>JASPKZ010007957.1:465000-500000 GCA_030220185.1 Diploptera punctata | reverse complement strand
TGTCCACCGCTGTGGTCTCGAGGTATCGTGCTGCCTTGTCACGCAGCCGACCCGGGTTCGATCCTCGTTCGGGGCAGTTTTTCTGGGTGAGGTTTTTATCGGGGTTTTTCCTCACCTGTAAGACAAATGTCAGGAAAACTTTAAGGCCCAAACGGTCCCCGAAATCACATGGCCATCATCATCATCATTATCATCATCATCATCACTATCATCCTTCACCGGTGTGGAAAGCAACGGGAAGCTACCACACCTACACAATTCCCTAGTAAAGCTGCAAGCATAACATGAAAGTGCTGTGATTGCAGCGAAGGACCTGCCTTCGGGCAGAATTACTATGGATGGATATGACGGTTCGTAACTTATCTGCAAAGGAGGGTACAATTCTAATGTGAAAAAGGTAGCTCTTTGGAAGCTTAAATGGCTTACGCTGCCTAAACTATAAAAAATACACAAAATTAATGTACACAGAATTGAATATCTCAGAAAGCTCTACAAAAAAGTTCGCGACGGCATATGCTTATCTGTTACGGATAACTCACAATAACCACTTTTAACCGTAGCCGACCGTTTAAAGCAGGAAGTCTTGGCGCAGAACTATGGGACTTACGCTGGTTTGAGTCTCCATGGGGGAAGAAATTTTTCTCATGGAATTTCGGCCAGTATGGGACCGGTGCACAATGGGCCAGAAATGAAATCTAGTTGGAAAAAATCTATTTTCACTCACCGTCATCAATTTACCTTTTTTTTTCATTCTAACATAATTGTTATATGACAGTTCTTAACTTATCTGCAAAGGAGGGTACAATTCTATTGTTTATGAAGACAATATAAACATCGGAAGTTGCCGATGGTTAAGAACTCATCTGGTCAATATCCCAGTTGTGTTATTAGCGTTGTGTGTTCAAGTTCAGTGAGCTATTCTTCTTATTCTATGTGCAATACTTCACCTCAAAGTTTGTAATTTTTATAGTATATGTAATGTTTTTCTATATAACCATATATTATGTTAAATACATGTGGAATCATACCTTCCATGCAAAAAAATTACACAATCTTATTTTAAATTGAGCTACAAATAAAACAGTTCTGAACAGTAGTACAAATTTTGGTTATAATATAGAGTGATTGATGGACTTTAATTCCCGCACAATTACGTGCGTGCAAATTATTGCGTTTTTTAAATTAGCTTTCTCATTACAGGAGGTAGCCAGCAACTGAGGCCTACCGTTGCGCGCAGAGTATAATTTATTGATTTAATATGGAAAAACATATTAGATAGAGGCAATAAGTTATCATTTAGTAAACAAATTAGGGGTAGGGGGATGTTAGCAGAATGTTTTAAATGGTATTAAAAATCAATATTTTTTGAAAAGCATATTTCTGAAATGTACGAAGTTGTGAGAGAAAAAAAAATTCTAATGAAATATTTTGATTGGCTAGGAGTGGATGTTAACTTTCCCGTCATGAAGAATTAATTTAGAACAATGACAATCGTTGGAAAATTCTGTTCCATCTGCTTATGGAATTGGAAGACCCAAAATAACTTTCGAGGAGACTGGAATAAAATAAATGTTCACTTAAGCAGGAATTCTCTCGCAACGAACTTGCTCTTGCAACAGAAATATCACTTTGGTCATATGGTAAACGGGATACTGCTGATGTTTTAAAGACATTACTAAAAAACACAAAAATAGCTTCAAAATAATGATAAACATTACAAATTACCCGCTCAACTCACCTATCTTCTATGTCGGACGAAGCATTGTTTTTTTTACAATAAAATATCACTATGTCGATATATTAACATGAGATTAGGTGTCAAAAAGAGAGTTGTGATATTTTATCCACCCTATAATCCTTCTAGGGAACCAAATTTGTTATGCTCCTTTCCCAAGACAGACATTTAAGCAGAAGTAAGACTTTTTTGTTTTTATTCCAGCCTTTTCGGATGATATTTTGGGTCTTACAGTTCCATAAGCAGATGAAACCGGATTTTCCAACGACTATCAGTGTTCTAAATTCTTAATAACGAGAAAGTTTGCATTTACTTTTAGCCAATCAGAATATGTCAGTAGAAATCTAACTTTTTTTTCTCTCGCACAACTTCCTATGTTCTAGAAAATCCCTTTTAAAAAAAATTAATTTTTTTAACATTCTCCGAACATCCCCTAACTGTAATTTATTAATAGAGGATGGCTTATGGTCTCTATCGATCACGTTTCTTCATATATTAAATCAAACAATTCTCTGCGCGCGAAGATAGGCCTCAGCTGCCGGCCGCCTCCTCTAATAAAAAAGCTAATTACAAAAAACGCAATAATTTGCACACATGTTATTGTGCGGGAATTGAAGTCCATAAATCACTCTATATTCTAACTAAAATTTGTACTATTGTTCAGAACTGTTTTTTTTTTTCGTAGCTCAATTTAAAGTAAAACGATTGTGTAAATATTTTAGTGTTTCGAAGGTATGATTCCACGTGTATTTAACACAATATCTCTTTGTATAGAAACATGTTAAATATATCAAAGTACAAATCTTGAGGTAAAGTATCCATATAATATAAGAAGAATAACTCACTAAACTTTAATGCAAAACGTATTTATTTCTAAAGCTCGGTACACAACTGGGATGCGGACCAGATGAGTTCTTAACTATCGGCAACTTCCGATGTTTATATTGTCTACATAAATTTTAGAATTCTACCCTCCTTTGCAGATAAGTGAAGAGCGGTAATCTGGCAATACTTTTAGAGTGAATAAAGATGAGTTGGCGAGAGTTAGTAAAATACTTTTTTCCAGCTAGATTTCGTATCTGGCCCACTGTGCGGTGCCCACCCAGCATCGTGAGGCATTTGGATAACTACAATAAGTAGCGACTCCAGGTTGAGAATACCAGCTGTAACGGCTGTAGTATACGACATGCTGACCACATGTCACCCTACACTGGCTAGATGATCGTCTACCTCTGTGATTAATACATGTGGATGTGAGGCCAAGAACCGGCTGGTCAGCCAAAAGCCTTCTAGGCCTGTCGCGCTTTGAGTTCTTTTTTTTTTTGATACCAAGAAGATCGGGATAAGTAGATTCCCGGGCAAGCGTGCTCTGCCATACCGTTCATCCGATTGAGATGGGGCTTTTTGAAAAATGTTCAGGAGATTCCGGAAATGAACATAAGCTATAAGAGAGTTGTAATATTCAACCACTTTACCCCTAACAATCACCCTTTGTAGTGTAAAACGTGAAATAAAGTCCCTATTTTGACGCATAAATGGCTAACGCTGCCTAAACCATAACAAATACACAAATTGACGTACACAGAATTGAACATCTAAAAAAAAACTCTACAAAATAGTGGAATATAACAGCGCACGTCTGATGGTAAAAACACATTAACATTTATTTAGGAATAGCAGCGCACGCCGGGTGTTAGCTAGTAGGTTATAAAAGAGTTGCGCTATGCAACTATACACCCTTAAAAATCGCCCTTTGTAGTAAAAACGTGAAAAAATGTAGCTCTTTGGAAGCTTAAATGCTTACGCTGCCTAAACCATAAATACACAAAATTAAGGTACACAGTATTGAATACCTCAAAAAGCTCTACAAAAACGTCCTCGACAGCATATGTTTATCTCTTACGGATATAAGATGTGTGAGATACCATTACTGGTCATAGGAGACCCTTGGGCAGCGGGAGGTTAAGGCTCCCACTTATTCTAGACAATCGGCACTTGATGTCAGCCGGATTGTCAGCCATACGTGACGGTCAGCTTTACCCCCAGAACAAGCGACTGGTACTCATTTCCGTTAGAGGCTGAGTCGACCCCAGGGTCATGGTGCCACCAGATGGTTTGGGTCAGTTTAAAAACCTGACCGAACCGGGACTTGAACCCTCGACCTTCCGGATTGTATCGCACTGCCATAACCACTAAGCTACGGCGTGCCCCCAGATATAAGATAATAGTTAAATATTAAAATGTACCTATTGTGGCAGGTGCCGTCGTCTTCAACTAAGTTAAAATGGTGCATACAAAATGAATTCATCTAAACGGAATTTGATATGCATTTTATTAGTATTGAATCCTACGGATAACTCGCAATAGCCCATTTTGTATTTCATTGATGCCAAGAAGATCGAGACATGCACGTAGATTCTTGTGCAAGCATAGCAGCACATGGCGGATATTCTTTTACGGACAACTCACAATAACGAATTGTGTCTTTCAGCTCATTTATGTCAAGAAGTTCGAGATGAGTAGATTTCCGAGCAACGCCGGATAATCAGCACGGGTTATCTAAAAATATAAATTTATAATTATTTTTCCTTTTACTTATACAACTAAACATAAAAAGCACATTGATTTTCATTTATGTAGGCGTAGCAGCGCACGCCGTGTATTAGCTAGTAAATAATAAAAAATACTCGCACCTCCTTCCATTATGCCTCGATACAGATAGAACATTGACGGGTCGGAGTGAGAGACAAACAAAGAAGGGATTTGTATTTATGTATATATATATATATATATATATATATATATATATATATTTATTCATTCATTCGTAGTGTTCTGCTCAAGAGCAGATCTTTCACTGCAAACTCAGCATTCTCCACTCTTTCCTTGACTCAGCTTTCCTTTTTGTATCTCCATACAAACCATTTATTTTAATATTGTCTATCATCTGATGTCTTTTTCTGCCTCTAACTTTCTTTCCGTTGACCATTCCTTCTAGAGCATCCTTCAGCAGGCAGTTTCTTCTTAGCCAGTGGCCAATCCAATTTCTTTTCCTCTTCTTTATGAGTTCCAGCATTGTTCTTCTTTCACCCACTCTGTCTAGCACATCTTCATTTCTTACTTTGTCTGTCCATTTTATACGTTCCATTCTTCTCCATATCCACATCTCAAAAGCTTCCAGTCGCTTTTCCTCATTCCGTCGTAACGTCCACGTCTCTGCACCATATAATGCTACACTCCATACAAAGCACTTCACTAGCCTCTTTCTTATTTCTCTTGCCATAGGTCCGCAGAAAATGCTTCTCTTCTTGTTGAAAGCTTCTTTTGCCATTGCTATCCTCTGCTTTACTTCTTGACTGCAGTTCATGTTACTACTCGTAGTACAACCCAAGTATTTGAAGCTCTCCACTTGCTCAATGGCCTCATCTTTAATCTTCATGTTTATCTTCCTTTGTTTCTTTCCTATAATCATGGCCTTTGTCTTATTTATATTTATCTTCATCCCATAATCCTCGCACTTATCATTCAGCTCCATCAGCATGTTCCTCAATGTCGTTGCATCTTCTGCTAGCAAAGCCATATCAACAGAAAATCTTATGCACTTTATTCTTCTTCCTCCCATGTTTACGCCTCCCGTATTATTGAAGCAGTTCTTCATTAGGTCTTCCAGGTAGATGTTGAAAAGGGAAGGTGATAGAGGACATCCTTGCCTCACCCCTCTTCCAATTTCTCTTCCCTCTGACATTTCTTCTCCTATCTTCACTTTTATTCACTGTTTCATATAAAGACTACTTATGAGCCTCCTCTCCTTCCAGTTCACGCCAATTTTCTTCAAGATCTTCAGGAGTTTATTCCAATTTACTCTGTCAAAGGCCTTTTCCAGGTCAACAAATACTGCATAAACGTCTTTATCTTTTTCTATATATCTTTCTCCTATTGTTCGTATCAATCCAATTGCATCTCTTGTACCCTTTCCCTTCCTGAAGCCAAACTTTTCTTCTTCCAATTCGCTTTCCATCGTAGAACGTAAACGTCGATTTAGTGTTCGCAGGAGAATCTTTGCAGAGTGTGATATCAAGCTGATAGTTCTGAACTCCTTACATTTCTTTGCATTGTTTTCTTCTCGGTATTGGTATTAACACTGTCTCAGTCAATTCTTCGGGCCATTCACCTTCTTTATATATCTTGTTGCATAAACGCAAAATTTCCTTCTTTCCTTCGCCCAAGCATTTAACTAATTCAATGGGGATTCCATCTACCCCTATTGCTTTACCATTTTTCATTTCCTTAATTGCTAGTTCAACTTCTTCCTTCAGAATTGAAAATCCTTTTTCATCTTCTGATACGTCTTCTTCATCTTCTATATCCAAGTTAGTCGGACGATTTCTTGTCTCATATATATGTAGAAGAGCTCTTCTACATATTTTTTTTTTCCCATGTATTCATAATTCCCTGTTTGTCTGTTATTTCTTCATTATTTTCGTCCTCAATCAGCCACATAGTTTTCCTGCTCTTCTTTCCATAGTCCAAGCCTTTAACTTCCTGGTACATTAAATCATATTTTCCTTTCCTCTCCAGATTCTCTAGTTCTTCACATTTCTGCTTCATCCATTCTTCCCTTGCCTTGTCAGTTTCTCTTCTAAGTTCGTTGTTTAGTTTCCTGTAATTTCTTTTGGCTTCTTCTGTATTGCTATTTTTCCATTTTCATTCTCTTCTTTCTTCCATCTTCTCCAACATTTTTTCTGTGACCCAAGGTTTTTTAATATTCTTGCTCTCTTTGTATCCTATTGTTTCCTCTGCAGCTGTCTGTATAGAGGTTTTCAAATGACTCCAGTGTTCCTTTGTATTGCCATATGAGATTTCCATGGTAGAGGCTTTCTCCTGAAAATTTTGTTGGAATTTTCTCCTTTCCTCTTCAATTTTGAGTTTCTCCAAGTCAAACTTCTTTGTTGCCTGTCTTCCTCTTATCTTCTTCAGGCAAATATCTACTTCGCCTATTAGTAGGACATGGTCTGAATTGATATCTGCTCCTGGTATGGTCTTCGCATTTTTCAAGCAATTTCAGAATCTTTCCTGTATTAGTATGTAGTCGATCTGGTATCGTTTGTTGTCCATAGGGCTTATCCATGTGTATCTTCTTCTTTTATGCTGTTGAAACATTGTAATTCCAATTATCATTGAATTCCTTTTACAGAAACTCACCAGTCATTCACCTCTCTCATTCCTTTTTCCTAATCCATATATATATAGCCTATATAATTACAAGTAGGAATATATTTATTTCAATGTTACGTTTGTAATTAGAATTACATATTCGAATTTAAAAATATATAAAACAGAATATTTCAATTTTTAATATATAAATTTGTTATAATGCGTAACCAGGTAGCTTTAAATATGAACATTACAACACGTAATATATTTTCTAACATTTAATCTATAATAAATATGGTACTTCTAAATGTATTTAGTATTAATCTGATAAAGGAACAGTTACGAATTGTTCATTCCACAAGTTTACGGTTATAAATAGATTTAATCTGTGAAATATTTATATTTTATTAAATTAAAATTAAAAACTTACTTTTCAATTTCATATTCAGTGGCGTTGCTCCACAACATAAGTTATTATTTCGTCAACACTTTTTGTTATTGCTTTATTACGAATTTAATATTTTTAGTAAAAACGTTAAATGTTGAGTAGCGGAAATATATATATATATATATATATATATATATATATATGTTATTTATTAAATCAATGTGTGTGTGTGTGTGTGTGTGTTAAAATTAGTTTTTTAACGTTGGACAATGTAAGCTTAATATGACTGATGATAAGAAATATATATCAGCTAAAACACGGCGTGCGCTGCTACACCTAAATAGATGATAATGTATTTTTGTTTTTTGAATTTAGTTGAATAAGTAAAGAGAAAAATAAATATAAATTTATACTCTTATTAGCCTATATTCTGAATCGCACGTTAACCAAAAATCTGCGCATCCCGATTTTCTTGGCATCAACTAAAGATAATAATGGATAGATATTGTGAGTTATCCTTAAAGGATAGAAATATATGCTGTCGCGGACATTTCCGTAGAGATTTTGAGATATTAAATTCTGTTTACAGTAGTAATTTTGTCTATTTGTTATGGTTTAGGCAGCGTTAGACATTTAAGGCTAAGAAAAGGGACTTTTCACGTTTTTCACTACAAAGGGTGTTTTTAAGGGTGTAAAGTAAAGTGTTCCCACAACAGGCCCGTAGGCCCTTGGGGTAGTAGGAGGTTAAGGCTCCCACTTTTTCTAGACAATCGGCACTTTATGTCAGCCGGGTTGTCAGCCCTGCGTGACGGCCGCCTTTACCCCCAGAACAAGCGTCTGGTACTCATTTCCGTTAGAGACTGAGTCGACCCCAGGGCCATAGTGCCGCCAGAGGGTTTGGGTCAGTTTAAAAATCCTGGCCCCAACGGGACTTGAACCCTCGACCCTCTGGCTTGTAGCTCAGTGCCTTAACCACTACGCTACGGCGTGCCCCCGTTTTTAAGGGTGTAGGAGTTGAATATCTCAACTCTCTTATAGTCCTATGTTCATTTCGTGAATCTCCTGAACATTTTGCAAAAAAAAACACCAGAATTTGATCAACGTTATGGCTGCGTATAAAGTACGAACAAACATTCATCTTTATCTACTAGATGAAGTTGCAGTAGTAGTAGTAGTAGTATACATTTGCCTGTCGTACGTATTCTTGAAATAAATCGAAAATTAGTGTGCACAAATGACGTATTTGTTACAAAATTAAAAAAAAATGTGCTAGAATTTCGGCCGTTATGCGACCTCTAGTAAATAATAAATATCAAAAAGTTTCTATGTTAAAATATTTTTAATACCTTAATATAAATTTAAAAAAAAGAAAATCAGTCATTGTTTGTACTTGCTGATAAAATTAATTTTACATAGATAACTTTTTTTAAAGAATGCATTTAAAAAAATTGAATTTATTAAAAATTATATAGAAACGTACTTATGTATATATATATATATATATATATATATATATATATATATATATACATAAATGAATGTTTGTTTGTTGGTTGGTTTGTTTGATTGTTCGTCCTTTATGCGCGGCCGTATCGTTTATCCGATCGTGAATGGGTGTTTTTTGCAACATATTCAGGTCATTCTCAGGATAAACATAGGGTATAAAAGAGTTGTGACACTCAAATCCTGCACCCTTAAAAATCGCCCTTTGTAGTGAAAAACGTGCAAATGTAGCTTTTTGGACGCTTAAATGGCTTACGCTGCCTGAACCATAACAAATACACAAAATTAATGTAGCCTACACAGAATTGAATATCTCAAAAGGCTCTTAAAAAAGTCCTCGAGAGCATATGTTTATCTCTCACAGATACAAGATAATAGTTCTTCTTCTTCTTCGGCTTTCCCCCACTTATAGGTTTGCCGTCTTCAGTTTCCATTTATCTCTATCATTCCAATCTCCCTCTTCCAAATTCCTATCATCCATAATAGTTCTGACGTAGGTTTTCCATTTCCATCTTGGTCTGCCATGTTTTTTTCTTCCAGGGGTGACCACTAGTATATATTTTTTGGCCATCTTTCATTTTCCATTCTTTGTACATGGCTATACCATTTAAGCGTTTGATTTTCAATCCTCTTAACAACAGATGTGGTGACATTAATTTCTCCCCAAAGGAATTCATTTCTTATTTTATCCTGTCTTGTTTTTGGAGGCTTCTTCTAAAATAATCAAATTCAACTGTTGTAATTTTATTATTTTTTAATTCCGTTAAAGACCAAGTTTCACTTCCATATGACAAAATATTCTGCATTATGTTCTTATAAATTTTCAATTTAGTTTCCTTTGTATTATTTTTGTTCCAAATTATTCCATGTAATGTCTTAGTTCCATTTTTTTGCCATTGCAATTTTAGTCTGTATATATCTCTCACAGGTACCTGAACTTGTAATTATTGACCCAAGATATTTAAAAAAATAACACTTTTTTATTTTCTCTGTTTCGAGTATGAGGTCATCCACATCCTTTCCCAAATACATATATTCTGTTTTCTGTAAATTTATATTCAGTCCCCATTTTTTATATTCTTCCATTAGTTTATTTATCATATATTTCATATCATCTTCATCCCCTGCAAAAATTATTTGATCATCTGCAAACAACAATGAATGCAGTACTTTTTCGCCTATAGGAATACCCATTTCAGAACATTTTTTATACCACAAGTTAAGAGCCTGGTCTAAATAAATGTTAAAAAGAATTGGTGACAAACTGCATCCCTGCTTAAGGCCTTTATTCACTGTGAATTCCTCTGTTAAATTATTCTGTATTTTTACCTTAACTTTTGTATTAATATAGATCCTCCTAACAATATTAATCCATTTGTCACAGATATTCATATTTCTCATTGTCATCCATAACAATTGTCGAGGTACACTATCATATGCCATCTCTAAATCAATAAAGGTCATATGTAGTTCTTTATTTTTTGCTAGGATTTTCTCTTGTAATTGTCTAATACAGAAAATATTATCAATACATGATCTTCCACTCCGGAATCCACATTGTTCTTCTCTTAAGCTATCTTTTATCTCCTTAAATTTAAAATTTATAATTTTATTAAACATCCTAGCTATTGAAGGTAAAACACTTATACCTGTATACTTGGAACACAGTTTTTTATCACCTTTTTTAAAATAGGAGTAATATACGATAAATTCCAGTCTTCTGGGATATCGTCTCCAATTTCAATTGTATTAAAAAGTTTTGTTAAAAATGTTACTAAAATATCTCCTCCTTGTTTTAGGAGTTCCGTCTGAATATTTCCTTGTCCTGGTGCTCTCCCATTTTTTTTCCTCTTTCAAAGCTCTTTTTACTTCATCTTCATCTTCCGTTATCTCTGGAGTGTCAAATTTATATCCTACATCCGTATCTTGAAGTTGAAACTCATTTCTATTTTCTTGAAGTAACCCTTTATAATGTTGCATTTATTCTGATGGTCTTATCAACTGATACTTACTTACTCACTTACTCACTGGCACTATCGAACCCGTAGGTTCATGGCCGCACGGACATAAGCTCTCCATACATCCTATCCAGAGCTAATGCTTTCCAATCATTTCCTGTATAATCTACTTCCCTCAATCATATATAATACTGTTCTCCCACCCCTCATTCTTGGTTTACCAACTGGGCGTTTTCCCACTGGCTTTCCTACAAGAAGCTTCCATGCCAAGTCTTTCATTCCCCATACGTGCAAACATGTCCTGCCCATCGCAGTCTACGAGACTTAACTGTTTCTTATATATCTGGCTTCCTATAAAGACCATGTAGTTCATTGTTATGTAGTCTTCTCCATTCACCTGTCTGTTCATCTCTCGTTGGTCCAAAAAATTTTTCCTAATACTTTATTCTCAAATTTCAGACTATCAATACTCGTAATCTCCTTTCCTCTCTTAAAGTAGAGTCCATGTTTCACACCCATATAATATAACTGTAGAATGAGAGTTTTATATATTTTCAGTTTTAACGTTTTTTGAAAGGAGTTGGGACATCAAAAGTCTCTCTGCAATGCATAATAACATGCCATTTCCAGAATTGAGAGCAATGTTTAATTTCTTTGGTGCATCTCATTCCTATTTGTGATTATTGTTCCTAGGTATTTGAATTCAGCCACTTCCTCAAAATTTCCCTCATTTTGTCATTAGCTGTCCATTTCCATTATTTAATGAATTTCTACGTGTGACCATATATTTAGTTTTATTGATATTTACTTCCAGTCCTAATTTCTTAGTGTTACTCAATAGTGTGTGCGTGTTGTCCTTTAGTATCTCCTCCGCTATCGGCCAACAATGACTACATCATCTGCATAAACTAACAGCTTATTAATACCATTGAGTTGTAGCCTTCCTCTTCTCTAAAGATTATAATGCGCATGCTCTAGTACAAAATTAAATGTAGTAGAGGGATAGTGCATCTCCTTGCTTCAACCATTTGGATTTCAAAAGTGTCCGAAAAACTGGTTGCCTACACGCACCTTACTCTTTGTGCCATTTAGACATATTCGTATAAGTCTAACTAACTTTTTAGGAATTCCGAACTCCAGCAGGATACTATATAACTTCTCCCTCTTAATCGAATCATATGCTTTTTTGAAGTCTACATACAGTTGATGTACAGTACCATTATATTCCCATTTCTAAAATCTGTCTTATACTAAAAATCTGATCTGTTGTAGACCTGTTTCTTCTAAATGCACATTGATGATCTCCTAGAATGTCATCAATATAGGGAGTGAGTCTGCTGACATATATTTGTTAGAATTTTGTACGAAGTTGAAAGTAATGAGATGCCCCTGTAGTTGTTGCAATCAGTTTTATCTCCTTTCTTATAAATTGATACGATAATTGATTCTTTCCATTCATCTGGAAGAGCTTCTTTTTCCCAAATCATACTAAGCAACCAGCGTATCTTGTCCATCAATTTTTCTCCCCCTGATTTTATCAGTTCTGCTCGGATCTCATCTGAACCTGATGCTTTATACATCTTCAATTTTTCAATCGCCATTTCAACCTCTAATGGACTTGGCTCTGCGACTAGCATTTCTGCTGTCTGTAAATTATCCTCCTCAATGTCCTGTTCTGTATGTACATTTAATAGCTGATTAAAGTAACTTTTCCATCTATTTAGATTTAGAATTAGATTTATTTAGCCTGGTGGAGTTAAGGCCATGTGGCCTTCTCTTCCACTCACCAGGACAAACATATATTACATCAGAATATAACTATCTTAATTAAGTCTAATATTAAACACTAAGTAAAAATTTGATCAAAAGAATATATCTAATATATTACGATCTATAATACAACCAGTTAATATTAGTTAAAATTAAGACTAAAACAATAATAAAATGTATACAAGCAAGGCATATTCAATTGTCCCTGTCTAGTGTATATAAAAAACAAAGGAAAATAATGAGATATAGAAAACTAATTTTACGATTATACAATATTTAAAACAAAACAAATAAAATATTTGGTTATTCTTAATATTATTTTCATTAATAATCAAATATATTAATATGCTAAAAGAATATTATCAGTGAGGTGTATAAGTTAGTTTGTTATTAAATAATTCTTTAGTTTTTTTTGAAGGATGTTATCGTTTGACAGTCCTCTGGACATAGGACGGAAGGGAATTCCATGGTTTTGTAAGTGAGACCGTAAAAGATAATGAATAATATACAGTGTGATGAGGCGGGATATAAAGGACAATGTGCTGATGGGATCGAGTGGTCAATATTATGTGTGTCGGATAGTCTAATGAAGCGGCGTGATAAATAATTAGGCGATGATGTGTGAAGTATTTTATAGATAAGGGATAAGGGAATGGACAGTTTCTACGATCTCTTAGACGAAGCCACGATAATTGTTCCTGGACGGTGTAACATGGTCAAATTTGCGAATACCAACAAATAAAATGTGCGAAGAATTATGAACACGTTGAAGTCTTTGAGTGGAAATAATATTTAAGTCTGTAAAAGGAGTGTCGACAATAATCAAAAATGGGGCATTGCACGTGTTTCTACTAACATTTTCCTAAGGGCGAATGGCAAACAATTTCGTACACGATTTAATGAATGTATTATTGAGAAGACTGTTTTGCATGTATGGTTTATTTGTGTATTCCAATTTAAGTTTTTGTCAATAAATACTCCTAGAATTTTTACTGTCTCACTATAAGGATTTGAACTCCATTTAGTGACACATGCAAAACTGTGTTTAGGTTAATTGTAGATAATAGTCTCTGGTGACCCATAATGATTGATTGTGACTTTCTAGGATTTAATTGCAGTCCATATTTAACTGTCCAAGTCATTAGTGAGTCAAGATCCTCGTTAATTTTGGCAACAGCGTCATTTAGTGAATATTTGTCTGTGTGGATGTAGATTTGCATGTCGTCTGCAAATAAATTATGTTTGCAATGCTTTAGGGAGTTAGATATGTCATTTATGTAGATTGAAAAAAGCAAAGGTCCAAGTACCGAACCCTGTGGAACCCCAGCTTTACAGAAGGACCAAGAAGAACATAATGTATGATTTCCTATAACAGATTGCTGGCGCTCATGGAGGTAGGAGTTGAACCATTTCGTGGCACTATCAGAGAGTAAGAGGTTTTTAAGTTTATGCAACAATAAGTCCAAGTCTACCGTGTCGAATGCTTTACTAAAGTCCAGTAATGTAAGAATGGTAAGTTTTCGATTATCTACAGCTTCGCGTATGTCTTCGCAAATATTTAGTAGAGCAGTATTTGTATTGTGTCCTGTCCTGAAGCCTGACTGAAATTGATCTAGAAGGTTGTGTTCATTTAGGTAGTCAGTCAGTTGTTTATGGACTAATCGTTCCAGAGCTTTTGAAAGGGTAGGTAAAATGCTAATGGGTCGAAAGTCGTTCGGGGTTGAGGGCGTTTTAACTTTAGGCAGTGGGCGTACGAGGGCTTGTTTCCACAATGAGGGATATGTAGAAGTTTGTAGTGAGGAGTTAAAAATATGAGTTATAGTAGGTAGTATAGCTTCGATTATTTTATTTAGTAATGTAATATGTATACGGTCAGTTCCTTCTGCTTTGGTTTTTATTCGCATGATGGCTTTCTTTACGTCGTAATCTGTAACATATGAGAAGTGGAAATGTTCTCTGTCGGGTTGATTTGTCAGTGATAATTCATTTATTGTTTGTTCTTTATCCTTTGGAGTAGTAGTTATACCTGTGAAGTGATTATTGAGTGTGTCCAGGGAAACAGGTAATTTGTCTACCTGTGTGTCTTTTCTCCCAATTCCCATTCTATTCAAGTTTTTCCAGATTTCTGAAGTGTTGGTATCTAATATACTCTTGGAATCTGCAATCATATCCCCATTTTCATTCCGAATTATGTTTGTTCTAGCCTGAAACCCTTTCTTTTCTATCCTAATTCCCTGATATAATTCTCTAATGTTCCTATTTTTTGCATTCATTTCAAGATCATTAATCTTCTCTCTCAAATATTCCCTCTTTTACTCTTTAGTAGCTTGGTGGTTTCCCGTCTAATACTACCCAATTGCTCTAAATTTACCTCATTTAGCTCGTGTAACCATTTCATTTTTGCTAGCTTTCTTTTCTTTACAATGTCGGCACATTAATCATCAAACCATTTCTTGTTTTGCCTCTTTTTTAAACAACCAATGCTTTCTGATGCTGACAATTTAATAGTATCTCTTATAGCCTCCCATTCTTTATTTATATCAGTTTCTTCTTCGTTTGCCGCATTGTCATCGGAAGATTCCAGTACTTCAAATCTATTAGCAATGTTGATTTGGTATTCTTGCCGCATTTCATCATTTTTCAAGTTTTTTAATTCAAATTTTACAGAATCATCTTTAGCGTTTGTTCCTCTCATAAGCGATATCCGTTGTCTGATTTTCACTCTGACCAGATGATGATCCGAATTGCAGTCTGTCCCTCTAACCGATTTAACATCGATGATGCTACTGTGCCAGCGTTTATCCACTAATACATGATCTATCTGGTTCAGAGTTTCTCCATCTGGGGACGTCCAGGTGTATTTATGAATATCCTTATGCTGAAATGTTGTGCTCTTAACAATGATATTCTTCGATGTGGCAAATGTGACTAATCTAACCCCGTTGTCGTTACTATCTTCATGAAGACTGAATTTGCCTATTGTTGGTTTCAATATGTCTTCCCGCCCCACTTTTGCATTAAAATCTCCTAAGACAATTTTCATATGATATCGTGAAAGGCTATCAAATAAGCATTCTAATTCTTCATAGAACTCATCCTTGATCTTGTCATCTTTATCTTCTGTGGGGGCATGTACATTTACAATTATAAAATCATGTCGTTTACCCTTTAGAATTATGTATGATACCCTATCACTAACAAACTTAATATCTCGGATAGCGGATAGGATCCTCCTTCTGACCAAAAAAACCCGTTCCAAATGCAGGTCTTTCTGCACCCCCGTAGTATAATGCAAAGCTTCCTGATTCCTGGCCACCTAACTTCCTGTAAAGCGACTATATCCAAGGACGATTTATCTAGTTCCCGCGTTAATATCTCTAGTGCCCCGCTATTGTATAAAGTCCTAACATTCCATGTTCCTAGGAACATGTCCCTGTGTTTGAGCCTTTGGCATGGGTTTCCTGAAGTAGTCCCCGCCCGGAGAACCGAATGGGGGACTATTTGACCTCCGGAAAATTTTACCCCAATTGAACCCATGTCCGCATTTCTTGACGGTTGTATTTTTACGGTGAAAGATCGTCACTCTTTCGACCAAGGTACTTTTTTTGTCTGGCTTATCACCTTATCAACTGAATATTTATCTTATTTCTTTCTGATTTTCCGATATTTTGTAATCTTTTCCAAGCTTCTTTGGATCTAGCATATCCAATCGAATGATTATATTCGAGCATATATTATCCCAGTACTTATTTTTTGTTCTTCTCACTTCCACCTTTGTTTTATGTTTTAAAGTGATATATTCATTTCGAGATATTGTTGAGTGATCTGATAACCATTTCATTCCGTGCTTTCTTTTTCTCTTCTACTAATTTTTTAATATCGTGATTAAACCATTCATTATTTCTTTTTAGTTCCAGATTTTCTGTCCCAAGTGCTTCTAATGCTGCTGAATGTATACTTTCCTTTAGTTGATCATACATTTCCACTGCAGATTTATTTAAAATTAAAATAATTTTTTTTAAATCTTAATTGAAAAATATATTTTACACTCTCATCATAAGTAAACTTACTTGATATCTTTGTTCATTCAAAGGGGTTTTATTTATTCTGTCTTCCGTTACTTCAATATTTTGTTTTTTTCCTACTTGTTAATATGAATTTTCCCAAAAGCATATAATGATCTCTTCCGCAATCTGGTTTTCAATACACTCTAACATCTTTCACTATCATATAATGTTTTTGTTTCACAATTATATAATCAATTATTGAATTGATACTTTTTGTTGGCTGTTCCCATGTGTATTTATGTATTTCCGATGTTGGAAGAAACTATTCATTATCATATAGCCATGTTGTTTACATAAACTTAATCAGTCTATCTCCATTGTCATTTTCCACTTCTTCCCCAAATGGTCCAATCACTTCATCTTTCATTCTACTTCCTACTCGACTATTAAACTCTCCTGTTAATATTTGATGTTTCTTTATTTTGTCCAAAATTTCTGACAGTTTGTGAAAAAAAATTCATTTTTCTCTACGGTTGTTGCATCGTCATTTATGGTATATACACCTATTATTATAAGCTCTATCCCAAAAGTTTGAGATTTAATTTAATAATTCTTTCATCAATTTCTTCCCAAGGCATTATACTTTTTACCAACTTACTTTTTATCAAAATTGACATACCTCTTTTCGCTCTACTAGTTTTTGGTATCCACTCCAGATATGTGTATAATTTCCTAATTTTTTCCTGTCCTTTCCCTTTTTCTTTTGTTTCCGAGAGTACCATATTATCTGCATTCATTGCTGTAATCTCATCTATTACTTCTTGTTCTTTGGTATTCAAGCCTTGAACATTCCACGTGCCAATAGCAAAGGTCCATTTTCGTAGCTTAAGTCTGTCATATTTAAATCCATCCGGCTGACATATTTTACTGAAGTATGTAGCGATATACTTTTTTCCAGGACCAGGTTACTAGCCTGACGCCTAACCCCCCGACACGGAGGACCTGGGTTTTTTTTAATGTTTGCTCCCTTAGCCGACAGGTCTAAGTTTTAAGGTGCTGAGAACTCGCCTTTCATCCCATCCTGTTAGCTACAGTCTATTACGACTGCAGTCAGGGAGCACGACGAGAACGTAGGATTAGGAATTGCTGGCAGAGCTGCTAAAAAGTCGCAGTGGCATTTCTCGAAATTTATTAAGGTATACATAGTCGGTATCTTTACCCTTCTCGAGGCCGTACCAACCATTTGCTCCCCTAGATAATTGTTAAAAATTAAAATGTACCTGTTGTGGAAGGTGCCATCGTCCTCAATTTTGTTAAAATAGTGTATTTAAAATTGATTCTCCTCAACGGATTTAGGATTTTGATATGGATATTATTAGTATTGACTCTTACGAATAACTCACAATTGCCATTTTTGTCTTTCATTGACGACAAGAAGATCGAGAAAAGTACGTAGATCCTTGTGCAAGCATAGCGGCACATGGCGGATATGCTTTTACGGATAACTCACAATAACGAACTGTAACTTTCAGCTCATTTATATCAAGAAGATCGGGATGAGTAGATTCCCGGACAACGCCAGATAATCAGCACGGGGTATCTAAAAATATAAATTTATAATTATTTTTCCTTTTACGTATACAACTAAACATAAAAAGCACATTAATTTTCATTTCTTTAGGAGTAGCGACGCACGCCGGGCATTAGCTAGTAAATAATAAAAAATTCTCGCAGCTACTTCCATTATGTCTCGACATAGATTGAACATGAGGGGGTCGGAGTGAGAGACAAACAAAGAAGAAGGGATGTGTATGTATATATATATATATATATGTATATATATATATGTATATATATATGTATATATATGTATATGTATATATATAAATTACAAGCGGGAATATATTTATTTCAGTGTTACCTTTGTTCTTACAATAACATATTATCTAAAAATATATAAAAGAGAACATTTCAAATTTTATATTTAAATTTCTTATAATGTGTAAGCAGTTATCTTTCAAACATGAACAGTACAACACGTAATATATTTTCAAACATTTATTCTATGATGAATATGGTATTTCTAAATGTATTTAATATTTACCTGATAAAGGAAGAGTTGCGCATTGTTCATTCCACAAGTTTATCGTTATAAATAGATTAAGTCTGCGAAATATTTGTATTCTATTAAATTCAAATTAAAAATTAACTTTTTGAATTTATCAATCAGTGGCGTTGCTCCGTAACGTAATTTATTTATCACGTCAACAATTTTGTTATTGGTTTGTTACGAAATTTATAATTTAAAGAAAACGTTAAATGTTGCGTAGCGGAAATATATATATATATATGCCATTTATTAAACTAATACACATATATATATATATATATATATATATATATATAGTGTGTGTGTGTGTGTGTGTGTGTGTGTGTGTGTGTGTGTGTGTGTGTGTGTGTGTGTGTGTGTGTGTGTGTGTGTGTGTGTGTGTGTGTGTGTGTAAAAATTAAATTTTTAAGGTAGGGCAATTTAAGCTTAATATGACATGATAAGAAATATATTTTATCTAAAACCCGGCGTGGGCTGCTACTTCTAAATACATGATTTTTTTTTGCATTTAGTTGAATAAGTAAAGTGAAAAATAAATATAAAATTATATTCTTAATATTTTTAGATGCCCATGCTGATTACTGGGCGTTGCCCGGAAATCTAAGCATCCCGATTTTTTGGCATCAATTAAAGACAAAAATGTATAGATATTGTGAGTTATTCTTAAAAGATAAAAACACATGCTGTCGCAGACATTTCCTTAGAGTTTATTGAGATATTCAATTCTGTGTACAGTAGTATTTTTTGTAATTACTATGGTTTAGGCAGCGTAAGCCATTTAACAGTAAAAAAAGGAACTTTTCATATTTTTCAGTACAAAGGGTGTTTTTGAAGGGTGTAGGAGTTGAGTATCTCAACTCGCTTCAAGCTCTATAATCATCCCGGGAATCTCCTGAAAATTTTGCAAAAAAAAAAACCTTCATAATCGGATCAACGGTATGGCCGCGCATAAAGTACGAACAATCAATCATTCATTTTTATATGTTAGATGAAGTAGTAGTAGTATTAGTAGTATACATTTTCCTATCGTTCGTATTCTTTAAATAATTCGTTAATTAAAGTGCATTAAAGATATATTTGTGACTAAACTTAAAAAGAAGTGCTAAAATTTCGGCCGCTCTGCAACTTATAGTAAATAATAAATATGAAACATGTTTCTATTTTAAAATCCATTTTAATATCTAAATATAAATTTAAAAAAAAACAATCTATGTTTGTACTTGCTGAGTAATTTAATTTTACTTGGATAACGGTTCTTTTTTAAAAATTGGTTTTATTCAAAATATATATAGAAAGAAAACGTATTATTTATAGTATATATAAAATGAATGCTTGTTTGTTGGTTTGTTTGTGTGTTCGTACGTTATGAGCGGCTATACCGATGATCCGATTGTGAAGGAGTTTTTTGCAAAATGTTCAGGAGATTTCCGGGATGCTATATCAGTTAAAAGAGTTGCGCTACGCAACTCCTACACCCTTAAAAATCGCCCTTTGTAGTGAATAATGTAGCTCTTTGGAAACTTAAAAGGCTTATGCTGCCTAAACCATAACAAATACACAAAATTAAGGAACAGAGTATTGAATACCTCAAAAAGCTCTACAAAAGCGTCCGCGACATCATACATTTATCTCTAATGATATATGATAATAGTTAACAATTAAAATGAACCTGTTGTGGCAGGTGCCTTCGTCCTCAACTTTGTTAAAATGGTGTATATAAAATTAACTCACCTCAATGGAATTCCATATGGATTTTATTAGTATTGACTCCAAATCGATAACTTACAATAGCCAGGTTTTCTTTCATGGATGCCAAGAAGATCGAGTCAAGTACGTAGATTCTTGTGCAAGCATAGAAAAATATGGCGGATATTCTTTTACGGATAACTCAGAATAACGTTTTTTGTCTTTCAGCTCATTTATGCCAAGATGATCGGGATGTGTAGATTCCCAAGCAACGCCGGATAATCAGCACGGGGTATCTAAAAAATATAAATTTATAATTATCTTTCCTTTTACTTATACAACAAAACATAAAAAGCACAATTTTCATTGATTTAGCAGTAGCAGCGTACGCCGTGCATTAGGTAGTACATAATAAAAAATACTGGGACCTACTTTCATTATGCCTAGATATAGATAGAACATTGACGGGTCGGAGTGAGAGACAAACATGGAAGAAGGGATTTGTATATATAAATATATATATACATAAATACAAGCAGGATTATATTTATTTCAATATTACGTTTGTAATTAGAATAACATATTCGTATCTAAAAAATATGTTAAACAGAATATTTCAAATTTTTATTTAAATTAGTTTTAATGTGTAAGCAGTTAGCTTTTAATGTGAACAGCACAACACGTAATATATTTTCAAACATTTAATCTATGATAAATATTGCATTTCTTAATGAATTTACTATTTACCCGATAAAGGAAGCGTTGCGCATTGTTCATTCCACAAATTTACGGTTATAAATAGATTTAATCTGTGAAATATTTGTATTTTATTAAATTCAAATTTAAAAACTTACTTTTCAATTTCATATTCAGTGGAGTTGCTTCGCGACGTAAGTTATTATTTCGTCAACACTTTTGTTATTGCTTTGTTACGAAATTAATATTTCTAGTAAAAACGTTAAATGCTGAGTTGCGGAAATATATATGTGTGTGTGTGTGTGTGTTATGTATTAACTCAATGCGTGTGTGTGTGTGTGTGTGTTAAAATTAAACTTTTAACGTTGGGCAATGTAAGCTTAATATTACACGATAAGAAATGTATATTAACTGAAACAAGACATGTGCTGCTACACCTAAATAGATGATGTGTTTTTTTTTTTTTGCATTTAGTTGAATAAGTAAAGGGAAAAATAAATATAAATTTATATTCTTATTATAATCTGATATCGCGGAGTTACCAAAAAATCTACGCATTCCGATTTTCTTGGCATCAATAAAAGACGAAACTGGATAGATATTATGATTTATCCTTAAAGGATAGAAATATATGCTGTCGCGGACATTTCCGTAGAGATTTTGAGATATTAAATTCTGTTTACAGTAGTAATTTTGTCTATTTGTTATGGTTTAGGCAGCGTTAGACATTTAAGGGTATGAAAAGGGACTTTTCACGTTTTTCTCTACAAAGTGTGTTTTAAGGGTGTTGGAGTTGAGTATCTCAACTCTCTTATAGTCCTATGTTCGTCTCGTGAATCTCCTGAACATTTTGCAAAAAACAAAACATCACAATTTGATCAATGGTATGGCCGCGCATAAAGTACGAACAAAGAAACATTCATTTTTATATACTAGATGAAGTTGTAGTAGTAGTAGTAGTAGTAGTAGTAGTAGTAGTAGTAGTAGTAGTAGTAGTAGTAGTAGTAGTAGTATACACTTGCCTGTCGTACGTATTCTTGAAATACATCGAAAATTAGTGTGCATAAATGACGTATTTGTTACAAATTTTTTTTAAAAAAATGCTAGGTTTTCGGCCGCTGTGCGACTTCCAGTAAATAATAAATATGAAAAAGGTTCTATTTTGAAATATTTTTTAATACCTAAATATAAATTAAAAAAAAATAACATCAGTCATTGTTTGTACTTGCTGAGAAAATTAATTTTACTTAGATAAGGGTTTTCTGAAAGAAGAATGCAATTTTAAAAAATTGATTTTATTCAAATGTTATATAGAAAAAAACTTACTTTTCCACACCGGTGAAGGATGATGATGATAATGATAATGGTAAGGATGATAATGATAAGGATGATGGCCATATGATTTCGGGGACCGTTTGGGCCTTAAAGGTTTCCTGACATTTGTCTTACAGGTGAGGAAAAACCCCGATAAAAACCTCACCCAGAAAAACTGCCCCGACCGGGGATCGAACCCGGGCCCGCTGCGTGACAAGGCACCTCGAGACCACAGTGGTGGACATATATATATATATATATATATATATATATATATATATAAACCCGCCAAAGCCTGTCCCAAGCCAGGTTAGAAAAGGCTGAGTGGGAGGAGTAACAACCTCGTTAAAAATCCAGGGTTCAGTACGCCCGGCTGATAGTACCCTGTGAGGGCCCCTTATCTAGGGTACAGATACTGCTGCCTTGCAATTCGTCGTTGGTTTGACAAAGGCTAGAGGAAGAAAACCTTGACCAAAAAATTACCTGGTCCTCCAGGTTGGGGGTTGATGCATCAGGCCAGCTCCCTGTTCGTCAGAAAAAAAACATAACAATGCTAAAAAGCCTAAAGATTTAAAGCCGAACGGAAATAAACCAAGACGACAACAGCAAAGGTAAATGACAATTCTTGTTGGAACATGGAATATTCGAGGTGTTCAAAATAAAATGGTTGACATCATAGAGGAAATGAAAATGCTTAACCACGACATAATTATGCTAACAGAAACAAAAAAGAAAGGAAAAAGTTCAGAAGTTAAAGGTCCATATATATGCTTTTTTCAGCGGAATAGAGAAACATAAACGAGCGCAGAGAGGAATCTCAATAATAATTAAGAAGAAATTAAAGAAATTTATAACTAATTGGGAGGCCATAAGTGAAAATATGATTAAAATTAATATAAATGTTTTTGGAAAAAAGTTACAATTCTAGGAGTGTATGGCATAAGCCAAGATGAATCGCCTACAAAAAAAGATGAGTTCTATGGAAACTTGAATAACTTAATAAACGAAATTGGGAACTCAAGAGAAATTATTATGGTGGGAGATTTTAATGGTAGAACTGGCACCAGGATTGGACGTGAAGTGGTCGGTCCTTTTGGAGAGGAGAAAATTAATGATAACGGCGAAAGACTTATAGAAATATGTGAGCAGTAATCGTTAAAAATTACAAACGGATTTTATCAGCACAAAGACATTCATAAATACACAGTATATCAAGATACTTTACAGCAGAGATCAATAATAGGTTACATAATTGTTGGACAAAATATGAATTTGAAAATACAAAATGTTAGAGTGTATAGAGGCCCAACCTGTGGCAGTGAATGTAAATGCAAAAATATTTTTTTGCATATTTTAATAAGAGTGACGATAAGAAAGAGAAATTGGAGACATCAGAAATTACGCGCACACCTCTATATAATACTCAGTTGTTAGAGGACGATAGTATTTTATACCTTTACCGCAAGAGGCTGGACGAAAAGTTAATTGAAAATATATTTGATACTCCTGAAAAACAATATCAGTATACTGTCGAAAATATACATATGGCTGCTAGGGAAGCTTTGGGAGAAAAGCAAATGGAGAATAAGAAAACTTTTTTTTGGAACAAGGAGATTAGAAGGATGTAGATGATAAAAAAGTAAATATCTTAAATGGTTAAGTACAAAAAAATTGACGGACAAAATGGAGTATAAAAACACAAGCAAAGGTAAGAAATAAGGTGACAGAAGAAAAGAGATCATTGGGAAAGTATTGGGAAAGAACCTGTCAAAGAACTCACATTTATATTGGAGGAAAAAGGTGTTCAGAGGCATGGAGAACTTTGAAAAATTTAAGAAAGCCAGGACACAATAAAATCAATATTCAGGCAAATTCTTTAAATGAATGGAAATTATATTTTAGTAAGCTATTGACTGAAGATCGTTTGGAACTGTTTTTAAGTGGAATTGCAGAGGAAACTGATGATCAAAACGGAACGAGTATACATTTAGATATTGAGACAGTAGAGATAGCAATTGGAAGTTTAAAAAATGGAACGGCTTGTGGGGAAGAAGGAGTACAGCCAGAACTAATTAAATATGGTACAAGGAAATTATATGAATTGTTAAGGAGCCTTTTTGAGAGATGCCTAAACAGAGAAGATGTACCAGTAAAATGGAAAATTGGGTTGATATCAGTCATTCACAAGAAAGGAAGAAAGGATGAGTGCAATAATTATAGAGGAATCACCGTAATGCATGTTTTTAGCCGTATATATGGGAAAATAATCAAATACTATTTGGAAGAAAATTATAAACATAAGGAGAATGAAGCACAAGCAGGCTTTAGGTCTGAGAGATCTACAATTGATCACATATTTGTGATAAAACAATTGACTGAAAAGACGAATAATAACAACCAACAAGTTCATTTCACATTTGTGGATTTAGAAAAGGCATGTGACACTGTACCTTTACAAAAGTAGACGGAAGCATTAGAAGATATGGCCATAAACGGTACAATTGTTAATGCAATAAAAAATGTGTATAATAATGCAGTATCTAAAATTAAAATTGGAAAATATATATCAGAAGAAATTAAAGTAACAAAAGGCCTTCATCAAGGTTGTAGCATATCACCAACATTATTTAAGATATTTATACATAAAGCACTGTCAAACTGGAGCAAAAAATGTTCAGGAATGGGAGTACCAATTGGAGATGGATCAACAGATACAATATATACACTGTTATTTGCGGATGACCAGATAATAATTGCTCAAGAATATGAAGAGATGGAGTTTATGTTCAGAAAATTATTGGACGAATACGATAACTGGCGTTTGAAAATAAATTTAGAAAAAACAACATTGTATATGGGATGTGGAGCCGAAACCTAAGATTTGATATTAGAAGATGAAAAGGGGTACATTAGAGGATGTGAAGAATTTGAGTATCTGGGAGTAAAATTAGATAAAGAAGATAAACAAGAAAGTGATATTAAGAACAGAATAAATAAAGGTAGAGCAATAACAGCAATGATGAATGCAGTCTTATGGAACAGACATATAACCAGGAAAAATAAGTTAAAAATATAACTGTCACATATGGAGCTGAAGTTTGGAAATTCAACAAAAACTTAGAACAAAAACTTATGTCGATAGAAATGGATTTCTTGAGGAGAGCAGCAAGATGTTCAAAATTAGAAAAAAATAAGAAATACTGTCTTAAGAGAAAAATGAATATTGGTTATTCAATAGTAGATTATATACGGTATAAGCAATTAAATTGGTATGGGCACGTTCGACAAATGCAAGAAGAAAGATTACCCAGGAAAACATTGGAATGGTGTCCACCTGGAAGAAGGAGGATAGGAAGACCTCGAAACTCGTGGATGCAGGGAATAAGAACTGGAATGAGAGCAAGAGGACTGGAGGACATGGACTGGATGGAGAGAGACGAGTGGAGAAGAAAAATACAACTTTAGGCACAGAAAGATGTGTAAACATTAAAATTATGTATATAAAAACAAATATATATACATACATACATACATACATACATACATACATACATACATACATACATACATACATACATACATACATACATACATACATACATACATACATACATACATACATACATATATATGAAAGTTTGTTTGTTGTTTTGTTTGTTTGTACGTCCTTTATGCGCGGCCGTACCGTTTTTCCGATTGTGATGGGGATTTCTTGCAAAATAGTCAGGAGATTCCCGGGGTAAACATAGGCTATAAAACAGTTGTGATAATCAAATCCTACACCCTTAAAATCGCCCTTTGTAGTGAAAAACGTGAAAATGTAGCTTTGTTGCGAAATTTATATTTTTAATAAAAACATTAAATGTCGCGTAGCGGATATATATATATATATATACACACACACACACACATGTTATTTATTAAATCAATGTGTGTGTATGTGTTAAAATTAATTTTTTAACGTTGGACAATGTAAGCTTAATATGACTGATAAGAAATATATATTAGCTAAAACACGGCGTGCGCTGCTACATCTAAATAGATGATAATGTGTGTGTGTGTGTTTTTTTTTGCATTCAATTGAATAAGTAAAAGCAAAAATAAATATAAATTTATATTCTTATTATTTTTAGATACCCCGTGCTGATTACCCGGATTTGTCCGGTAATGTACGCATCCCGATTATCTTGGCATAAAGACAAAAATGGATAGATATTGTGAGTTATCCTTAAAAGATAAAAACATACGCTGTCGCGGAATTTTCTGTAGAGTTTTTTCAGATATGTAATTCTGTTTAGAGTAGTAATTGTGTATTTTTTATGGTTTAGGCAGCGTTAGACATTTAAGGGTAAAATAAGGGACTTCTTACGTTCTTCACTATAAAGGGTGTTTTTAAGGGTGTAGGAGATGCCTATATCAAATCTCTTATATCCCTACGTTCATCCCAGGAATCACCTGAAAATTTTGAAAAAAAAACCCTCATCACAATTTGATCAACGGTATGGCCTGGCATAAAGTACGAACAATCAAACATTCATTAATATATACTAGATTAAGTTGTAGTAGTAGTAGTATACATTTTCCTACCAATCGTATTCTTGAAATAAATCCAAAATTAATATCCGTAAAAGATGTATTTGTAACAAAATTTAAAAAAAAGTTCTAGAATTTCGGCCGCTATAGTAAATAATAAATATGAAAAAGAGTCTAATTTAAAATCCTTTTTAATATCCAATTAGAAATAAAAAACCAACAAAATCAATGATTAAACTTGCTGAGTAAATTATTTTACTTAGATAACGGTTTTTTGGTAAAGAAGAATGCTTTTTAAAAAATGTATTTTATTCAAAAGTTATATAGAAGAAAGACGTACTTATATGTAAACATATAAAATTGAATGTTTTTTGTTGGTTAGTTTGTTTCTTCGTCCTTTATGCGCCGCCATACCGTTGATCCGATTGTGATGGATTTTTTGTAAAATGTACAGGAGATTCTCAGGATGAACAAATGCTATAAAAGAGTTGTGATACGCAAATCCTACACCCTTAAAAATCGCCCTTTGCAGTAAAAAAGTAATAAATATAGCTCTTTGGACGCTTAAATGGTTTACGCTGCCTACCCATAACAAATACACAATATTAATGTACACAAAATTGAATACCTTAAATCGCTCTACAAAAACGACCGTGACTGCATATGTTTATCTCTGACAGATATAAAATAATAGTTAAACATTAAAATGTACCCGTTGTTGCAGGTTCCGTCGTCCTCAACTTTGTTAAAATGCTGTATATAAAATTAATTCACATCTACAGAATTTGATATGCATTTTATAATCCTTGACTCTTACGGACAACTAACAATATTAATCTTTGTCTTTTATTGTTGCCAAGAAGATGGAGACAAGTACGTAGAATCTTGTGCAAGCATAGCAGGTATTCTTTTACGGATAATTCACAACAACGAATTTTGTCTTTCAGATCATTTATGCCAAGAAGATCGGGATGAGTAGTTTCCCGAGCAACGCCGGATAATCAGCACGGGGTATCTAAAAAATGTAAATTTATAATTATTTTTCCTTTCACTTATTCAATCAAACATAAAAAGTACATTAATTTTCATTTATTTCGGCGTAGCAGCGCACACCGTGTATTAGCTAGTAAATAATAAAAAATACTCGCACCTCCTTCCATTATGCCTCGACATAGATAGAACATTGACGCGTCGGAGTGAGAGACAAACAAAGAAGAAGGGATATGTAAGTATATATATATATATATATATATATGTGTGTGTGTGTGTGTGTGTGTGTGTGTGTGTGTGTGTGTGTGTAAATTACAAGCAGGAATATGTTTATTTCAATGTTACTTTTGTAATTAGAATAACATAGCCTTATCTAAAAATATATAAAACAGAACATTCAATTTTTATATTAAAATTTGTTATAATAAGTAAGCAGTTAGTTTTCAAATGTGAACGGTACAATATTTTATACATTTTCAAACATTTCATCTATGATAGATATGGTAATTCTAAATGTATTTAGCATTTACCTGATAAAGGTTAGTTGCGCATTGTTCAATCCGCAAATTTACGGCTATAAATAGATTTAATCTGTAAAATATTTATATTTTATTAAATTCAGATTAAGAACTTACTTTTTCAATTTCACATTCAGTGGCGTTGCTCCGCAACACAAGTTATTTATTACGTCAACATATTTGTCATTGCTTTGTTACGAAATGTATATATTAATAAAAACGTTAAATGTTGCGTAGCGGATATATATATATATATATACATATATATATATATATATATATATATATATATATATATATATAATGTTATTTATTATGCCAATGCATATACACACGTACACACACACCCATATATATATATATATATATATATATATATATATGTGTGTGTGTGTGTGTGTGTGTATGTGTCTCTGTGTGTATGTGTGTTAAAATTAAATTTTCGACGTTGGACAATGTAAGCTTAATATGTGGCGATAAATGTGTATTAGCAAATACCAGGCGTGCGCTGCTGCACCTAAATTGATGATAATTTGTTTTTTCGCATTTAGTTGAATAATTATAAGGAAAAATAAACATAAATTTAGACTCTTATTATTTTTAGATACCCATTGCTGATTACACGGCGTTGCACGAAAATCTATGCATCCCGATTTTCCTGGCATGAATAAAAGTAAAAAATTGATAGATATTGTGAGTTTTCGTTAAAAGATAAAAAACATATGCTGTCGCGGACTTTTCTGTTGAGTTTTTTGAGATATTCAATTCTGTGTACGGTAGTAATTTCGTGTATTTGTTATGGTTTAGGCAGCGTAAGCCATGTAAGGGTAAAAAAATGACTTTTCACATTTTTCACTACAAATTGTGTTTTTTTAAGGGTGTAGGATTTGAGTATCTCAACTCTCTTATAGGTCTATGTTCATCCCGCTAATCTCCTGAACATTTTGCAAAACACAAAAAACCCATCACAATTGGATCTAGTGTATGGCCGCGCATAAAGTACGAACAAACAAACATTCACTTTTATATGTTAGATGAAGTAGTAGAGGCCGTTTCATCAAGGTTGAAGCATGTCCTCAGATGCGCAGAAGACCAGTTTCATCCCCTTGGCTGCGGGTAGTCTAACGTACAGGCATACACACTCAATTCCAAAATAGTGTAGTGTAAGTCTAAAAAATATTAGTGTTCGTCATCTTACTTCTAAAACCTCGTAAGATTCTTGATCTACCAACTGGCCGTTTTTCCTCTGGTTTTCCTACAAGAAGCTTCCATAGCTACACCTCTTTCATTCCCTATTTGTGCCACATGCCCTACCTATTTTAAAAATATTTTATTTTTTTATTACATTAGGTTTGGACATTTACTTTAGGCCTAATGGAGTTCTCGTATCCAATATAATTAATGTAAGTGATGAGTTTGATTTAAAAATAATAATATTAATATTAACATGAATAATATTTGATAAATTATTGGTTTGCAATAATTTTATTCTCATTTTCTTCCAGTTTTAAGGACACCCAGTACATATTTGGGTTAATTTTTTTTTGCTTAAAAAAATCCAGTAAGGTCTATTTTATCGATGTGTAATATTAGTTTGTCAATTTTGGACATTTAAACCCATAAAAATTGATTTTTAAATATAGCTTCTATGTGTTCTCCAAATGTGCCCTTTTTTTTTGCATTTTCCCATAACTTGTATTTTTTAATATTTTGGTACACTTTTCTCTGAAACTATGAAAGATAGGAGAATTATTTTTGGCATGGATATGCAGTTTATAGAGCTCTATAATAATAAGTTAAATTTATCTTTGTTCTATTGATAGTGTTTGAAATAAAAAGAGAAATTGTGCAACATTTTAAACAAAAAAAATGGTCTTTGAATTTTTTTAATAAATTACAATCCATATCCAAACACAAGCAAACCTTATTATTGTCAAATGAACTATGGACAATAACATACTAAATTTTGGAAATAATTGGAAAGTAGTTTGTGAAAAAATTGTACCAAGACAATATTTTTAACATAATGCTTTTTTATTTTAAATTACTCATAAAGAAATATGTCTAAAAAGTTAACCAAAGTGTCATTATGTTCAGGAAGACTTGTTTAATTAGTGGCATAATTTCCATACACATAACTTAAGAATAAGCTGAAAAAATAATTATTTTTGTATGTTCTATTTTTAAACCAAATTGCAAGGAAATTAGTACCGGGTGCCCTTAAGGAATTTCACGTAATACTACTCAGGGTTAATATTTTCATTACGACTAGTAACCATGATTTTGCAGATACGGACAAAGCCTGCTGATAGGGATCGTTTCCCCAAGACCTTACGTTTACCTGCGCGAGTTTTGTAGGTCATGCTTCTTCCTTAGTGGAACGGCCTCTAGTAGTAGTGTACATTTTCCTGTCGTTAGTATATTTTAAATAAATCGAAAATTAATGTGCATAAATGATGTATTTGTGACAAAACTTAAAAAAAGTTCTAGAATATCGGCCGCTGTGCAAGCTCTAGTAAATAATAAATATGAAAAAAGATTATATTTTAAAATTCTTTTTAATATTTATATATAAATTAAAAAAACAAAATCATTCAATGTTTGTACTTGCTGAGTAAATCAATTTTACTTATATAACGATTTTTTGTAAAAAGATTGCTTTTTAAAAAATTGATTGTATTCGTGAGTTATATAGAGAGAAACGTTCTTCTATTTAATATATATATATATATATATATATATATTTGAAGAGAAAAATTATACGCTCAGACCGGGACTTGAACCCGGGACCCTTGGTTCTCTAGACCAAGTGCTCTACCAACTGAGCTACCTGAGCAAGTACCGATCTAAACGCAAATCTTTCTCTATATACACATAGGCCTATATATATATATATATATATATATATATATTTAAATTCATATTTGTTTGTTAGTTGGTTTGTTTGTTTGTTCGTACTTTATGCGCGGCTATACCGTTGGTCCGATTGCGATGGTTTTTTTTGCCAAATATTCAGGACGTCCCGGAATGAACATAGGCTATAAAAGGGTTGTGATTCTCAAATCCTACACCCTTAAAAATTTCCCTATGTGGTGAAAAAACGTGAAAAATATAGCTCTTTGAACGCTTAAATGGCTTATTCTGCCTAAACAATAACAAATACACAAAATTAATATACACAAAATTGAATATTTTAAAAAGCTCTAAGAAAACGTCCGCGACTGCATATGTTTATCTCTTACGGATATAAGATAATAGTTAAAATTGAAAATGTACGTGTTTTGGAAGGTGCCGTAGCGTCGTCCTCAACTTTGTTATAATGATGTATATATCGTTTGCTGGCCTTGGTGTGGGGCAGGTCTCCTTGTTTTGTAGAACTTTCGTTAGGTGAGCTTCCCATGTTTCCATCGATATATTTCTTGGATATTTAGGCTTTATAGGTTGGACATCCTAGAAGACCCAGAGCTTTTCACAGAAGTTGAGGTGATATCAGCCATAAAGGCATCGAAGAATAACAAGGCATGCGGCCCCGATCTTATATTCAATGAGCGCCTGAAATACTCCATCGAAAAATTAGGAAAATGCATAACAACTCTATTCAACGCTTGCCTACGTCAGGGCATTATACCAGAATCGTGGAGAAAGGCGACAGTAAAAATTCTGTACAAAGGGAAGGGAGACAGCAGCGACCCGAACTCGTATAGAGGGATTGCCCTGGATTCAGTAGTACTAAAGCTACTCAACAGACTACTATGTGACCGCATCACAAAGGCAGTAGAATCGCAAATACCAGAAGAACAACTCGGCTTCCGGAAGGGAAGATCAGCTATACAGGCGAATGGTTGCCTGCAAAGAGATATAGAGGAAGCCCTGATGAGACTGGGTGGAAAATTGTATGCCGCCTTCCTGGATTATTCTAAGGCATTCGACATTGTAAACAGACAGACCTTAATCGACAAATTAGAAGACATGCTAGGAAGAAACAACCACGAATTAAAACTCGTCAGAATCTACTAAGCAAAAACTGCATCGAAATATCGGATAACATCACCAACTCCAAAGAAATACAACAGACGAACGGCGTCCTACAAGGGGACCCACTCAGCCCATTATTGTTCACCCTGGCCACAGCTGACGTCACAAGAACAATCCCAACAAACGTAAATATCTACCTCTATGCAGACGACATGACTCTGTCATCCACAAGTCTTGGGGACTTACATAAAGCCTTCAACGGTGTAGCGGACTGGGCAGAAAGAAATGACCTAACCCTCAATGAATCAAAGACAGTTACAATGTCGTTCTTGTGCATGGCGGGTATTCTTTTACGGATTAATCACAACAACGAATTTTGTGTTTCAGCTCTATTATGCCAAGAAGATCGGGATGAATAGATTCCCGAGCAACGCCGGATAATCAGCACGGGGTATCTAAAAATTCATCGTCATCATCATCATCCGGTATCATGTCAGCTGCCGCCGTCTTTCGGAAACCAAACTCCATTCCCCTCTATCCATCCATTGATATTCCTCCAATCCTCTGATATTCATAGCTGATTGTACCCCTTCTCTCCAAGTTTTCTTCGGTCTTCCTCTCTTCCTCCTTTCCATTGGGATCAATTCCATAATTATTTTAGTCAATCTTCGCTCTGGAATTCTTTTGACATGGCCATACCACTGTAATCTTTTATTTTCTATTATGTCTATGATGTCCGGCTCCTCTTGTATACCCATAATTTCCCTTATTTCTTTATTTCGTATCTATCCATTCTAGATTTTCCAGCTGATCTTCTTAAAACATCCATTTCTGTACATATAATTCTTTTCATTTCCCTGGTAGGAATTTGCCAGACTTCAGCACCATATGTTAAAATGCTCTGAATTATGCTTCGATATATTTGTAATTTTCTATTTTTTAAAATATATTTGCTCCACCTAACAGAGTTTAAAGCATTTATTGCTCGTTTTGTTTGAGCGATTCTATTTTTTATTTCCACTGTGTTATCGCCTGATTGGTTTAATTTTGTTCCTAAATAAGTGCATTCAATACCAGGTTTTAGTTCTACTCTACGTATCTAAAAAATATAAATTTATAATTATTTTTCTTTTTACTTATTCAACTAAACATAAAAACCATATTAAATTTCATTTAATTAGGCGTGGCAGCGCACGCCGTTTATTAGCTGGTAAATAATAAAAAAAATACTCGCAACTACTTACATCATGCCTCGACATAGAGAGAACATTGACGGGTTCGAGTGAGAGACAAACAAAGAAGAAGGGATATATATATATATATATACTTCTACTTCCTACTTCTAAAAATATATATATATATATATATATATAATATATATATATATAAGAAGTAGGAATATATGTATTTCAATGTTATGTTTGTAATTAGAATAACATATCCTTATCTAAAAATATATAAAACAGAACATTTCAAATGTTATACTTAAATGTGTTATAATGTGTAAACAATTAGCTTTCACATGTGAACAGTACAGCACTTATTATATTTTCAAACATTTAATCTATTATAAATATGGTATTTCTAAATGTATTTAGTATTTACCTGATAAAGGAATAGTTCTGCATTGTTCATTCAACAAACTTACGGTTATAAATAGATTTAATCTTGAAATATTTATATTTTATTGTAATCAAATTGAGAATTTACTTTTTCGATTTCACATTCAGTTGGCGTAGCTCCGCAATGGAAGTTATTTATTATGTCAATATGTTTGTTATTGCTTTGTTACGAATTTTATATTTTTAATAAAAAAGTTAGATGTTGCGTAGCGGAAATACATCAATATGTTATTTATTAAATCAATGCTAACATGTGTGTGTGTGTGTGTGTTTGTGTGTGTGTGTGCGTGTGTGTGTGCGTGTGTGTGTGTGTGTGTGTGAAAAAATTAAATTTTAACGTTGCGCAATGTAAGCTTAATTAGTCATGATAAATATATATTAGCTAATACCCGGCGTCCGCTGCTGCACCTAAATTGATGATAATGTGAGTGTTCATTTTTGCATTTAGTTGAATAAATAAAAGGAAAAATTAATATAAATTTATATTCTTATTATTTTTAGATACCGGTGCTATTTACACGGCGTTTCCCGGAAATCTACGCACTCCTGTCATCTTGGCATCAATAAAAGACAAAAATGTATAGATATTGTGAGTTATCCTTAAAATATATAAACATATGCTGCCGCGGACTTTTCTGTAGAGTTCTTGGGATATTCAATTCTGTGTACGGTTGTAATTTTGTGTATTTGTTATGGTTTAGGAAGCGTAAACCATTTAAGGGTAAATAAATAATAGTTTTAAAAAACTAAAACAGCACGCTTTATTAGAAAACCGAACTCAAAAATGAAAAATAATTTTAATTTCCAACACGCTTGGGATACATTTTAAAGTGATCAACAAAAAAATCATCTCCAACACATATAGAATAAAACTAGAGTTATCAACAAAACTAAATTAATTTTACCATCAAAAGCGTGGGGTGCTCTATATCAATTAATATATTTGATAATAAACAGATATTGGTAAAAGTAAAGTCTCTAAGAAGAACACGTAAAAATCATAAAAAGCACTCCACGCTTTTGATGGTAAAATTATTTTCT
>JASPKZ010007957.1:435000-460000 GCA_030220185.1 Diploptera punctata | reverse complement strand
AAAGGCTATCGCTTATGAGAGGAAAAAACGCTAAAGATGAATCTTTAAAATATGAATTAAAAAACTTGAAAAATGATGAAATGCGGCAAGAATACCAAATCAAAATTGCTAATAGATTTGAAGTACTAGAATCTTCAGATGACAATGTGGCAAACGAAGAAGAAACTGATATAAATAAAGAATGGGAGGCTATAAGAGATACTATTAAATTGTCAGCATCAGAAAGCATTGGTTGTTTAAAAAAGAGGCAAAACAAGAAATGGTTTGATGAGGAATGTGCCGACATGTAAAGAAAAGAAAGCTAGCAAAAATGAAATGGTTACACGAGCCAAATGAGGTAAATTTAGAGCAATTGGGTAGTGTTAGACGGGAAACCACCAAGTTACTAAAGAGTAAGAAGTAGGGAATATTTGAGAGAGAAGATTAATGATCTTGAAATGAATGCAAAAAATAGGAACATTAGAGAATTATATCAGGGAATTAGGATAGAGAAAGAGAAGGGTTTCAGGCTAGAACAAACATAATTCGGAATGAAAATGGGTATATGATTGCAGATTCCAAGAGTATATTAAATAGATGGAAAGGTTATTTTAATCAGCTATTAAATGTACATACAGAACAGGACATTGAGCAGGATAAGTTACAGACAGCAGAAATGCTAGTCGCAGAGCCAAGTGCATTAGAGGTTGAAATGGCAATTGAAAAATTGAAGATGTATAAAGCATCAGGTTCAGATGAGATCCCAGCAGAACTGATCAAATCAGGGGGAGAAAAATTGATGGACAAGATACGCTGGTTGCTTAGTATGATTTGGGAAAAAGAAGCTCTTCCAGATGAATGGAAGGAATCAATTATCGTACCAATTTATAAGAAAGGAGATAAAACTGATTGCAAGTAACTATAGGGGCATCTCATTACTTTCAACTTCGTACAAAATTCTAACAAATATATTAGTAAGCAGACTTACTCCCTATATTGATGACATTCTAGGAGATCATCAATGTGCATTTAGAAGAAACAGGTCTACAACAGATCAGATTTTTAGTATAAGACAGATTTTAGAAAAGAAATGGGAATATAATGGTACTGTACATCAACTATATGTAGACTTCAAAAAAGCATATGATTCAATTAAGAGGGAGAAGTTATATAGTATCCTGCTGGAGTTCGGAATTCCTAAAAAGTTGGTTAGACTTATACGAATGTGTCTGGAATGGCTCAACGAGTAGGGTGCGTGTAGGCAAACAGTTTTCAGACACTTTTGAAATCAAGAATGGGTTGAAGAAAGGAGATGCACTATCTCCTCTACTATTTAATTTTGTACTACGAGCATGCCATTAAATCTTTAGAGAATGAGGAAGGCTTACAACTCAATGGTATTAATAAGCTGTTAGTTTATGCTGATGATGTAGTACTACTGGCCGATAGCGAGGAGATACTAAAGGCCAACACGCACACACTATTGAGTAACACTAAGAAATTAGGACTGGAAGTAAATATCAGTAAAACTAAATATATGGTCACACGTAGAAATTGTATTCATTATATAATGGAAAATGGACAGCTAATGACAAATGAGGGAAATTTTGAGGCATTGGCTGAATTCAAATACCTAGGAACAATAATCACAAATAGGAATGAGATGCACAAAGAAATTAAACATAGGCTCAATTCTGGAAATGCATGCTATTATGCATTGCAGAGACTTTTGATGTCCCAACTCCCTTCAAAAAACGTTAAGCTGAAAATATATAAAACTATTATTCTACCAGTTAGATTTATATGGCGTTGCGAAACAAGGACTTGCTTACGTTTAAGGGAGGAAAGGAGATTACGAGTATTTGAGAATAAAGTTCTTAGGAAAATTTTTGGACCAAAGAGAGATGAACAGACAGGTGAATGGAGAAGACTACATAACAATGAACTACATGGTCTTTATAGGAAGCCAGATATAATAAGAACAGTTAAGTCCCGTAGACTGCGATGGGCAGGACATGTTGCGTTCGCGAATGGGGAATGAAAGATGTGCATGGAAACTTCTTCCTAGGAAAGCCAGAAGGAAAACGCCCAGTTGGTAGACCAAGAATGAGGTGGGAGAACAACATTAACTATGATTTGAGGGAAGTAGATTATACAGGGAATGATTGGAAAGCATTAGCTCAGGATAGGGATGTATGGAGAGCTTATGTCCGCGCGGCCATGAACCTACGGGTTCGATAGTGCCAGTGAGTAAGTAAGTAAGTAGTTTGTACTCGCTGAGTAAATTAATTTTACTTACTTACTCACTGTCACTGTCGAACCCATAGGTCCATGGCAGCGCGGACATAAGCTCTCCATATGTCCCTATCCCGAGCTAATGCCCTCCAATCATTACCCGTATAAACCACTTCCCTCAAACCATAGTTAATGTTATTCTCCCACCTCATTATTGGTCTACCAACTGGGCGTTTTCCCTCTGGCTTTCCTACAAGAAGCTTCCATGCAAGTCTTTCATTCCCCATACGTGTAACATGTCCTGCCCATCGCAGTCTGCGAGACTTAACTATTCTTATTATATGTGGCTTCCTATAAAGACCATGTAGTTCATTGTTATGTAATCTTCTCCATTCACCAGTCTGTTCATCTCTCTTTGGTCCAAACATTTTCCTAAGTACTTTATTCTCAAATACTTGTAATCTCCTTTCCTCCGTTAAAGTAAGAGTCCATGTTTCGCACCCATATAGTATAACTGATGGAATAATAGTTTTATATATTTTCAGTTTAATGTTTTTGAAAGGAGTTGGGACATCAAGAGTTTGCAGAATTGAGCCTATGTTTAATTTCTTTGTGCATCTCATTCCTATTTGTGATTATTGTTCCTAGATATTTGAATTTAGCCACTTTCTCAAAATTTACCTCATTTGTCATTAGCTGTCCATTTCCATTATATAATGTATTTCTACGTGTGACCATATATTTAGTTTTACTGATATTTACTTCCAGTCCTAATTTCTTAGTGCTACTCAATAGTGTGTGCGTGTTGTCCTTTAGTATCTCCTCGCTATCGGCCAACAATACTACATCATCTGCATAAACTAACAGCTTATTAATACCATTGAGTTGTAAGCCTTCCTCATTCTCTAAAGATTTAATGGCATGCTCTAGTACAAAATTAAATAGTAGAGGAGATAGTGCATCTCCTTGCTTCAACCCATTCTGGATTTCAAAAGTGTCCGAAAATTGTTTGCCTACACGAACCTTTCTCTTTGTGCCATTTAGACACATTCGTATAAGTCTAACTAACTTTTTAGGAATTCCGAACTCCAGCAGGATACTATATAACTTCTCCCTCTTAATTGAATCATATGCCTTTTCGAAGTCTACATATAGTTGATGTACAGTACCATTGGGTATTCCCATTTCTTTTATAAAATTTGCCTTATACTAAAAATCTCAAATGTTGTAGACCTGTTTCTTCTAAATGCACATTCATTATCTCCTAGAATGTCATCAATATGGGGAGTAAGTCTGCTTACTAAAATATTTGCTAGAATTTTGTACTAAGTTGAAAGTAATGAGATGCCCCTGTAGTTGTTGCAATCAGTTTTATATCTTTTCTTATAAATTGGTACGATAATTGATTCCTTCCATTCATCTGGAAGAGCTTCTTTTTCCCAAATCATACTAAGCAACCAGCATATCTTTTCCATCAATTTTTCTCCCCCTGATTTTATCACTTCTGCTGGGATCTCATCTGTACCTGATTCTTTATGCATCTTCAATTTTTCAATCGCCATTTCAACCTCTAATGCACTTGCCTCTGCGACTAGAATTTCTGCTGTCTGTAAATTATCCTCCTCAATGTCCTGTTCTGTATGTACATTTAATAGCTGATTAAAGTAACTTTTCCATCTATTTAATATACTCCTGGAATCTGCAATCACATCCCCATTTTCATTCCGAATTATGTTTGTTCTAGCCTGAAACCCTTTCTTCTCTATACTAATTTCCTGATATAATTCTCTAATGTTCCTTTTTTTGCATTCATTTCAAGATCATTAATTTTCTCTCTCAAATATTCCCTCCTTTTACTCTTTAGTAACTTCGTGGTTTCCTGTCTAATATTACCCAATTGATCTAAATCTACCTCATTTGGCTCGTGTAACCATTTCATTTTTGCTACTTTCTTTTCTTTACAATGTCGGCACATTCCTCATCAAACCATTTCTGGTTTTGCCTCTTTTTTTAAACAACCAATTTTTCTGATGCTGACAATTTAATAGTATCTCTTATAGCCTCCCATTCTTTATTTATACCAGTTTCTTCTTCGTTTGCCATATTGTCATCTGAGGATTCCAGTACTTCAAATCTATTATCAATTTTGATTTGATATTCTTGCCGCATTTCATCATTTTTCAAGATTTTTAGTTCAAATTTTACAGAATTATCTTTAGCGTTTGATCCTCTCATAAGCGATATCCTTTGTCTGATTTTCACTCTGACCAGATGATGATCCGAATTGCAGTCTGACCCTCTAACTGATCTAACATCTGTGCCAGCGTTTATCCACTAATATATGATCTATCTGGTTCCGAGTTTCTCCATCTGGAGACGTCCAGGTGTATTTATGAAAATCCTTATGCTGAAATGTGCTCTTAACAATGAGATTCTTTGATGTGGCAAATGTGACTAATCTAACCCCGTTGTCGTTACTGTCTTCATGAAGACTGAATTTGCCTATTGTTGGTTTGAATATATCTTCCCGCCCCACTTTTGCATTACAATCTCCTAAGATAATTTTATGTGATATCGTGAAAGGCTATCAAATAAGCAATCTAATTCTTCATAGTACTCATCTTTGATCTTGTCATCTTTATCTTCTGTGGGAGCATGTACATTTACAATTATAAAATCATGTCGTTTACCCTTTAGAATTATGTATGTTATCCTATCACTAAAAACTTAATATCTCGGATAGCGGATATGATCCTCCTTCTGACTAAAAAAACCCGTTCCAAATGCAGGTCTTTCTGCACCTCCGTAGTATAATGCAAAGCTTCCTGATTCCTGACTACCTTCTCCTGGCCACCTAACTTCCTGTAAAGGGACTATATCCAAGGGCAATTTATCTAATTCCCGCGTTAATGTCTCTAGTGCCCCGCTATTGTATAAAGTCCTAACATTCCATATTCCTAGGAATATGTCCCTAAGTTTGAGCCTTTGGCATGGTTTCCCTGAAGTAGTCCCCGCCCGGAGAACCGAATGGAGGACTATTTGACCTCCGGAAAATTTTACCCCAGTTGAACCCATGTCCGCATTTCTTGACAGTTGTATTTTTACGGTGAAAGATCGTCATTCTTCCGACGAAGGTACTTTTTTCGTCTGGCTTATCACCTTCGACCAGTCGGGCATGGGTAACCCTATCGGCAGCAATACTATCGCCGGCATAGCTCTGAGGATCATTTAAGCAACGCAAGCCACTCTACCACGACAAGGTAAAGATACCATGGAGGGAAATTAATTTTACTTAGATAACGGCTTTTTGTAAAAAAGAATGCTTATTAAAAATTTATTTTATTCAAAAGTTGTATAGAAAAAAAAAGTACTTCTGTATTATATACATCTAAATCTAATATATAAAAAAGAATGTTTGTTTGTGTTTGGTTTGTTTGTTTGCTAGTTTGTTTGTTTGTTTGTTTGTTTGTTTGTTTGTTTCTTCGTACTTTAAGCGCGGCCATACCGTTGATCCGATTGTGATGGGTTTTTTTTGCAAAATGTTCCGGAGATTCCCGGGATGAACATAGGCGATAAGAGAGTTATCATACTCAAATCGTACACCCTTAAAAATCGCCCTTTGTAGTGAAACACGTGAAAAATGTAGATCTTCGGACGCTTAAATGGCTTAAACCGCCTAAACCATAACAAATACATTAAATTAATGTACACAGAGTTGAATATCTCCGAAAGCTCTACAAAAACGTCCGCGACTGCATATGTTTATCTCCTACGAATATTAGACAATAGTTAAAAAATAAAATGTACCTGTTGTGGCAGGTGCCATTGTCCTCAACTTTGTTAAAATGGTGTATATAAAAATAATTCATCTCAACGGAGATTAATATGCATTTTATTTGTATTGACTCTTACGGATAACCCCACAATAGCCATTTTTGTCTTTCATTGATGACAAGAAGATCGAGACAAGTGCGTAGATCCTTGTGGAACCAGAGCATCACATGAAGGGTATTCTTTAACGGATAACTCATTTACGGCAAGGAGATCGGGATGAGTAGATTCCGAGCTGCGCCGGATATTGAGCACGGGGTATTTAGAAAATATACATTTATAATTATATTTCGTATCACTTATTCAACTAAACATAAAAAGCACATTAATTTTCATTTATTTAGGCGTAGCAGCGCACGGCGTGCATTAGCTAGTAAATAATAAAAAATACTCACACCTACTTCCATTATGCCTCGATACAGATAGAACATAGACGTGTCGGAGTGAGAGACAAAAAAAAAAGAACATATATAAAAGATATATTTATATCAATGATACGTTTGTAATTAGAATAACATTTTCCTATCTAAAAATATATAAAACAGAACATTTCAAATTTTATACTTAAACTTGTCATAATGTGTATGCAGTTAGCTTTCGAATGTGAACAGTACAACAGGTAATATATTTTCAAACATTTAACCTATGATAAATATAGTATTTCTCACTGTATTTAGTATTTACCTCAAAAAAGGATTATTTGCGCATTGTTCATTCCACAAGTTTACGGTTATAATTATATTTGATCTGTGAAATAGTTATACTTTATTAAATTTATATTGAAAGCTTACTTTTCAATTTCACATTCAGTGGCGTTACTCCGCAACGTAAGTTATTTATTACGTCAACATTTGTGTTATTGCTTTGTTACGAAATCTATATTTTTAGTAAAAACTTTGAATGTTGCATAGCTGAAATGTATATATATATATATATATATATATATGATATTTATTAAATCAAGGCGCGCGCGCACACACACACAAACACACACACACACACACAGATTCACACACACACACACACACACATATATATATATATATATATATATATATATATATGCGCGTTTTATAACTAAATTTTTGCATAGGGTAATGTAAGGTTAAATTGACATGATAAGAAATATATATTAGATAATACCCGGCGTGCGCTGCTACACCTAAAATATTATGTTTTATTTTTTGCCCTTAATTAAATAAGGAAAAGGAAAAATAAATATAAATTTATATTCTTATTATTTTTATATACCCCGTGCTGATTACCCGGCGTTGCCAGGATATCTACGCATCCCGATTATCTTGGCATCAACAAAAGACAAAAATTAATAGATATTGTGAGTTATCCTTAAAAGATAAAAATAGTATGCTGTCGCGGACTTTTCTGTAGAGTTTTTTGAGACATTCAATTCTGTGTACAGTAGTAATTTTATGTATATGTTATGGTTTAGGCAGCGTAAGCCATTTAAGGGTAAAAAAACTCTCTTATAGCCCTATATTCATCCCAGGAATCTCCTGAACATTTTGCAAAAAAAACCTTCACAATCAGAGAAACGGTATGACCGCGCATAAAGTACGAACAAACAAACAATCATTTTTATATATTATATGAAGGAGTAGTAATAGTAGAAGTAGACAGTGTTCTCTACCGTGTTGTACATTCTTGAAGTAGATCGAAAACATTAATGTGCCTAATTGACGTATTTGTGACAAAACATAAAAATATGTGCTAGAATTTCGGGCCGCTGTGCGACCTATAGTAAAATAATAAATAGGAAAAAAAGCTTCTCTATTTTATAATAAAACCTTTTTAATATTTATATCATTCATTTAGCAAGATAAAATCAAAATCATTCATAATTTGTACCTGGCTGAGCAAAATTAAGTTTAAACTTTGATAACGGTTTTATACAAATGACAATGCTTATTAAAAACTGATTTACATTTCAAAAGTTGTATAAGCACAAAGTGCTTTATAATATTATAATATATATTATTATATAGTATATCGATATTAATATAAATGAATGTTTGTTCGGTTTTTGTCTTTGTTTAGTTTTGTTTGTTTGTTCGTAATTTAAGCGCGACCATATCGTTGATCCTACCTGTGGGGTGTTTTAGGTCAATGTTCAGGAGATTCCAGGTATGCACATGGGCTATAAAAGGTTTGTGATTCTCTCACTCCTTACACCCTAAAAAAAAAATCGCCTTTGTATTGAAACACGTGAAAAATGTAGATCTTCGGACGCTTAAACGGCTTAAGCCGCCTACAACCATACAAAATATAATAAAACCTAATGTACACAGAATTGAATATCTCAAAAATCTTCCTATAAAAACGTCCGCTACTGCATATGTTTTATCTCTTAAGAAAATTAGATTCAAAGTTAAAAAATTCAATTTACCTGTTTTTGGCAGGTGCTGTACGTCCTCAACTTGTTAAAATTGCGTATATCAAATTAATTCATCTCATACGGAATGTAATATGCATTTTATTAGTATTAGCCCTTACGGATAAATCACAATAGCCATTTTTGTGGTTTCATTGATAACCAGAACGATCGAGACAAGTGCATATATCCTTGTGCAACCATAAGCAGCACATGAAGGGTATGTCTTTTAACGGGATAACTCAGAATCTCGAAGTTTGGTCGCCGTCATAATGAGTGAGCACTGGGTATCTATACAATATAAATTTATAATTATATATCGTATCACTTATTCAACTGAACATAAAAAACGCATTAATTTTCATTTATTTAGGCGTAGCAGCGCACGCCGTGTATTAGCTAGTAAATAATAAAAAACACTCGCATCTACTTCGATTATGCCTCGACATAGATAGAACATTGACGGGTCGGAGTGAGAGACAAAAAAAAAAAGAACAAGGGATATGTGTGTGTGTATATATATATATATATATACATCCATCCATATTAATTCTGCCCGAAGGCAGGTCCTTCACTGCAATCATAGCATTTCCATGCTATACTTGCAGCTTTTTTAGGGAATTGTAGGTGTGGTAGCTTCCCGTTGCTTTCCACACCGGTGAAGGATGGTGATGATTGATAATGGTAAGGTAGTGGATGGACATGTGATTTCGGGGACCGTTTGGGGCTCTTAAAGTTCCTCGTGACATTCTTTTTTACCGGTTGAGGAAAAACCGCCGATAAAAAACCTGAGAACCCAGAAAACCTTCCCCCGACCGGGGATCGAACCCGGGCCCGCTGCGTGACAAGGCAGCACGCTACCTCGAGACCACAGCGGTGGTCTATATATATATATATATATATATATATATATTGCAAGCAGGAATATATTTATTGCAATGATACGTTTCTAATGAGAATATGATATTCCTATCTAAAAATATATAAAACAGAACATTTCAAAATTTATATTTAAATTAGTTATAATGCGTAAGCAGTTAGCTTTCAAATGTGAACAGTACAACACGTAATATATTTTCAAACATTTAATCTATGATAAAAGTGGTATTTTCTAATTGTATTTAGTATTTACCTGATAAAGGAAGAGTTGGGCATTGTATATTCCACAAATTTACCGTAAATAGATTGAATCTGTAAAATATTTGTATTTTATTAAATTCATATTGGAAACTTACTTTTTTCAATTTTACATTCAGTGGCGTAGCTGCGCAACGTAAGTTATTTATTATATCAACATTTTTGTTATTGCTTTGTTATGAAATCAATATTTTTAGTAAATACTTAAATGTTGCGTAGCGGACATATATATATATATATATACGTCCACCGCTGTGGTCTCGAGGTAGCGTGCTGCCTTGTCAAGCAGCGGGGCTGTGTTTGATCCCCGGTTGGTTCAGTTTTTCTGGGTAAAGTTTTTAACGGGGTTTTTCCTCACCTGTAAGACAAATGTCAGGAAAACTTTAAGGCCCAAACGGTCCCCGAAATCATATGGCCATCATCATGATCATGTTCATCATCATCATCCTTCGCAGGTGTGGAAACAACGGGAAGCTACCAGACCTACAATTCCCTAGAAAATCTGCAAAGCATACTATGAAAATTCTATGATTGCAGTGAAAGACCAGCCTTCGGGCAAATTACTATGGATGATATATATATATATATATATATATGGTAGAAATAAATTTTTGACGTTGGGCAATGTAAGCTTATTACGACAATAAGAAATATATATTAGCTAATACCCGAAGTGCGCTACTGCACATAAATAGATGATAATGTGTTATTTTTCGCCTTTAGTAGAATTAGTAAAAGGAAAAATAAACATAAGTTTATATTCTTATTATGTTTCGATACCTGGTGCTGATTACCCGGCGTTGCCCGGAAATCTACGCATCCCGATTATCTGGGCATCAATAAAAGACAAAAATGGATAGATATTGTGAGTTACCCTTAAAAGATGAAAACATATGCTGTCGCGGACTTTTCTGTAGAGTTTTTTGAGATATTCAATTCTGTGTACAGAAGTAATTTTGTGTATTTTTTTATGGTTTTGGCAGCGTAAGCCATTTAAGGGTAAATAAAAGGGACTTTTCATGTTTTTCGCTACAAAGGGTGTAGGATTTGAATATCTCGTCTCTCTTGTAGTCCTACGTTCATCATGGAATCTCCTGAACATTTTTGAAAAAATAACCCCGTCACAATCGAATCAACGGATCTAAGTAAGATAGAAACAAACATTTATTTTTGTCTGTTAGATGAAATATGTAAGTAGTATTAGTAGTATTAGTAGTATTAGTAGTAATATTACATTTTGCTATCGTTATTTAATTTTTTAAATAAATCGAAAATGTGTGTGGCATTTTTATCGTATTTGTGACAAACACAAAAAAATGTCCTAGAATTTCGGCCGTTGTACGACCTCTAGTAAATAATAAATATGAAAACATGGCTATTTTAAAATTCTTTTTAATATTCAACTATAAATTTAAAAAAAACAAAGAATTCATTGTTTGTACTTGCTGAGTAAATTAATTTTACCTAGATAACGTTTTTATGTAAAAAAGATTTTTTTTTAAAAAATTGATTTTATTCAAAAGTCATGCAGAAAAAGAAACGTACTTCTATATATATATATATATATATATATATATATATATATATATCTTCTTCCAAGTATTAGGCCAAGGCCTGTTACGATCTTATAGAAAATGTTCCCTCCAGCGTTTCATAGGACTGCCCAGAGATCTTCGTCCTCTTGGTATATAATTATAAACAGCTTTGGGGATCCAATTTAAACTCATTCTTTCAAGATGGTGTTTCCAGTTTAGTTGGTACTGTTTAATATATTCCAAAACTGGCGTAGTCTTCAAGTCATTTAAGATATCGGTGTTCCTTTTCCGATCCCATCTGGTGTAACCGCTGTTCTGCCATGAATCTCATTTCACAAGCTGTTATTCTGCTTTCATGTTGTCTTTTTAGTGTCTATGCTTCACTACCATAGGTCAACACTGGTCTAAGCTGAAGTGTTCTCTAAACGTTAATCTGGTTTATTTTTGTTACAAGGGATAGTTTCATAACTTGATTAATAATTCCCAAACTTTTATTATAACTAGTATTTTTTTCAGGGATATCCTTTTCATCCCAGATACAGGGATAATATTCAAGATATTTAAATTGATTAGATCTCTCTAAAATTTTATTCTGGAGACAGATATTACTTTGTATGAGGGCCTTCCCATGAAATGCCATAATTTTTAGTTTTGTTAATTGATATTTCCATATTAAATTTGGCACCTATTTTTTGTAAATTGGTCATAGTGAAATTGATCGTTTTTGCAAATCATTTTCGGAAAGTGCCACAAGTGCTAATAAATCGTCTGCAAAAAGAATAAGCACTAGACGTTTGAGGTTTCCTATTGATGGGTATATCCCGTTGTGTTTTGGGGGGGCCGTCCATTCGTCTATTCATATATATATATATATATATATATATATATATCTATCTATATAGAAGGAAGAGCACCGGTGAATGTCCACATCCCTGTCTTACTCCAGTGTTGATCTTTTCCCAAGAGAATACTTTGCCATCTTGTTTAACAGAGACTTCATTATCTTTATAGATGTTGAAGATATTAGAAATATAGTGTTGTGGAACGTTAATCATCACTTACAATTTGTAATAATATATTTCTGTCTACTTTGCTCAAAAGCCTTTTATTAAGTCACCAAAGGCGATATTAGTTTATCCTATTGAATGACTTGTGCTTTTCTAATAGTAGTTTTAGTAGTTGAAGAATCCATCTGTACAAAATCTACAATTCCGTGAATCCATTCTAGCTTGTTCTCCAATTTTTTCATAGATTTGTTTTCATTGTAGTCTTAACTATATTAGCTATACATTTTTATATCCCTGAGTTCAACAATGCTAATTCCACGATTTAGTGTCTTACGCTTTTTGATTTGGCGATTTCCTTTTTCGAAGATTCATATTGCAATGGATTAGTTTCCAGCTTTGTGGTGGTTCTTGTCCTTCCCCTATCATATTAAGGAGAATAAGTAAATCTGTCTAAATGTTTTTTAGTTGAAAATTTTAAATAATTCGTGTGGTCTTCTCCGGAAGCTTTGTTACTTTTTACTTATTTAACATCCATTTAATTCATCTATAGAAATTGGGTTCCAAAGCAGAGTTATTAGAGATTGTTATTTGTAATAAATAATATTTTTGTGTCCATAAATGATTAAAGTAGTTAAATCAAGTTTCTTTAGATATACAATTTAAATGTGCATTTTTAATCATTATTTAATTTTTTAAAAACTGTATATGTTTCTGGTTGAGGCCTAGTGATATAATTTTCCAAAAAATTATACAAATTTTTCGCAGTTTGTCTATGTTTTTTGCGAACTTCATTTTTAGCTATGGCTCTTTTCCTATGATACTCTACTTTATCTTCATCTTTTTTGTGGACAAGAATTTTTGTATGCTTCACGTTTATCATCAATTACTTTTTTGATGTTTTCATCCCATATCCGTAGTCCTTTTTTTCGATTCCATTTAGTTTTGATACCCAGGCTTTCATTTGCTGCTTGTGTCAAAATACGTTTTTTTCAATATTTTCGCCAACCGGTGTTTCTTGAACTAGACGATCTAATCTGCATTTGTATAGTCAGGTAATAGTGGGGTCTCGGAAAAGACATACTTTATAAGTATGGTCCACATTTTCAAATTTTATATTATTAATTTTATTTTTATTTTTCCATCTTGGTGGCATACGAATTGGACATACAAGTAAGTAATGGTCTGATTCGATTTCAGGTCCTCTGTATGCTCTTGTATCAACAACATTAGATGCTAATTGTTTATTACATATAGCATAGTCAATTATTGATTTAAGACTCCTGGTTTCCCATGTATATTTGTGACTATCCTTGTGGTTAAATACTGAGTTCATTATTGGGTATTAATTAAACACGACAAAGTCAATTAACCGTAAGCCATTTCTATTACAGGTTGTTCTCCATATGGTCCTATATATGTATCAAATTTAGTATTACCAATTCTGGCATTTAAATCACCCAAAATTATAATCATGTCATTATTATTAATTGTGCAGATAACTTTCTGGAAGTCATGATAACGTTTTTCACTTTCTTCTTCATCTCCTTCTACAGGTGCGCATATATACCTATCACTGTTAAGTATCCTAGAGATAATTTTATTCGGACTTGAATTATTCTTTCATTCCAGAAAGTATAGTTATGTATCGAATTTGTAAATCGTTTGTGAATTATAACGGCTACTCCTGCTTGTGCACGAATATGTTTTTTACACCACAATAAATCTGAATGTAATTTTGAGTTTCTTTGGTGCCTTGTAATTTGAGTTTTGTTTCTGATATTACAGCTAATGAAATCCCCTTTTTGCACAATATATCATCTAATTGATCATCTTTATAATTAATGCCTTGTACACTCAATGTGCTAAAAAGCAATTTTTTTTTCTTCGAAGAATTGACCTTTTTCATGCTTTAATCGTCATAAGTTTGATCCTTCCAGGAAATTCTCGTATAAGACTTGAAGACATAATAATAGTCCCTTCGATTGGTTGCTGGCCAAAGGAAGGCAAGAACAGTGATGGGGCTGCAATCTTATAGCCTCTTGTCAGACTTTTCTGGAGAAGAAAATAAAATAAAGGAAAGAAGAAATGGAAGAAAGGAAAGGCTCTCTAAGCCTTCGGATATATATATATATATATATATATATTACATGAAATTGATTGTGTGTTAATTTGTTTGTTGGTTTGTTTGTTTGTTCGTAATTCGTGCGCGGCCATACCGTTGATCCGATTATGATGGGTTTTCTGCAAAATCTTCAGGAGATTCAGGGGATGAACACAGGCTATAAAAGAGTTGCGATACTCAAATCCTACACCATTAAATGTCGTCCTTTGTAGTAAAAACGTGAAAAATGTAGCTCTTTGGACGCTTAAATGGCTTACGCTGCCTAAACCTTAGCAAATACACAAAATTAATGTACGCAGAATTAAATATCTCAAAAAGCTCTACAAAAATATCCGCGACAGCATATGTTTATCTCTTACGGATATAAGATAATAGTTAAAAATTAAAATGTACCTGTTGTGGCAGGTACCATCGTCATAATCTTTGTTAAAATACCGTACCGGCATATAAAATTAATTCACCTCAACGGAATTTGATATGCATTTTATTAGTATTGACTCTTACGGATAATTCATAATAGTTGAACATTGATGCCAAGAAGATCGAGACAAGTACATAGATTCTTGTGCAAACATAACTCACAACAACGTATTTCGTCTTTGAGCACATTTATGCCAAGAAGATCGGGATGAGTAGATTCCCTTGCAACGCCGATAATGAGCACAGTGTATCTAAAAAATATAAATGTATAACTATTTCTCCTCTAGCTTATTCAACAAAACATAAAAAGCACAATTTTTATTTATTTAAGCGTAGCAGCGCACACCGGGTATTGGATAGGAAATAAAAAAATACTCGCACCTACTTTCATTATGACTGGACATAGATAGAACATTGACGGGTTGAAGTGAGAGAAAAACAAAGAACAAGGGATCTGTGTGTGTATATATATATATGTATATATATATATGGGGGCACGCCGTAGCGTAGTGGTTAAGGCACTGAGCTACAAGCCGGAGGGTCTAGGGTTCAAGTCCCGTTGGGGTCAGGATTTTTAAACTAACCCAAACCTTCTGGCGGCACTATGGCCCTGGGGTCGACTCAGCCTCTAACTGAAATGAGTACCAGACGCTTGTTCTGGGGTAAAGGCGGCTGTCACGCAGGGCTGACAACCCGGCTGACATAAAGTGCCGATTGTCTAGAAAAAGTGGGAGCCTTAACCTCCTACTACCCCAAGGGCCTCCTGAGGCCTGTTGTGGGATCACTTTACCTTTTTTTATATATATATATATATATATATATAATTTGAAGCGGGAATATATTTATTTCAATGTTACGTTTGTAATTAGAATAACATACTCTTATCTAAAAATATATACAATAGAACATTTCAAATATTACATTTAAATTTGTTATAATGTGTAAGCAGTTAGCTTTTAAATATGAACAGAACAACACGCAATATATTTTCAAATATTTAATCTATGATAAATGTGGTCGTTCTAAATGTATTTAGTATTTACCAGATAAAGGAAGAGTTGCGCATTGTTCATCCCACAAATTTACGGTTATAGATAAATTTAATATGTGAAATGTTTTTATTTTATTAAATTCATATTAAATACATACTTTTTTCAATTTCACATTCAGTGGCGTTGCTCCGCAACGTAAGTTCTTTATTACGTCAACATTTTTGTTATTGCTTTGTTACGAAATTTATATTTTTAGTAAAAGCGTTGAATGTTGCGTAGCAACAGGGTGTGCCATTTATCTTCCTCACCCAATATAACTTTTTTTTCTTTTTCGATAAATGAAAAATTGTTTCTAACAAAAAGTTTTCAATATCATTGGGCAGTTATTGCTGAGGGTATATTTTGTATGTATCGTCATAGATGTAGGAGATACGGGTTAGAGGTTATGTTTTTTTTAAATGCAACCATCTACATTTTACTCAAGAATACATTTACTCTGTCCAAAAGCTATTCAAAAATGTAACACACTGTGCCACTTTTGGCAATAGAATTCGGAAGTGGAAACGATAAAGAGTACTCAAGTTTTTTAAGAAAGAGCTATTTAATGCCTTGATTGTGTAAATTACGTACCCAATGTGATACTACCACTACATTAAAACAGAGAGTTTACATCTCATGCTCAAAATGGTGACCATTGGCATTCGTACATTCGCACTCTGTGGTTGAAGGACGCTCTACTTCGTGCTACTACTTCCTCCGTGACGGATGTACAAGCCTCAATAATGCGTTGCTGCATGTCCTCTTGTGTTGTAGGAACATTCTGGTAGACAGCATCCTTGACAGCTCCCCAGAGAAAAAATCCAGCTGTGTAAGGTCCGGAGATCGGGCAGGCCAACTAACTGGCCCACCACGTCCAATCCACCTACCAGGGTATTTGCGGTCCAAAATTCGTCGGACTCGTAAGGCGTTATGCGCAGGGCATCCATCATGCTGGTACCACATGACCATTCTCCTATTCAGAAGACGGTGTCCAAGAGAATAGGAAGAGTGTGTCTTAAAAATCTGGCATACATCCTGTCATTTTGGTTGTCATTTATAAAGAAAGGTCCGTGAATGGTATCTCCAATAATTCCTCACCAAACATTAACTTTCCATGGACTTTGATGCTCTACCTGTGTACTCTTTATCGTTTCCACTTCTGCGTTCTATTGACAAAAATGGTACAGTGTGATACATTTTTGAATAGCTTTTGGACAGAATAAATGTATTATTGAGTAAAATGTAGATGGGTCCATTTAAAAAATATAACCTCAACCCCGTATCTCCTACATCTATGACGATACATACAAAGTATACCCTCAGCAATAACTGCCCAATGACATTGAAAACCTTTGATAGAAACAATTTTTCATTTATCGAATAAGAAAAAAGTTATATTGGGTGAGCAAGATAAATGGCACACCCTGTATATATATATATGTATATATATATATATATATATATATATATATATATGTGTGTGTGTGTGTGTGTGTGTGTGTTTGTGTGTGTGTGTGAGTGAGAGAGAGAGAAAGAGAGAGAGAGTTATAATGAAATTTTTGAGGTTGGGTAATGTAAGATTAATATGACATGATAAGAAATATATATTAGCTAATACCCGCCGTGCGCTGCTACGCCTAAATATGTGATAACTTTTTTTTATTTTGCATTTAGTTGAATAAGTATAAGAAAAAATACGTATAAATTTATACTCTTATTATTTTAAATGCCCCGTTCTTATTACCCGGCGTTGCCTGAAATCTACGCATCCCGATTTTCTTGGCATCAATAAAAGACAAAAATGGATAGATATTGTGAGTTATCCTTAAAAGATAAAAATATACGCTGTCGCGGACTTTTTTGTAGAGTTTTTTTTTTTTTTTGAGATATTCAATTCTGTGTAGAGTAGTAGTTTTGTGTATTCCTTATGGTTTAGGCAGCGTAAGCCATTTAAGGATAAAAAAAGAAGGGACTTTTCACGTTTTTCACTACAAAATGTGTTTTCTTAAGGGTGTAGGATTTGAGAATCTCAACGCTTTTAAATCTATGTTCATCCCAGGAACCTCCTGACCTTTTTGCAAAAAACTAAAAAAACCATCACAATCGAATCATCAGTATGGCCACGCATAAAGTACGAACAAACAAACATTCATTTTTATATGATATATGAAGTAGTAGTACAAATTTCCCGATTCCGATTGAGGGTCTTTCCACTTTTCAGCGGTTGCCCTTTTACCAGCCGGCTGCTGACCCTTCACATCCACATGTGTCAATCACAGAGGTAGATGATCAACAGCCAGTGTAGGGGTGACATGTGGTTAGCATGTCGAGTCCCCCAGTCGTTATAACTGGTTCCTCAACCTGGAGCCGCTACTTATTGTAGCTACCCAATTGCCTCACGATGCTGGGTGGTGCACCGGTCCCATACTGGCCGAAATACCATGAGAAAATTTCTTCCCCCATGGAGACTCGAACCAGCGCAAGTCCCGTAGCTCTGCGCCAAGGCTTCCTACCTTAACCGCTCGGCTACGGCGCGGGACACAAATTTCCCTATCGTTCGATTTTTTCCAAATAAATCTACAATTAATGTCCATAAATGAAGTATTCGTGAAAGAAACTTGCTAGAAGTTTGCTAGAATTTCGGGCGCTGTGCGATTTCCAGTAAATACTAAATATGAAAAAGTTTCTATTTTTAAATCCTCTTTAATATTTAGATATAACTTTTAAAAAAATCATTCATTGTTTGTATTTGCTGAGTATATTCATTTTACTTAGATAACGGTTTTTTTAAAAAAAAAATGCTTTTTAAAAAATTGATTTTATTCAAATGTTATTAGAAACAAAACGTACTTCTATATTATATTATATTACTGATACATATATATGAATGTTTGTTTGTTTGTTTGTCGGTTTGTTTGTTTGTTTGTTGTTCGTACTTTATGCGCGGTCTTACCGTTGATCCGAATGTGATTGGGTTTTTAGTAAAATATTCAGGCGATTCCCTTGATGAACGTAGGCTATAAAAGAGTTGTGATACTCGACTCCTAGACTGTTAAAAATCGCCCTTTGTAGTGAAAAACGCGAAAAATGTAGATATTTACACACTTAAATGGCTTACGCTGCCTAAAACCATAACAAATACACAACATTAATGTACACAGAATTGAATATCTCAAAAAGCTCTACAAAAATCCTGCGACAGCATATTATGTTTATCTCTTACGGATAAAAGATAATAGTTAAAAATTAAAACGCACCTGCTGTGGCAGATGCCGTCGTCCTCAACTTTGTTAAAATGGTGTATATAAAATTAATTCACCTCAACGGAATTTGATATGCGTTTTATTAGTATTGACTCTTACGGATAACCCACATTAGCCATTTTTGTTTTCATTGAGGACAAGAAGATCGAACAAGTACTTAGATTCTTGTGCAAGCATAGCAGCACATGACGGGTATTCTTTTACGGATAACTCACACTAACGAGTTTTGTCTTTGAGCTCATTTCTGCCAAGAAGTTCAGGATGAGTAGATTCCCGAGCTACGCCGGATAATCAGCACGGGATATCTAAAAAATATAAACTTAAAATTATTTTTCCTTTCACTTACTCAACTAAACTTAGAAAGGATATTAATTTTCATTTATTTAGGCGTAGCAGCGCACGCCGTGTAAATAATAAAAAATACTCGCACCAAAATCCATTATGCCTCGACATAGAACATTGACTGGTCGAAGTGAGAGACAAACAAAAACAAGGCATATGTGTGTTTGTGTGTGTGTGTGTGCGTGCGTGCATGCATGCATGTATGTATGTATGTATGTATGTATGTATGTATGTATGTATGTATGTATGTATGTATGTATGTATGTATGTATGTATGTATGTATGTATGTATGTATGTATGTATTTTTTTTTTTTTCTCTTTATTCAGCATGTTCCATAACAAAAAATGTAATACTACATGCTCTAGTTTACAACATTATTTACATAAAATTATTTACAAGGAAATAACAATTCTTGTCTTTTAATTAATTTTCTATGGCCACTTTCTTTTCTTTTTTTCTTTTTTTTTTTTATTTGTTATGCTCATTGAATTGGCTTTTTTTTTTTATTTGTTCTAAAGTTTGTTTAATTTTATGGAATTAATGAAGGAGATTAATTCTTCTGTATACACCACTACTAGTCTTACTTTATCGAATGTCCAATTACCATTTTTCTTAAGCATGTTGTTTTTAAATAACCGCCTTTCTGTTTCTAATTTTGTACATTGAAATAATAGATGATCTATAGTTTGATCTGAAATGCCGCACGTACACAAAGGGCTATCTTTTATTTTAAAGCGATAGTAATAACTGTTTATATCACCGTGCCCTGTTAAGAAGGTTGTTATTTTTCCTGTTAAGGGTAAATTTAATTTCAATCTGTCTTTCACGCTAGGTAAAAAGGATTTTGTCACTGCACCCTTTGTGGTATTTTGCCATTCATGTATGTATGTATGTATGTATGTATATATGTATGTATGTATGTATGTATGTATGTATGTATGTATGTATGTATGTATGTATGTATGTATGTATGTATGTATGTATGTATGTATGTATGTATGTATGTATGTATGTATGTATGTATGTATGTATGTATGTATGTATGTATGTATGTATGTATGTATGTATGTATGTATGTATGTATGTATGTATGTATGTATGTATGTATGTATGTATGTATGTATGTATGTATGTATGTATGTATGTATTTTTTTTTTTTTTTTTAATTTATTGAAAATCAATCAACATGCCCCACTGCAGAGCAGTATTACATGCATTATTTAACAAACACCTTATTAACTATAAGTTCATAGAGTTTATAAATTTACAAAATTGTTTTAGATGTTTAGTTACTAATTCGTTGTTAGTAACCGGCCAGTTCCCTCCATTTTTATATATGTCTGCTATTAAGGTAGTTCTCTGCTGCCGAAATTCTTTACACAAGTAAATCATATGATTCGCAGTTTGTCGCGGGCAGCCACATGCACATCCCGGGTTATCTATAATATGGAATCTATGTAAGTAGTCATTTGTTTTACCGTGGCCTGATATCAATGCAGTAAACTGCGGTGTTATAGGAATTTTAATGTTAAGTCTTTCTTTGATATATGGGAAGAATAGTCTGCATTGAGCACCCTTATTTGTTGCATTCCATCTATTCTGCCACAGCTGGTGTCCGTTTTCTCTTATTCTACACTTTATTAGTGATTTTGGAATCTTGTTATATATTACATGCAGATTTAGGTCTTTTGCTGCCTCCTTTGCAAGCTCATCGGCATACTCATTTCCAATATCACCTATATGTGCTTTCACCCATTTAAAATGAATTGTCCATTGTTTCAGTTCTAAATTTTTATCGTTTTTAGAATGTCCTCAACTATGCTATTATGTTTGCTATTTTTCTGGAACAGGGCTAGGGCAACTTTACTATCAGAATATATAGCTGCAGTCTTCTCTTCACCCGAAGTGTTACTTATATTCTGTATTTCTTGTAGAGCTTTCAATACAGCTAGTTGTTCGGCCTGATTATTTGAACAATTTCCACCAAGTCTATATTTGAGATTTAAAAAATATTGTCAAATTTGTATATCACTGCTGCGGCTCCGACATTTTCTTCCTTTTACTGCCATCTGTGTAAATTTTTAGAAAATAATTTGTACCTTCCTTAGCCTCTTGTATTTGGGGTATTTGTGCAGGATGCATCCAATCACTTGGTGTTAAGGGTGCATCATAATTTACATCTCCATGTATAGAATCATACTGTTTGATTATTCCTTGTATTGTTATATCAATAGGCTGAATACCAGCCAAAACGCAAGAAGCTTCATATGAAATTGTTCTGTATGCCTTCGTAATTTTTATGTTGAATAATCTCTGAACTCTCTGAATTTTTGTTAAATTAGTTTTAATTTGTAAGGCGTCTCCCCACACTGGAGCTCCGTATGTCAGAATCGGTTGTATAGCGCCCATATAAATTGTACGTAGTGCTTTATTTCCAATACCCCACTTTAATTTTGCTGCTTTCGATAATGTGTGAAATATACTTATTGCTTTATCATGGATTTGATTAATATGATGATCAAATCTAAATTTTTTGTCAACGTAAATTCCAAGATACTTTAGTGTATCTACTTGTTCTAGCGTTTTGTTATTAAGATAAATGTTTATAGATTCATTGTTTATTTTCTTTTTCCTGGTTATCATCAGAACTTTCGATTTGGAGTCATTAAAGTTTAGTTTATTTTCATTAGCCCATAATTCAATTTTCTTTAAATCCTGATTACAATAATTTCCTACGTCTAATTTACTCTTCCCTTTTGTCATGATGAGGATATCATCAGCAAAGGCAATTACCTCTGTTCTTTGTGTGAATTGTAAGTTAAGCATAGAATTATATAAAACATTCCATAGACCTGGTCCGCAACAAGATCCTTGTGGACAGCCCTTCTCAACTTGTTTTTCTGTTTGATATTCATTTGACGATAGGCTTGCTGTTCTATTTTTGAAATAATCCTGACATAGTCTATATAAGTTACTTGGACATTCCATTTCTCTTAGGTTATTTAAAATGGTAGGCCACCACGCAGCGTCAAATGCACCTTTAACATCCAGGCTTACTAGAACGATGTATCCAAATTGCGGTAAATTACGTTTGACAAAGCTTTTCATTTCCATAGCTGCATCCACCGTACTTTTTTGGGCCATAAATCCAAACTGTCTTACATTAAAAAGTTTTCTTGAATTTATGTGATGTTCAATCCTATTTATCATCAATTTCTCGAGGATTTTTCCATTTATATTCAACAAGCTTATTGGACGATATTTTGTAACGCTGTGAGTTTCTGTTTTACCATGCTTAATTATTGGAATTATCACCGATCGCTTCCATCTTATAGGAAATATACTATCACTGAGACACTTATTGTATAATGCAGTGAAGAAGCAGGGGAACATTTTGAAGGCAAACAATAAGATATCACTAGTTATTCCGTCTTCTCCAGGCGATTTTCTCGGATTGAAATTCTGCAATATGTTTAATATTTCTGCAGTTGTGAATTCTATGTCCTCCGGTGTATTCATAGGTTCTGTTGTAAGTCTTCTTAATTGTTTGTGTCTCTCAGTGTCATCCTGCTCACTGTCTTGCGGGAAAAGTGTTTTTAACATATATTGCAATGTGTCAGAAGTATCTAAGGTGTATGTTCCATCTTCCTTTCTTAGTGTAGTGAGGGTATTGTTCCCTTTCAGTTTTCTAGCCACAATCTTGTATACTGCTGTCCATGGATTTGATCCGTCAGTCGCGCTACAAAATTCTTTCCATGATTTTAGTTTTTCAGTATTTATTTTTGTTTGATACTGCTTGTTGCCATCCATGTATAGATTTCTTCTGACTTCTCTCAGTTGCTCATTGTTATAAGTTCTTTGATAACGTCTTCTTAATGCATTCACCCTTTTCCTCATAACAGTTAGTTCTGGTGTCCACCATGGAACAGACTTCCCTCTAATCTTTCGTTTATTTCCTCTGTTTATTTTAAATGTTTCGTTACATGCTTCTTTATACTATTATAATATATGTCTATTATATGTTTGAGATTTGAATGATTTCTTATTTATGAGCTAGTTCTTCATCCATTTTTTCCTGGCTGTGTATACAATTAAAGTTTAATTTAAATTTTCCACTAAAGTGTTGCCAAATTTTTCATAATTTCCACCATTTGTTATGTATCGTATTCCTTCAAACGTATATATTAGATTTTGTATTACATTAGTTATCTTAAACGAAATTATTTTATGATCAGAGCAACTTTCTTCCTCTCCACAGGTCCATTCCTTTATATCTTTCAACAGTTTATTATTGACAATAGTCAAGTCTACCCAACTTCTTCCTGTTGCGTTTCAAAGGTTGGCACACTATTATTTTCATTTACAATATGTAGATTATTTACTATAATAAATTCCTCCATGCATCTGCCTCTTTCGTTAGTAATTTTATCATACCATAATTTTTCTAGCATTGCTATCCACTGAAATTATTAATCCATAGCCATTAGTGTGGTCTATAATTTTTTCGATTTTTGTATATCTTCATTTATATCACAACAGTCCATCGCAAGTACATACTTACACCAAAGAATGTTTTGTTGCCATACGTAATGTGAATGACAACACTATCTTCATCTGAAATTTGACTAATAGTGGTAACATCCATATTCTTATTATTAATAACTATTGCCGCCCTTCTACTCCGATTTCCACCTGTGAATATTCTAAATTTTAAAGGAAAGCATGCCAGTTTATTGTTAATTAAATATGGTTCTTGGATAAATGCTATATCAATCTGTTGTTCATTAAGGAGTTGCACTAAATTGTTGGTAGATATTCGAGAGTGTTTTAAATTAACTTGAAAACAGCATATGTTGTACTTATCCATTTCAATAATCTGTATTGTCTTGATAACGCTTCAATGCTAACTGGTGACAAGGACAATTTGGGTCAAGCGCAGAATGCTTTTCATTAATTGTATGATCTTTGTTATAACTTTTTGTAATTAACACATTAATACATACATAATTATCTTTATTGTTTTACACTCCTTCAATAAATGATTCTCGGAACAATTTGGGCAGGTGAGAATGCCTCTACAATCTTGTGCCTTATGGTAGTTTTGCAGCATTTGAAACAGCGGTTGACTCTAATATAATCCTTCCATTGCACATGCACCAACCATTTTTAGTTTCCTGCCTAGGATAGTTTTCTTGCTTCTGAACTTATTTCAATCACAATGTTTTTGTTCTTCTTTCTGTCTACAAATTCATGTTTGGAATTAAATTCATTCAAGTGATCTTTCAAAAATTTCATTTTGTGTTGTAAGTGCTTCAACTATGTTATTTACAGATATATCTTCAGGCACATTAAAAATAATTACTTTTGGTGGATTTAGTAACTTTGAAGCATTTGCTTCAACTTACATCACCCACTTTATCAGTTATGTTTTGACATATAATATCAACATCATTTTTATTTGAAGTCTTCAATCATTATTGGCATTTCTTAAGCCTTAAATGACTTAATTCCAACCTTCATTTCAACTGGCTGATTTTAGTTTTCATCAATGTTTTAAGGTAGTCTATCCGCTTTGACTGTTCTTAGTTTCACAAATATTTGAAAATTTCTTGACTGGCTACTCCAGTTCCTCCAGATACTACAGATGCGTGAGTTTCTAATTTCAGATGTAGATGGCTCCACATGTAAAGAGCTTCCTCCAAGTCTT
>JASPKZ010007957.1:0-430000 GCA_030220185.1 Diploptera punctata | reverse complement strand
TATCGTTCGTATTTTTTAAATAAATCAAAAAAATAATATGCTTAAATGAGGTAAAGCTCTATAAAACGACCGCGACAACATATGTTTATCTCTTACGGATATAAGATAATAGTTAAAAATAAAAATGTACCTGTTGTGGCATGTGCCATCGTCCTCAACTTTGTTAAAATGGTGTATACAAAATTAATTCACCTCAACGGAATTTGATATGCATTTTATTAGTATTGAGTCTTACGGATTACTCACAATTGCCATTTTGGCTATTATTATTGACAATAAGATCAAGACAAGTATGTAGATAGTTGGGCAAGCATAGAAGCACATGACGGGTATTCTTTTACGGATAACTCACAAAAACGAATTTTGTCTTTGAGCTCATTTTTGCCAAGGAGATCTGGATGAGTAGATTCCCGAACAACGCCGGATAATCAGCACGGGGTATCTAATAAATATAAATTTATAATTATTTTTCCTTTTACTTATTCAATTAAACATAAAAGTACATTAATTTTAATTTATATAGGCGTAGCAGAGCACGCTGCAATAAAACTACTTATAAACAACCGGGAGTTGATTTTAATTTATTCGAAGACATAATTTTTTCCTCATTTTGTTAAGCTGGACGATATAGAACTTGAGTAAGGAATAAAATTGTCGTTTGATCTCATTGGTTGAGATAATTTACAATGTAAATTATTTTAAAATGTTTCATATAAAGGACTAAAAAACTTCTAAAGTTTCTAAAAGCTCTCATCACCACTGAAATCGTTTCTAAACGATAACATGTTTTTAAAAACACGTCTTTTAAAATTAACATTCGAAATGCGTTTACTACCTGGGAGGGGGATCAAGTTTGGAGTCAGCTTTTGATAGCGATATGGAATTTGTAGTTAAAACATATCATGAGTCAGTTTTAAGTATTGATAACGATAGCGTCGCTATTGAAACATGTTGACTCTTTTAACTTGTTAATTTGGCGATTTCAGATTCTATTGACTTACTTACTTACTCACTTGCACTATCGAACCCGTAGGTTCATCCCTATCATGAGCTAATGATTTCCCATCATTCCCAGTATAATCTACTTCCCTCAAATCATAGTTAATGTTATTCTCCCACCTCATTCTTGGTCTACAATGGTTCGGAGTTTTCCCTCTGGCATTCCTACAAGAAGCTTCCACGCAAGTCTTGCATTCCCCATATGGGTAACATGTCCTGCCCATCGCTAGTCTACGAGACTTAACTGTTCTTATTATATCTGGCGTCCCATAAAGACCATGAAGTTAATTGTTAGGTAGCCTTCTCCATTCACCTCTCTGTTCATCTTTCTAAGAAATGTATTCTCAAAAACTCGAAATATCATTTCCTCCCGTAAAGTAAGAGTGATCATGTGTCGCATCCATATAATATAACTGGTTAGGGAATAATAGTTGTATATATTTTCAGTTTAACGTTTTTTGAAAGGAGTTGGGACATCAAAAATCTCTGCAATGCATAATAGCATTTCCAGAATTGAGCCTATGTTTAATTTCTTTGTGCATCTCATTCCTATTTGCGATTATTGTTCCTAGGTATTTGAATTCAGCCACTTCCTCAAAATTTCCCTCATTTGTCATTAGCTGTCCATTTCCATTACATAATGCATTTCTACGTGTGACCATGTATTTAGTTTTATTGATATTTACTTCTTCAAGTCCTAATCCCTTAGTGTTACTCAATAGTGTGTGTGTGTTTTCCTTTAGTATCTCCTCGCTATCGGTCAATAGTACTACATCATCAACATAAACTAACAGCTTATTAATACCATTGAATTGTAGGCCTTCCTCATCCTCTAAAGATTTGATGGCATGCTCTAGTACAAAATTGAATACTAGAGGAGATAGTACATCTCCTTGCTTTAACCCATTCTGGATTTCAAAAGTGTCCGAAAACTGTTTGCTTACACGCACCTTACTCTTTGTGTCATTTAGACACATTCGTATAAGTCTAACTAACTTTTTAGGAATTCCGAACTCCAGCAGGATACTATATAACTTCTCCCTCTTAATTGAATCATATGCCTTTTTGAAGTCTACATATAGTTGATGTACAGTACCAATGGGTATTCCCATTTCTTTTCTAAAATTTGCCTTATACTAAAAATCTCAAATGTTGTAGACCTGTTTCTTCCAAATGCACATTGATGATCTCCTATAATGTCATCAATATAGGGTGTAAGTCTGCTTACTAATATATTTGTAAGAATTTTGTATGAAGTTGGAAGTAATGAGATGCCCTGTAATTATTGCAGTCAGTATTATCTCCTTTCGTATAAATTGTTACGATAATCGATTCTTTCCATTCATCTGGAAGAGCTTCTTTTTCCCAAATCATACTAAGCAACCGGCGTATCTTTTCCATCAATTTTTCTCCCCCTGATTTATCAGTTTCTTTCCATTCATCTGGAAGAGCTTCTTTTTCCCAAATCATACTAAGCAACCGGCGTATCTTGTCCATCAATTTTTCTCCCCCCTGATTTTATCAGTTCTGCTGGGATCTCATCTGAACCTGATGCTTTATACATCTTCAATTTTTCAATCGCCATTTCAACCACTAATGCACTTGGTTCTGCGACTAGCATTTCTGCTGTCTCTAAATTATCCTCCTCAATTTCTTGTTCTATATGTACATTTAATAGCTGATTAAAGTAATTTTTCCATATATTTAATATACTCCTGGAATCTGCAATCATTTCCCCATTTTCATTCCGAAATCTGTTTGTTCTAGCCTGAAACCCTTTCTTCTGTATCCTAATTCCCTGATATAATTTTCTAATGTTCCTATTTTCGGCATTCATTTCAAGATCATTAATCTTCTCTCTCAGATATTCCTTCTTTTTTCCCTTTAGTAGTCTGGTAGTTTTCCGTCTAATACTACCCAATTGCTCTAAATCTACCTCATTTGGCTCGTGTAACCATTTCATTTTTGCTAGCTTTATTTCCTTTCAATGTCTGCACACTCATCAAACCATTTATTGTTTTGCCTCTTTTTTAAACAACCAAAGCTTTCTGATGCTGACAATTATTTAATAGTATCTCTTATAGCCTCCCATTCTTTATTTATATCACTTTCTTCCTTGTTTGTCACATTGTCATCTGAAGATTCCAGCACTTAAAATCTATTAGCAATTTTGATTTGGTATTCTTGCCGCATTTCATCATTTTTCAAGTTTTTTTAATTCATATTTTACAGAATCATCTTTAGCGTTTTTTCCTCTCATAAGCGATAGCCGTTGTCTGATTTTCACTCTGACCAGATGATGATCCGAATGATCTAACATCAATGATGCTACTGTGCCAGCGTTTATCCACTAATACATGATCTATCTGGTTCCGAGTATTTCCATCTGGGGACGTCCAGGTGTATTTATGAATATCCTTATGCTGAAATGTTGTGCTCTTAACAATGAGATTCTTTGATGTGGCAAATGTGACTAATCTAACCCCGTTGTCGTTACTATCTTCATGAAGACTGAATTTGCCTATTGTTGGTTTGAATATATCTTCCCGCCCCAGTTTTGCATTAAAATCGTCTAAGGCAATTTGCATATGATATCGTGAAATGCTATCAATTAAGCATTCTAATTCTTCATAGAACTAATCCTTGATCTTGGCATCTTTAATCTTCTGTGGGGGTATGTACATTTACAATTTTAAAATCATGTTTTTACCCTTTAGTATTATGTATGATATCCTGTCACTAACAAACCTTAATATCTCCGATAGCGGAAAAAATCCTCCGTCTGACTAAAAACCCTGTTCAAAATGCAGGTCTTTCTGCACCCCCGTCGTATTTTGCAAAGCTCGTTTATTCCTGACTACCTTCTCCTGGCCACCTATCTTCCTGTAAAGCGTATATCCAAGGACAATTTATCTAACTCCCGCGTTAGTAACTCTAGTGCCCGCTATTGTATAAAGTCCTAACATTCCATGTTCCTAGGAACATGTACCTGTGTTTGAGCCTTTGGCATATGGGTTCCCTGAAGCAGTGCCCGCCCGGGGAACCGAATGGGGGACTATAATAATAATAATAATAATAATAATAATAATAATACTTTATTTATTCTGGCAGAGTTAAGGCCATAAGGCCCTCTCTTCCACTCAACCAGCACAAATACAAATAAATATTCGACAAATATAGATATACACTGTACTAATTATAAACAGTTAAAGATACAATAAATATAGCAATGTAAATGTCATGTACAAACAACATTTCATAGGGTAATAACAATAATGATACGATAATAATTATAATAGTAATAATAATAATAATAATAATAATAATAATAATAATAATAATATGATACATTATACGGGAAACACCAATTAATATATATATCTTACACTGGATAATAATGAAGTCGATTTTAGAGCAAATAATAAATTTAGATTTCTTTAAAAGATGCCAATGTCCGGCAGCCCCTTATTTCTTGTGGTAGGGAATTCCAGTTGCGAGAAGTGGAGATGGTATATGACATGGAGTGATGTGATGTCCTATGTTGTGGTATATTAAGCAAGAGACTATGTTGTGATCTTGTGTTTAAGTTATGGTTTGAGGATAGATACTGGAAACGGGATGATGAAATAATTGGGAATCGAGGGTAGTAGGATCTTAAATAGGAGAATTAGACAGTGCGATTTTCTTCTCTCTTTTAGATGTAGCCATGACAATTCGTGGAATAATGGAGAAATGTGATCGTATTTTCGAACATTAAATATGAATCTGATACACAATTATGGACACGCTGCAGTTTGTCCGACAATCCGTCACTTATGTCAGTTAGTAGAACGTCACAGTAGTCAAAATGCGGCATCACTAAAGTTTGGATTAAAATTCTTTTAAGAGTTGTAGGAAGAAAATGTTTAAGTCGCTTTAGGGAATGCATTATGGAGAAGATCCTTTTATATGTTTGTTTTACTTGCTCATGCCATTTTAAATTAGAATCTAAGTAAGATCCCAAGTTTTTAACGACGTCGGTATAAGGAATTTGTTCATTATCTAATATGACAGCCGGCATATTGCCATTGTTTATGAGGTGTAATAGCCTTGGATGTCCGATAATTATTGCTTGCGTTTTGTTTACATTTAGTTTCAGCCCATATTGTCTGGACCATAAAGATATATGCCTGAGGTCAGTGTTTACTTTGTCAATATATTCATTAATTTCGTCAGGCCTAAAGTGTGTGTAAATCTGTAGGTCGTCGGCGTAAAGATGATGCTTTGCAGTTTTGTAGTTTCTTGGTCACGTCATTAATATAAATCGAGAAGAGAAGAGGAGCGAGGACGCCGCCTTGAGGTACCCCTTTCCTCACCAAGCGCCAGGAAGAAATGCGATTATTAACAGAAACTGATTGCTGACGATTAGTGAGGTAAGATGCCAAACCAATCAAGGCAGTTTTCCGACAGATGTAGTGTCTTAGTCTCGCTAGCATTAAGTCTATATCTACTGTGTCAAAGGCTTTGCTGTAGTCGAGTAGGACTATTGCGGTGAGTTTGCTTTTGTCCGTTGAGTCTCTTATGTCCTCTACAATGTCAAGTAGTGCAGTACTTGTGTGATGTCCTGTTCTAAAACCAGACTGATGTTCATCAAGTAAGTCGTGTGTGGTGAGGTAGTCTGTTAACTGTGAGTGTATTATGTGTTCCAGTGCTTTAGATAAACAGGGAAGAATACTAATTGGTCTATAATCATCGAGTGTTGTGGGAGTGTTTGTTTTCGGTGTAGGACGAACTAGAGCCATTTTCCAGAGTCTGGGATAGGTCCCGGTCATTATAGAGGCATTAAAAATGTGGGTTATTGTTGGGAGAATAATGTCTATTATTTTTTGCAGGAGAGTTATTGTTATATTGTCTATTCCTTGTGCAATGCTACCGCCGGCATAGCTCTCAGGATCATTTAAGCACGGAAGCCATTCCACACGACAAGGTAAAGATGCCATGGAGGGTGTGTGACCTCTAGTAAATGATAACCATGAAAAAAAGCTTCTATTTTAAAATCCTTTGTAATATTTAAATATACATTTTTAAAAATCAATCATTGTTTGTACTTGCTGGGAAAATTAATTGTACTTAGATAACTGATTTTTGTAAAAAAGAATACTTTTTAAAAAATTGATTTCATTCAAAATGTGTGTAGAAAAGAACGTACTTCTTTATTTTATTATATTACATTATATTATATTATATTATATTATATTATATTATATTATATTATATTATATTATATTATATTATATTATTATTATATTAGAGTATATTAATTATATTATATTATATTATATTATATTATATTATATTATATTATATGATATTATATATATTATATTATATATATTATATTATATTATATTATATTATATTATATTATATTATATTATATTATATTATATTATATTATAAAGTCCACCGCTGTGGTCTCGAGGTAGCATGCTGCCTTTTCACGTAGCGGGCCCGGGTTCGATCCCCGGTTGGGGCAGTTTTTCTGGGTGAGGTTTTTATCGGGGTTTTTCCTCACCTGTAAGACAAATGTCAGGAAAACTTTAAGGCCCAAACGGTCCCCGAAATCATATGGCCATCATCATAATCCTTATCATTATCGTCATCATCATCCTTCACCGGTGTGGAAAGCAACGGGAAGCTACCACACCTACAATTCCCTAGTAAAGCTGCAAGCTTCATGCTATGATTGCAGTGAAGGACCTGCCTTCGGGCAGATTAACTATGGAGGATATTATCTTATATTATATTATATTATATATATTATATTATATTATATTATATTATTATTATATTATATTATATTATATTATATTATATTATATTATATATTATATTATATTATATTATATTTATATTATATTATATTATATTATATTATTTATATTAATTATTTATTCATGGGGCACGCCGTAGCGTAGTGGTTAAGGCACTGAGCTACAAGCCGGCAGGGTCGAGGGTTGAAGTCCCGTTGGGGTCGGATTTTTAAAACTGACCCAAACCCTCTGGCGGCACTATGGCCCTGGGGTCGACTCAGCCTCTAACTGAAATGAGTACCAGATGCTGTTCTGGGTATAAGGCGGCCGTCACGCAGGGCTGACAACCCGGCTGACATAAAGTGCCGATGTCTAGAAAAAGTGGAGCCTTGACTCCTACTACCCCACAGAGCCTCCTGAGGGCCTGTTGTGTGGGTCACGGGTGGGAGGGTATGAGAGGAGAGGAGAGAGAGGAGAGGAGAGGAGAGGATAGGAGAGGAGAGGAGAGGGATGAGCGGAGAGAGAGAGGAGAGGAGTAGGAGAGGAGAGGAGAGGAGAGGAGAGGAGAGGAGAGGGTAGGAGAGGAGAGGAGAGGAGAGGAGAGTGAGAGGAGGAGGAGGGAGAGGAGAGGAGAGGAGAGGATGAGGCGAGGGAGAGGAGAGGATAGATGAGGAGAGGATAGGAGAGGAGAGAGAGGAGATGAGAGGAGAGGATAGGAGAGGAGAGGAGAGGAGAGGAGAGGAGAGGATAGGAGAGGAGAGGAGAGGAGAGGAGAGGAGGATGAGGAGAGGAGTAGGAGAGGAGAGGAGAGGAGGAGGAGAGGAGAGGAGAGGAGAGGAGAGACAGGATTAGATTACATAGAGGACATGACAGGACATGACAGTGACAGGACAGTGAATTACAGGACATGACAGGACAAGGATTATGTGTTATATATGTATTATAGTATTATTTATATTATATTATATTAGATGATAGTATATTATATTATATTATAGTATTATATTATATTTATATATATATTTTATTTTATTATATATATTATATTATATCTATATTATATTATATTATCTATATGGGGCACCGCCGTCGTGTGAAGTGGTTAAGGCACTGAGCTACAAGCCGGGGGTCGGAGGGGTTGTTTTAAGTCCCGTTGGGTCAGGATTTTTTAAACTGACCCAAACCCTCTGGCCGGGCCACTATGGCCCTGGGGTCGACTCAGCCTCTAACTGGAATGAGTACCAGAGCTTTTTTGGGGTAAAGGCGGCCGTTCACGCAGGGGCTGACAACCCGGCTGCCATAAAGTGCCGATAGGGGGCGAGAAATAAGGGGGAAAGCAGGGGACCGCCGACGACCACAAGAGCCGCCGGAGCCGGGGGGGGAGCACGTGGGAGGGAGAGGAGAGGAGAGGCGAGGAGTGAGAGGAGAGGAGAGGAGAGGAGATGGAGAGGAGAGGAGAGGAGAGGAGAGGAGAGGAGAGGAGAGGAGAGGAGAGTAGAGGAGAGGAGAGGAGAGGAGAGGAGAGGAGAGGAGAGGAGAGGAGAGGAGAGGGAGAGGAGGAGAGGAGAGGAGAGGAGAGGAGAGTGAGAGGAGAGGAGAGGAGGAGGAGAGGAGGGAGGGTGGAGAGGGAGAGGAAGGAGAGGAGAGGAGAGGAGGAGAGGAGAGGAGAGGGAGGAGAGGAGAGGAGAGGAGAGGAGAGGAGAGGAGAGGAGAGGAGAGAGAGGAGAGGAGAGGGAGGAGAGGAGAGGAGAGGAGAGGGAGGAGAGGAGAGGAGAGGAGAGAGAGGAGAGGAGAGGAGAGGAGAGGAGAGGAGAGGAGAGGAGGGGAGAGAGGAGAGGAGAGGAGAGGAGAGGAGGAGAGGAGAGGAGAGGAAGGAGGAGGAGAGGAGAGGAGAGGACAGGAGAGGACAGGAAGGACAGGGAGAGGACAGGAGAGGACAGGAGAGGGACAGGACAGGACAGGACAGGACAGGACAGGACAGGACAGGACAGGAAGGGACAGGACAGGAGAGGACAGAGAGAGAGAGGAGAGGAGAGGGGAGGAGGGGAGAGGGAGAGGAGGAGAGGAGAGGGAGAGGAGAGAGAGGAGAGGGAGAGGAGAGGAGAGGAGAGGAGAGGAGAGGAGAGAGAGAGGAGAGGAGAGGACAGGACAGGACAGGAAGGACATGGACAGGACAGGACAGGACAGGACAGGACAGGACAGGAGAGGACAGGTAGGAGGAGGAGAGGAGAGGGAGGAGGAGAGGAGAGGGAGAGGAGAGGAGAGGAGAGGAGAGGAGAGGAGAGGAGAGAGGAGAGAGAGAGGAGAGGAGAGGAGAGGAGAGGAGAGGAGAGGAGAGGAGAGGAGAGTAGAGGAGAGGGAGAGAGAGGAGAGGACAGGAGAGGACAGGACAGGACAGGACAGGACAGGGACAGGACAGGACAGGACAGGAAGAAGGCAGGGAATAGGACAGTCAGGACAGGAGAGGAGGAGAGGAGAGTAGAGGGGAGGAGATGGAGAGGAGAGTGAGAGGACGATGTAGAGGAGATGAGAGAGGAGTGGAGAGGAGAGGAGAGGAGAGTGAGGAGGGTAATATATTATATGATATCGATCATCATATCATATCATATATATCATATCATATCATATATATATCATAATCAATAGATATCGTAATCGTATCCGTATGTATCATATCATATCATATCATATCATTATATCATATCATATCATATCATATCATATCATATCATATCATATCATATCATATCATATCATATCATATCATATCATATCATATCATATCATATCATATCATATCATATCATATCATATTATATTATATTATAATTATATTATATTATATTATATTTTATTATATTATATTATATTATATTATTATATTATATTATATTATATTATATTATATATATATGCAAAAATGAATATGTGTTTTTTGGTGGTTAGTTTGTTTGTTTGTTCGTACTTCATGCGCGGCCATACCGTTGATCCGATTGTGATGGGGTTTTTTTGCAAAATGTTCAGGAGACTCCTAGAATGAACATAGCTACAAAAGTGCTGTGATACTCAACTGCTACAAGCTTAAATAAGCCCTTTGTAGTGGAAAACGTGAGAAATGTAGCTCTTTGGACGTTTAAATGGTTTACGCTGCCTAAACATAACGAATACACAACATTAATGTACACAGAATTGAATATGTCAATAAAGTCTACAATAACGTCCGCGACAGCATATATTTACCTCTTACGTATATGAGATAGTAGTTAAAAATTAAAATGTACCTGTTTTGGCAGGTGCGTCGTCCACAAATTTGTTAAAATAGTGTATATAACATTAATTCATCTCTACGGAATTTGATATGTATGTTATTAGTATTGACTCTTACGGCAAATTCACAATAACCACTTTTGGGTTTTATTGATACCAAGAAATTCGAGACAAGTACGTAGATTTTTGTGCAAGCATAGCAACATATTGCGGGGATTCTTTTACGGATAACTCACAATAATGAATTTTGTCTTTCAGCTCATTTATGCCAAGAAGATCGGGATGAGTAGACACCCGAGCAACGCCGGATATTCAGCACGGAGTATCTAAAAAATATAAATTATAATTATTTTTCATTTTCTTATTGAACTAAATATAATAAATATGAAATTACTGTATTGTCACGGGTCCTTTACAAGTATACAAAATTTCAAGTCTATCCTATTATTTTAAGTGGGTGAAAAACGCGTTGAAAGATTCAGTTCCATAGATAGATAGATAGATAGATAGATAGATAGATAGATAGATAGATAGATAGATAGATAGATAGATAGATAGATAGATAGATAGATAGATAGATAGATAGATAGATAGATAGATAGATAGATAGATAGATAGATAGATAGATAGATAGATAGATAGATAGATAGATAGATAGATAGATAGATAGATAGATAGATAGATAGATAGATAGATAGATAGATAGATAGATAGATAGATAGATACAGGTCAAGCTAATATAAAGCGTGTAAAAAGCTCATTACATTTCATTTATTTAGGAGTATCAGCGCATGCCTGGTATTAGCTAGTAAATAATAAAAATACTCGCACCTACTCCAATTTTGCCTCGACATAGATAGAACATTGACGGATCGGAATGAGAGACGAAAAAAGAATAAGGGATATATATAAATTACAATCAGGAATATATTTATTTCAATGTTACGTTTCTAATTAGAATAACATATTCTTATCTAAAAATATATAAAAGAGAACATTTCAAATTTTATATTTAAATTATTTATAATGCGTAAGCAGTTAGCTTTAAATGTGAACAGTACAACACGTAATATCTTTTCAAACATTTAATCTATTATAAATATGGTATTTCTAAATGTACTTAGTATTTACCTGATGAAGGAAGAGTTGCGCATTGTTTATTCCACAAGTTTACGGTTATAAATAGATTTAATCTCTGAAATATTTATATTTTATTAAATTCAAGTTGAAAACTTACTTCTACAATTTCACATTCAGTGGCGTTGCTCTGCAACGTAAGTTATGTATTACGTCAACAAGTTATTGCTTTGTTACGAAATTTATATTTTTAGTAAAAACGTTGGATGTTGCGTAGCGGAAATATATGCCGGTATATGTTATTTATTAAATCAATGCACACACACACACACACACATATATATATATATATATATATATATATATATATATATATATATATATATGTGTGTGTGTGTTGAAATTAATTTTTTAACATTGCTCAATATAAGCTTAATATGACATGAAAATAACTATATATTAGCTAAAACTCGGCGTGTCTGCTTCACCTAAATATATTTTTTTTTTGCATTTAGTTGAATAAGTAAAGGGCAAATGAATATAAATTGATATTCTTATAATTTTCAGATACCGCGTGCTGATATCGCGGCGTTGCTAAGAAATCTACGCATCCCGATTTTCTTGGCATCAATAAAAGACAAAAATGGGTAGATATTGTGAATTATACTTAAAAGATAAAAACATATGCTGTCGCGGACTTTTCTGTAGAGTGTCTTGAGATATGCAATTCTGTTTATAGTAGTAAGTGTGTATTTCTTATGGTTTTAGGCAGCGTTAGAAATGTAAGGGTAAAAAAGAGACTTTTCGCGTTTCTCACTAAAAAGGGTGTTTTAAGGGTATAGGATTTGCCTATCTCAACCCTCTTGTAGCCCTACGTTCATCCCAGGAATCTCCTGAACATTTTGCAAAGAAAACTCTCATCACAATTTGATCAACGGTATGGCCGGGCATAAAGTACGAACAATCAAACATTCATTTTTATATACTAGATGAAGTTGTAGTAGTAGTAGTATACATTTTCCTATGGATCGTATTCTTGAAATAAATCCAAAATTAATATCCGTAAATGATGTATTTCTCACAAAATAAAAAAAAAATATTTCTAGAATTTCGTCCGCTGTGTGACCTCTATTAAATAATAATATCACGAAAAAAGGTCTAATTTAAAATCCTTTTGTAATATCGGTAACTATAAATACAAAACAAAATCAATTGATTGGTTGTACTTGCTGAATAAATTATTTTACTTAGATAACTTTTTTTTCTAAAAAGAATGCTTTTTACAAAAGTTATTGGTTATTCACACGTTATATCGAAGAAAATGTACATATATACATATAATGATATACAGTCACATACTGGTTTTGTTAGTTTGTTTGTTTTTTCGTCCTCTATACTCGGCCATACCGTTGATCCAAATATGATGGGTTTTTTGTAAAATGTTCAGGGGATTCCCGGGATGAACATAGGCTATAAAAGAGTTGTAATACTCAAATCCTATACCCTTAAAAATCACCCTTTATAGTGAAAAACGTGAAAAATATAGCTATTTGGATGTTTAAATGGCTTACTCTCCCTAATCCATAACAAATACACAATATTAATGTACACAAAATTGAATAGCTTAAAAACGCTCTACACAAACGTCCGCGACTGCAGATGTTTATCTCTGACGGATATAAGATAATAGTTAAATCTAAAATGTATATGTTTTGTCAGGTTCCGTCGTTCTCAATTTCGTTCAAATGGTGTATATAAAATTAATTCACCTCTACGGAATTTGATATGCATTTTATAATTCTTGACTCTTACGGATAACTCACAATATCAATTTTTGCCTTTCATTGTTGCCAAGAAGATCGAGACAACAAACACAAGGATTTGTGCAGCATAGCAGCACATGGCGGGTATTCTTTGACGGATAATTCACAATAACGAATTTTGTCTTTCAGCTCATTTATGCCAAGAAGATCGGGATGAGTAGATTCCCGAGCAACGCCAGATAATCAGCACGGGGTATCTAAAAATTATAAGTTTATAATTATTTTTCTTTCACTTATTTAACCAAGTATAAAAAGCACATTAATTTCCATTTATTTCGGCGTAGCAGCGCACGCCGTGTATAAGCTAGTAAATAAAAAATACTCGCACCTACTTACATTATGCCTCGACATAGTATAGCAGGATTTTAATATCATAATAAATATGAAAGTTTAAGTTAATAATTTTATATTTTAAAATTCTTTTAATATTTGAATATAACTTAAATAAAGAAAAATATCTAAATAATTAATTGTTGTTCATTGTTGAATAAAAATGTCTCAGTAACAATTAAAGAAATTGCATTATATAACAGTCTTTCTAAATAATGTTTTTAAAATTGTGTCTTAAGTCATTGTTGTCTGAAATATAAAGCTTTCTGTTATAACTGTAATAAGAACACCTGCTTAACGTAATATTTTAAAATAAAAGTATACTAAATTCTGATTGGATGTTAAAACTTTTTGATTTAACCAATCAAATTTAAACCTGGTATTTAATGGACCATTAACCAATAGAATTTAAATATAAAATCATGTGATGTAATAATGTTCTTTAAAATTATAACAGAATTACACTAGTCAGTCTGCACATAACTTTCATCAAGGATATAAGCTATAACAGCTCTCGTGATAAAATGTGATATTTGATTCAAGAAAAGAAAATAATTTAATTTTAATTTTATGACGGTGAAGAATAATACCACCTATATTTACTTGATCTGCTGGGAAATTAAATAGTAAATAAATGTACAACTATTTCCACAAGAATCGGTTATTAGTGATTTTTAAAGTGAAGAATCCAGCTCTACAGAAAATCAAACCCAACCTGAACCAGTAATTCTTATTTATTATTTTGGGACACTATTCCTTCAAAATGTTACTACAACATCGGGCAATGAAGAGAGTTAGCTGCTTCAAAACATCGTCATAACATGGGAAAAGAATTACTTCTTCAAAATTGCGCTCACAACGTGGAAAATAATGAAGAACTGACAAAAATAATTCTTCAGTAGATAGAAAATTGACAGGTCGGAGTGAGAGACAAACAAAGAAGAAGAGGTATGTAAGTATATATATATATATATATATATATATATATATATATGTGTGTGTGTGTGTGTGTGTGTGTGTGTGTGTGTGTGTGTGTGTGTGTGTAAATTACAAACAGGAATATATTTATTTCAATGTTACTTTTGTAATTAGAATAATATATTCTTATATAAAAATATATGAAACAGAACATTCACATTATATATTAAAATTTGTTATAATGAGAAAGCTGTTAGCTTTCAAATGTGAACAGTACAATATGTAATACATTTTCAAACATTTAATCTATGATAAATATGGTAGTTGTACATGTATTTGGTATTTACCTGAAAAGGAACATTTGCGCATTGTTCATTCCACAAATTTACGGTTATAAATAGATTTAATCAGTAAAATATTTATATTTTATTAAAATCAGGTTAAGAACTTACTGTTTCAATTTCACATTCAGTGGCGTTGCGGCTCAACATTTTTGTTATTACTTTGTTACAAAATTTGTATTGGAATAAAAACGTTAAATGTTGCGTAGCGAAAATATACATGTTATTTCTTAAATCATAGCATACACACACACACACACAAACATATATATATATATATATATATATACAGAAATACATACTAGCTGGCCCGGCGAAGGACGTATCGCCTTTAAATATTTTTATGTTAATTTTTCCGATGTTTTAATAGTTATCTGCTATTCTGGGCGGAAACAAATCCAACAAATCAAAGATCATAAAAATTGGTCCAGCCGTTCTTGAGATATAAATAGTGTAACTAATCTGACTTTGTTATATATATACGCGTTGCTGTGGCTAAGGTATACGTTAAATTATGTTGTAGTAAACTCAGTGAAAAATCTAAATCAGCTTAAAATGACAGATTAAAAATATATATTAGCTAATACCCGGCGAGCCCTGCTACACCTAAATAGATGATAATGTGTTTTTTTTTCTGCATTCAGTTGAATAAGTAAATGCAAAAATAAATATAAATTTATATTCTTATTATTCTTAGATACCCCGTCCTGATTACCCGGGGTTGCCCGGAAATCTACGCATCCCGATTTTCTTGGCACCAATTAAGGACAAAAATTGATAGATATTGTGAGTTATCCTTAAAAGATAACAACTTATGCTGTCGCGGAATTTTCTGTAGAGTTTTGTGGTAGGCTATACTAAAATCTGCGTACAGTAGTAATTCCATGTATTTCTTATAGTTTAGGCAGCGTAAGCTATTTAAAGCTAAAAAATAATCATTTCACGTTTTTCACTAAAAAGGGTGTTTTTCAATGGTGTAGGATTTGAATATATCAACTATGCCCTATGTTCATCCCGCGAATCTCCTGAACATTTTGCAAAGAAAGAAACCAATCACAATCGGATCAATGGTATGGCCGCGCATAAAGTACGAACAAACAAACATTCATTTTTATAAATTAGATGAAGTAGTAGTATTAGTAGTGTACATTTTCCTATCGTTCGTATTTTTTAAATAAATCGAAAAAATAATATGCTTAAATAATAATAATAATAATAATAATAATAATAATAATAATAATAATAATAATAGCTTTATTTTACCTGGCAGAGTTAAGGCCTTAAGGCCTTGTCTACCACTCAACCAGGTTTAAAAAAAAATACAAAAGAAAAGTCTTAAATCTAAATTACAATATATATATATATATATATATATATATATATATATATATATATATATATATATAAACGATTACAAGTTATGAATACAATACAATTAATATTTATAATGTATTTTGATTTACTCTAAATTTAACGAATTAAATATATAATATGTACAAGATATATAAAAAAACGAGGAAAAGATTAATGACATAGTATAAAATTAAATAAATAGAGAAAAAATTAATTATTAGACAACAGGTAACTGTATAAGCGTGACTTAAAGGTGCCAAGTGTGCGGCAACCCCTGATATCTTGAGGAAGGAGATTCCAGGAGCGGGCGGAGGCTACTGTGAAGGAAGTAGAATAGGAGGAAGTGCTATGAAGAGGAATTGTTAGCAGACTGCTATCTTGTGACCTAGTGTCAATATTGTGGTAGGAGGATAACTTCTCAAATCTGGACGCCAGGTAAGTAGGAATGTAGGAATTCAGAAGCTTGAAAAGTAGCGAAAGAGAGTGCAATTTACGTCTGTCAGTAAGACGGAGCCAAGAGAGGTTATTAAAGTGTTCGGAAATATGGTCATAACGGCGGATATTGAAAATGAATCGAATGCAAGCATTATGAACACGCTGCAGTCTCTGCGACAAGGCATAGTTTAGATCATTATATATAATGTCACAATAATCGAAGTGTGGTAACACAAGATTCTGCACTAGGATTTGTTTTAACGAAACTGGGAGAAAATTCTTTAAACGTCTAAGATAATGTAAGATGGAGAAAGTCTTTTTACATATGTGTTTCACTTGTGTTTGCCAGGTTAAATTTGCGTCTAGATGTAGTCCAAGATCTATTACTGAAGAAGAATAAGGGATAATTATATTATTTATAGTAATGTTTGGAAGTGTAGATATGTCAAAGGTTGTAAGCAGTCTTTGTTGTCCCATTAGAATTACTTGTGACTTGTTAGGATTTAGATTTAGACCGATACTTGAAGACCAGTTAAAGATGGATATGAGATCGTCATTCATTTTCATCAAGCTGTTATAGAGAGAATGAGGAGGTGAATGTAGGTAAATTTGGAGATCATCAGCATAGAGGTGATAACGGCAGTGCTTTAGTACAGTTGGCAAATCATTTATGTAGATTGAGAAAAGAAGAGGTCCGAGAACACTGCCCTGGGGGACTCCAGCCGGCACGTTACGCCAAGTCGAAGATCTAGAGTTTAATGAAACGTATTGTTGACGACCGTGCAGGTATGAGTCAAACCAGGATACAGCGCTGTCAGACAAATGCAGGTGCTTGAGCTTTATCATAAGTAAGTCGTGGTCTACTGTGTCAAAAGCTTTGCTGAAGTCAAGTAAGGTTAAAGGAGTCAATTGACGTCTGTCCACGGCTTCACGAATATCTTCGGTAATTTTTAGCAAAGCTGTGGTTGTGCTATGACCAGATCTAAAGCCGGATTGATAAGGATCAAGGAGGTGATTTTCTTGGAGATAATCAGTCATTTGCTTATGTACAATATATTCCAGGGCTTTAGATAATGTCGGAAGGATGCTAATCGGTCGGAAGTCATTACAGTTAGTAGGTGTACTTATTTTTGGTATAGGCCGAACTCTAGACTGTTTCCATACAATAGGGAAGATAGAAGTTATAAGGGAAGCATTGAAAATATGAGTCACTGTGGGTAGTATAATGTCAATGATTTTATTTAGCATTAAAATGCTGATGTTATCTGTTCCTTGCGCATTGGATTTAATCCGCTTGAGTGCTTTTTTAACGTCTATAGGCGAAATGTCGTAAAAGTAAAATTTATCTCTTCCTATATGTGGGGATGGGGATAAGTCTTTAAGAGTGTCTATTTTAGTCTTGTTGTCTGGAGGTGTCATGGGTATTGAGGTAAAATGTTCATTTAAGTCATCTACAGAAATGTCTATAGAGTCAGTTGAGGGATTCAACTGTCTAAGTCCCATTGCACGGAGATTTCGCCAAGTGTCCCGTGCACTTATTTCAGGTCCGATTATACTGTGGGCGTGTCGTAGTTTGGCATTACGTATAGATTGTGTAGTTGTGTTTCTAAGTTGTTTGTACAGTTGCCAGTTCTCGTCATTTTATGTCGTCTGTATGTTCGGTATGCTTTGTCTCGTTTTGACATAAGTTCACGTATTGAATCATTCATCCAGGAGCAGGGGAGCGGGAAAATCGTCGGGTTTTTACTGGTGCATGTCTGTCGTATAGTTGTAGTATCAGTGTATTAAATGTGTCTACTTTTTCATCAACTGATCTAAGATTCCATATTGAATACCAAGGTAGTTCTAAAGCGTCTGATTTTAGTTTAGTATCGTCTATGTTTTGTAAATTTCTGTACGTAATCAATTTAGAGCGTCTTTAGGACATTGGAGTGAGTATTCTACGAATACAATGTCATGAGCAGATATGCCCAGGAGCAGGAATTTGTCCATATGACAGTACTTTCTGTGGATGTGTAGTCACAATTAAGTCCAGTAGAGTGTCGGAAGTAGCACTATGGTGTGTGGCAGAGAGAGGAACAATGGTCATATTAAAGCTTTGGAACATATTTTTAAGTTGTATGGCTGGTGAGTCAGTCTGAAGAAGATTTGTATTAAAATCGCCTGCGACAATAACGTGTTCATAATGAGGCAATGAATCGTTCAGAGCGTTTTCTAGATCCGAAAGGTGCCCAATTTTTGGAGGTTTGTATACAATGCATAAGAGACATTTTTTAGACTGGCTTGAATTTCTACGAATAAGAACTCGGGGCGAGCGGAATATACAGAAGGGGACTTGTGGACAATTCTTGGATTAAGCTCATTTGATATAAAGGCACAAACTCCTCCACCTCTTTTATCTATTCTGTCATTTCTGAGCAGTGTATATCCGTCTAGGTGAACAAGGGACGAAGGTATGGATGGGGTGAGCCAGGTTTCCGAAATTAAAATGGCGCTCAGTCCAAGAGATGAAATATGGTTTCAAACTCATCAAAGTGGGACAGAATGCTTTGTGAATTTACGTGAGCGATTTTAAGTGATGATTTATCAATAGAAAATGCATTCCTAAGTAGACTGGTAGTTGTTTTTGGAGGGGATGGTAGGGATTGAGGAATGTTGCTACCTGAGTTAAAAGCTGTCTGCACAATAAGAGGGTGATTGCAGAAGGTGAGTGAGTCAAGGGTTGCAAATAATTCATCATTTGTCAGCTCAATGTTGCCAATAGCAGAAAGTAAAAATAAACTATGTACTGTAATAACTCTAATAAAATTAAATAATTTAGCTAAACAAATAACTTAAAAAATGAAAATAAAACAAGTAAGTTGTCCTAAATAAAAAATAATAAACTTAAAACTTACCTAAATTAGAAATAAATTAACAATATAATTGTTAGCAAAGAAAAGACAAATAAAGTAAACATATTTTACACTCAGGTCCTATCTAGTTGATATCCGTAGAAGATCTAATTTTGCGTTTTTCGCCATTTACTTTGGCTATGACGGCACCGTCCATTGTCCATACATTTTGAATACCGTATTTTTGTATACTGTCTTGTAGCAGGCGATAGCGACACTTCGTTAGGTCCTCGCGAACAGTGACCCCACTTCCTTTCAACTTTTTCTTGCTTAGAAAAACTTCACTGCGCTTGCGGTAACTAACAAATTTCACTATTATAGCCCGCGGTCTTTCTGCATTATTAACACCAACACGGTGACTTCTGAGGTAAAGCTCTATAAAACGACCGCGACAACATATGTTTATCTCTTACGGATATAATATAATAGTTAAAAATAAAAATGTACCTGTTGTGGCAGGTGCCCTCTTCCTCAACTTTGTTAAAATGGTGTATACAAAATTAATTCACCTCAACGGAATTTGATATGCATTTTATTAGTATTGAGTCTTACGGATAACTCACAATTGCAATTTTGGCTATTATTATTGACAATAAGATCAATACAAGTATGTAGATAGTTGGGCAAGCATAGAAGCACATGACGGGTATTCTTTTACGGATAACTCACAAAAACGAATTTTGTCTTTGAGCTCATTTTTGCCAAGGAGATCTGGATGAGTAGATTCCCGAACAACGCCGGATAATCAGCACGGGGTATCTAATAAATATAAATTTATAATTATTTTTCCTTTTACTTATTCAATTAAACATAAAAGTACATTAATTTTAATTTATATAGGCGTAGCAGAGCACGCTGCAATAAAACTACTTATAAACAACCGGGAGTTGATTTTAATTTATTCGAAGACATAATTTTTTCCTCATTTTGTTAAGCTGGACGATATAGAACTTGAGTAAGGAATAAAATTGTCGTTTGATCTCATTGGTTGAGATAATTTACAACGTAAATTATTTTAAAATGTTTCATATAAAGGACTAAAAAACTTCTAAAGTTTCTAAAAGCTCTCATCACCACTGAAATCGTTTCTAAACGATAACATGTTTTTAAAAACACGTCTTTTAAAATTAACATTCGAAATGCGTTTACTACCTGGGAGGGGGATCAAGTTTGGAGTCAGCTTTTGATAGCGATATGGAATTTGTAGTTAAAACATATCATGAGTCAGTTTTAAGTATTGATAACGATAGCGTCGCTATTGAAACATGTTGACTCTTTTAACTTGTTAATTTGGCGATTTCAGATTCTATTGACTTACTTACTTACTCACTTGCACTATCGAACCCGTAGGTTCATCCCTATCCTGAGCTAATGCTTTCCAATCATTCCCAGTATAATCTACTTCCCTCAAATCATAGTTAATGTTATTCTCCCACCTCATTCTTGGTCTACCAACTGGGCGTTTTCCCTCTGGCATTCCTACAAGAAGCTTCCATGCACGTCTTTCATTCCCCATATGTGTAACATGTCCTGCCCATCGCAGTCTACGAGACTTAACTGTTCTTATTATATCTGGCGTCCCATAAAGATCATGAAGTTCATTGTTAGGTAGCCTTCTCCATTCACCTCTCTCTTCATCTTTCTAAGAAATTTATTCTCAAAAACTCGAAATCTCATTTCCTCCCTTAAAGTAAGAGTACATGTTTCGCATCCATATAATATAACTGGTAGAATAATAGTTTTATATCTTTTCAGTTTAACGTTTTTTGAAAGGAGTTGGGACATCAAAAATCTCTGCAATGCATAATAGCATTTCCAGAATTGAGCCTATGTTTAATTTCTTTGTGCATCTCATTCCTATTTGCGATTATTGTTCCTAGGTATTTGAATTCAGCCACTTCCTCAAAATTTCCCTCATTTGTCATTAGCTGTCCATTTCCATTACATAATGCATTTCTACGTGTGACCATGTATTTAGTTTTATTGATATTTACTTCTTCAAGTCCTAATCCCTTAGTGTTACTCAATAGTGTGTGTGTGTTTTCCTTTAGTATCTCCTCGCTATCGGTCAATAGTACTACATCATCAACATAAACTAACAGCTTATTAATACCATTGAATTGTAGGCCTTCCTCATCCTCTAAAGATTTGATGGCATGCTCTAGTACAAAATTAAATAGTAGAGGAGATAGTACATCTCCTTGCTTTAACCCACTGTGGATTTCAAAAGTGTCCGAAAACTGTTTGCCTACACGCACCTTACTCTTTGTGTCATTTAGACACATTCGTATAAGTCTAACTAACTTTTTAGGAATTCCGAACTCCAGCAGGATACTATATAACTTCTCCCTCTTAATTGAATCATATGCCTTTTTGAAGTCTACATATAGTTGATGTACAGTACCAATGGGTATTCCCATTTCTTTTATAAAATTTGCCTTATACTAAAAATCTCAAATGTTGTAGACCTGTTTCTTCCAAATGCACATTGATGATCTCCTATAATGTCATCAATATAGGCTGTAAGTCTGCTTACTAATATATTTGTAAGAATTTTGTATGAAGTTGGAAGTAATGAGATGCGCCTGTAATTATTGCAGTCAGTTTTATCTCCTTTCGTATAAATTGTTACGATAATCGATTCTTTCCCATTCATCTGGAAACAGAGACTTCTTATGTTACCCCATCAGACAACAACCCCCGGCTAAATCTATTTCAAATCAATTATTTATCTCCCACCTAGATTTAACAAGTTAATTATTTCCATTCATCTGGAAGAGCTTCTTTTTCCCAAATCATACTAAGCAACCGGCGTATCTTGTCCATCAATTTTTCTCCCCCCTGATTTTATCAGTTCTGCTGGGATCTCATCTGAACCTGATGCTTTATACATCTTCAATTTTTCAAGCGCCATTTCAACCACTAATGCACTTGGTTCTGCGACTAGCATTTCTGCTGTCTCTAAATTATCCTCCTCAATTTCTTGTTCTATATGTACATTTAATAGCTGATTAAAGTAATTTTTCCATATATTTAATATACTCCTGGAATCTGCAATCATTTCCCCATTTTCATTCCGAATTATGTTTGTTCTAGCCTGACACCCTTTCTTCAGTATCCTAATTCCCTGATATAATTTTCTAATATTCCTCTTTTCGGCATTCATTTCAAGATCATTAATCTTCTCTCTCAGATATTCCTTCTTTTTTCCCTTTAGTAGTCTGGTAGTTTTCCGTCTAATACTACCCAATTGCTCTAAATCTACCTCATTTGGCTCGTGTGAACCATTTTCATTTTTTGCTAGCTTTATTTCCTTTCAATGTCTGCACACTCATCAAACCATTTATTGTTTTGCCTCTTTTTTAAACAACCAAAGCTTTCTGATGCTGACAATTATTTAATAGTATCTCTTATAGAGCCTCCCATTCTTTATTTATATCACATTTTTTTCTTCCTTGTTTGTCACATTGTCATCTGAAGATTCCAGCACTTAAAATCTATTAGCAATTTTGATTTGGTATTCTTGCCGCATTTCATCATTTTTTTCAAGTTTTTTTAATTCATATTTTACAGAATCATCTTTAGCGTTTGTTTCCTCTCATAAGCGATAGCCGTTGTCTGATTTTCACTCTGACCAGATGATGATCCGAATGATCTAACATCAATGATGCTACTGTGGCCAGCGTTTAGTCCACTAATACATGATCTATCTGGTTCCGAGTATTTCCATCTGGGGACGTCCAGGTGTATTTATGAATATCCTTATGCTGAAATGTTGTGCTCTTAACAATGAGATTCTTTGATGTGGCAAATGTGACTAATCTAACCCCCGTTGTCGTTACTATCTTCATGAAGACTGAATTTGCCTATTGTTGGTTTGAATATATCTTCCCGCCCCAGTTTTGCATTAGAATCGTCTAAGGCAATTTGCATATGATATCGTGAAATGCTATCAATTAAGCATTCTAATTCTTCATAGAACTAATCCTTGATCTTGGCATCTTTAATCTTCTGTGGGGGTATGTACATTTACAATTATAAAATCATGTTTTTACCCTTTAGAATTATGTATGATATCCTGTCACTAACAAACTTAATATCTCCGATAGCGGATAAAATCCTCCGTCTGACTAAAAACCCTGTTCAAAATGCAGGTCTTTCTGCACCCCCGTCGTATTTTGAAAAGCTCGTTTATTCCTGACTACCTTCTCCTGGCCACCTAACTTCCTGTAAAGCGTATATCCAAGGACAATTTATCTAACTCCCGCGTTAATAACTCTAGTGCCCCGCTATTGTATAAAGTCCTAACATTCCATGTTCCTAGGAACATGTACCTGTGTTTGAGCCTTTGGCATATGGGTTCCCTGAAGCAGTGCCCGCCCGGGGAACCGAATGGGGGACTATTTGACCTCCGGAAAATTTTACCCCAGTTGAACCCATGTCCGCATTTCTTGACAGTTGTATTTTTACAGTGAAAGATCGTCACTCTTTCGACGAAGGTACTTTTTTCGTCTGACTTATCACCTTCGACCAGTCCGGCATGGGTAACCCTATCGGCAGCAATGCTACCGCCGGCATAGCTCTCAGGATCATTTAAGCACGGAAGCCACTCCACACGACAAGGTAAAGATACCATGGAGGGTGTGTGACCTCTAGTAAATGATAACCACGAAAAAAAGCTTCTATTTTAAAATCCTTTGTAATATTTAAATATACATTTTTAAAAATCAATCATTGTTTGTACTTGCATTATATTATATTATATTATATTATATTATATTAATTATATTATATTATATTATAATTATATTAGATTATTTATATTATCTTATTTAACATTATATACAGAAATGATATTAATATATATAATATCATATATATTATATTATATTATATTTATATTATATTATATTATATTATATTATATTATATTATATTATATTATATTCTATTATCTTATATTATCTTCTATTATCTTACTCCTTCTATTCTATTCTCTTATCTTCTATTCTCTTCTCTTCTCATTCTATATTATCCTTCTATATCTTATATATATTATATTATATTATATTATCATTATTATTATATTATATTATATTATATTAAATTCCACCACTGTGGTCTCGAGGGTAGCGTGCTGCTTTTCACGCAGCGGGCCCGGGTTAACATCCCCGGTTGGGGCAGTTTTTCTGGGTGAGGTTTTTATCGGGGTTTTTCCTCACCTGTAAGACAAATGTCAGGAAAACTTTAAGGCCCAAACGGTCCCCGAAATCATATGGCCATCATCATAATCCTTATCATTATCGTCATCATCATCCTTCACCGGTGTGGAAAGCAACGGGAAGCTACCACACCTACAATTCCCTAGTAAAGCTGCAAGCTTCATGCTATGATTGCAGTGAAGGACCTGCCTTCGGGCAGAATTACTATGGATGGATATTATATTATATTATATTATCTTATATTAGATGATATTATATTATATTAGATTATATTTATATATATATTAAATATTATCTTATTCTATTATATTATATTATATTATATTATATTATATTATATTATCATTATCTTATAATTATATTATAATTATATTATAATATATTAGAATTATATTATATTATATTATATTATATTATATTAGTAATCTATTATTATAATGGGGCACGCCGTAGAGTAGTGGTTAGGCACTGAGCTACAAGCCGGAGGGTCGAGGGTTGAAGTCCCGTTGGGGTCAGGATTTTTAAACTGACCCAAACCCTCTGGCGGCACTATGGCCCTGGGGTCGACTCAGCCTCTAACTGAAATGAGTACCAGAGATGCTTGTTTCTGGGGTAAAATGCGGCCGTCACGCAGGGCTGAAACAACCGGCTGACATAAAGTTGCGCGATTGTCCTAGAAAAAGTGGGAGCCTTGACCTCCTACTACCCCAAGGGCCTTCTGAGGCCTGTTGTGTGGGGATCACTTTTTATATTATAATATAGTATATATATAAATTATATTATATCATATCATATCATATTATATTTATAGTATATATATCTTATCATTCTATCATATCATATTATATATATTATATCATATTGATCATATCATTCATATTATATTCATATTCTATAGATATTATATTATATTAGTAGTTATATTATATTATATTATATTATATTATATTATATTATACTATGAATATATTATATTAGCTATATAATTATTGCAAAAATGAATATGTGTTTTTTGGTGGTTCAGTTTGTGTTGTTTTGTTCGTACTTCCATGCGCGGCCATACCGTTGATCCGATTGTGATGGGTGTTTTATTGGGCAAAAATGTTCAGGAGACTCCTAGAATGAACATAGCTACAAAAGTGCTGTGATACTCAACTGCTACAAGCTTAAATAAGCCCTTTGTAGTGGAAAACGTGAGAAATGGTAGCTCCTTTGGACGTTTAAATGGTTTATTTTACGTCTGCTAAACATAACGAAATACACAACATTAAATGTACACAGAATTGAATATGTAAATAAAGTCTACAATAACGTCCGCGACAGCATATAGTTACCTCTTACGTATATGAGATAAGTAGTTAAAAATTAAAATGTACCTGTTTTGGCAGGTGCGTCGTCCACAAATTTGTTAAAATAGTGTATATAACATTAATTCATCTCTACGGAAATTGGATATGTAGGTTATTAGTATTGACTCTTACGGCAAATTCACAAAATAACCCACTTTTGGGTTTTATTGATACCAAGAAATTCGAGACAAGTACGTAGATTTTTGTGCAAGCATAAGCAACATATTGCGGGGATTTCTTTTACGGATAACTCACAATAATGAATTTTGTCTTTCAGCTCATTTATGCCAAGAAGATCGGGATGAGTAGACACCCGACGCAAACGCCGGATATTCAGCACGAGTATCTAAAAAATATAAATTATAATTATTTTTCATTTTCTTATTGAACTAAATATAAATAAATATGAATTACTGTATTGTCACGGGTCCTTTACAAGTATACAAAATTTCAAGTCTATCCTATTATTTTAAGTGGGTGAAAAACGCGTTGAAAGATTCAGTTCCATAGATAGATAGATAGATAGATAGATAGATAGATAAGATAGATAGATAGATAGATAGATAGATAATAGATAGATAGATAGATAGATAGATAGATAGATAGATAGATAGATAGATAGATAGATAGATAGATAGATAGATAGATAGATAGATAGATAGATAGATAGATAGATAGATAGATAGATAGATAGATAGATAGATAGATAGATAGATAGATAGATAGAGATAGATAGATAGATAGATAGATAGATAGATAGATAGATAGATAGATAGATAGATAGATAGATAGATAGATAGATAGATAGATAGATAGATAGATAGATAGATAGATAGATAGATAGATACAGGTCAAGCTAATATAAAGCGTGTAAAAAGCTCATTACATTTCATTTATTTAGGAGTATCAGCGCATGCCTGGTATTAGCTAGTAAATAATAAAAATACTCGCACCTACTCCAATTTTGCCTCGACATAGATAGAACATTGACGGATCGGAATGAGAGACGAAAAAAGAATAAGGGATATATATAAATTACAATCAGGAATATATTTATTTCAATGTTACGTTTTCTAATTAGAATAACATATTCTTATCTAAAAATATATAAAAGAGAACATTTCAAATTTTATATTTAAATTATTTATAATGCGTAAGCAGTTAGCTTTAAATGTGAACAGTACAAACACGTAATATCTTTTCAAACATTTAATCTATTATAAATATGGTATTTCTAAATGTACTTAGTATTTACCTGATGAAGGAAGAGTTGCGCATTGTTTATTCCACAAGTTTACGGTTATAAATAGATTTAATCTCTGAAATATTTATATTTTATTAAATTCAAGTTGAAAACTTACTTCTACAATTTCACATTCAGTGGCGTTGCTCTGCAACGTAAGTTATGTATTACGTCAACAAGTTATTGCTTTGTTACGAAATTTATATTTTTAGTAAAAACGTTGGATGTTGCGTAGCGGAAATATATGCCGGTATATGTTATTTATTAAATCAATGCACACACACACACACACATATATATATATATATATATATATATATATATATATATATATGTGTGTGTGTGTTGAAATTAATTTTTTAACATTGCTCAATATAAGCTTAATATGACATGAAAATAACTATATATTAGCTAAAACTCGGCGTGTCTGCTTCACCTAAATATATTTTTTTTTTGCATTTAGTTGAATAAGTAAAGGGCAAATGAATATAAATTGATATTCTTATAATTTTCAGATACCGCGTGCTGATATCGCGGCGTTGCTAAGAAATCTACGCATCCCGATTTTCTTGGCATCAATAAAAGACAAAAATGGGTAGATATTGTGAATTATACTTAAAAGATAAAAACATATGCTGTCGCGGACTTTTCTGTAGAGTGTCTTGAGATATGCAATTCTGTTTATAGTAGTAAGTGTGTATTTCTTATGGTTTTAGGCAGCGTTAGAAATGTAAGGGTAAAAAAGAGACTTTTCGCGTTTCTCACTAAAAAGGGTGTTTTAAGGGTATAGGATTTGCCTATCTCAACCCTCTTGTAGCCCTACGTTCATCCCAGGAATCTCCTGAACATTTTGCAAAGAAAACTCTCATCACAATTTGATCAACGGTATGGCCGGGCATAAAGTACGAACAATCAAACATTCATTTTTATATACTAGATGAAGTTGTAGTAGTAGTAGTATACATTTTCCTATGGATCGTATTCTTGAAATAAATCCAAAATTAATATCCGTAAATGATGTATTTCTCACAAAATAAAAAAAAAAATATTCTAGAATTTCGTCCGCTGTGTGACCTCTAGTAAATAATAAATATAAAAAAGGTCTAATTTAAAATCCTTTTTAATATCTAACTATAAATAAAAAACAAAATCAATGATTGTTTGTACTTGCTGAATAAATTATTTTACTTAGATAACTTTTTTTTCTAAAAAAGAATGCTTTTTAAAAAAGTTATTTTATTCAAACGTTATATAGAAGAAAATGTACATATATACATATAATTCAATGTTTTTTGTTAGTTTGTTTGTTTTTTCGTCCTCTATACTCGGCCATACCGTTGATCCGAATATGATAGGTTTTTTGTAAAATGTTCAGGGGATTCCCGGGATGAACATAGGCTATAAAAGAGTAGTGATACTCAAATCCTATACCCTTAAAAATCACCCTTTATAGTGAAAAACGTGAAAAATATAGCTATTTGGATGTTTAAATGGCTTACTCTCCCTAATCCATAACAAATACACAATATTAATGTACACAAAATTGAATAGCTTAAAAACGCTCTACACAAACGTCCGCGACTGCAGATGTTTATCTCTGACGGATATAAGATAATAGTTAAATCTAAAATGTATATGTTTTGTCAGGTTCCGTCGTTCTCAATTTCGTTCAAATGGTGTATATAAAATTAATTCACCTCTACGGAATTTGATATGCATTTTATAATTCTTGACTCTTACGGATAACTCACAATATCAATTTTTGCCTTTCATTGTTGCCAAGAAGATCGAGACAACAACACAAGGATTTGTGCAGCATAGCAGCACATGGCGGGTATTCTTTGACGGATAATTCACAATAACGAATTTTGTCTTTCAGCTCATTTATGCCAAGAAGATCGGGATGAGTAGATTCCCGAGCAACGCCAGATAATCAGCACGGGGTATCTAAAAATTATAAGTTTATAATTATTTTTCTTTCACTTATTTAACCAAGTATAAAAAGCACATTAATTTCCATTTATTTCGGCGTAGTAGCGCACGCCGTGTATAAGCTAGTAAATAAAAAATACTCGCACCTACTTACATTATGCCTCGACATAGTATAGCAGGATTTTAATATCATAATAAATATGAAAGTTTAAGTTAATAATTTTATATTTTAAAATTCTTTTAATATTTGAATATAACTTAAATAAAGAAAAATATCTAAATAATTAATTGTTGTTCATTGTTGAATACAAATGTCTCAGTAACAATTAAAGAAATTGCATTATATAACAGTCTTTCTAAATAATGTTTTTAAAATTGTGTCTTAAGTCATTGTTGTCTGAAATATAAAGCTTTCTGTTATAACTGTAATAAGAACACCTGCTTAACGTAATATTTTAAAATAAAAGTATACTAAATTCTGATTGGATGTTAAAACTTTTTGATTTAACCAATCAAATTTAAACCTGGTATTTAATGGACCATTAACCAATAGAATTTAAATATAAAATCATGTGATGTAATAATGTTCTTTAAAATTATAACAGAATTACACTAGTCAGTCTGCACATAACTTTCATCAAGGATATAAGCTATAACAGCTCTCGTGATAAAATGTGATATTTGATTCAAGAAAAGAAAATAATTTAATTTTAATTGACGGTGAAGAATAATACCACCTATATTTACTTGATCTGCTGGGAAATTAAATAGTAAATAAATGTACAACTATTTCCACAAGAATCAGTTATTAGTGATTTTTAAAGTGAAGAATCCAGCTCTACAGAAAATCAAACCCAACCTGAACCAGTAATTCTTATTTATTATTTTGGGACACTATTCCTTCAAAATGTTACTACAACATCGGGCAATGAAGAGAGTTAGCTGCTTCAAAACATCGTCATAACATGGGAAAAGAATTACTTCTTCAAAATTGCGCCCACAATGTGGAAAATAATGAAGAACTGACAAAAATAATTCTTCAGTAGATAGAAAATTGACAGGTCGGAGTGAGAGACAAACAAAGAAGAAGAGGTATGTAAGTATATATATATATATATATATATGTGTGTGTGTGTGGTGTGTGTGTGTGTGGTGTGTGTGTGTGTGTGTGTGTGTGTGTGTAAATTACAAACAGGAATATATTTATTTCAATGTTACTTTTGTAATTAGAATAATATATTCTTATATAAAAATATATGAAACAGAACATTCGCATTATATATTAAAATTTGTTATAATGAGAAAGCTGTTAGCTTTCAAATGTGAACAGTACAATATGTAATACATTTTCAAACATTTAATCTATGATAAATATGGTAGTTGTAAATGTATTTGGTATTTACCTGAAAAGGAGCATTTGCGCATTGTTCATTCCACAAATTTACGGTTATAAATAGATTTAATCAGTAAAATATTTATATTTTATTAAAATCAGGTTAAGAACTTACTGTTTCAATTTCACATTCAGTGGCGTTGCGGCTCAACATTTTTGTTATTACTTTGTTACAAAATTTGTATTGGAATAAAAACGTTAAATGTTGCGTAGCGAAAATATACATGTTATTTCTTAAATCATAGCATACACACACACAAACATATATATATATATACAGAAATACATACTAGCTAGCCCGGCGAAGGACGTATCGCCTTTAAATATTTTTATGTTAATTTTTCCGATGTTTTAATAATTATCTGCTATTCTGGGCGGAAACAAATCCAACAAATCAAAGATCATAAAAATTGGTCCAGCCGTTCTTGAGATATAAATAGTGTAACTAATCTGACTTTGTTATATATATACGCGTTGCTGTGGCTAAGGTATACGTTAAATTATGTTGTAGTAAACTAAGTGAAAAATCTAAATCAGAAAGGTTTTGTTTTACAGAATGTTTTAGTTCTGGTACGTTAACTACATCCGGTATAAATATGGGTGGTGGTTTATGTGGAAGTGGTTTTGTTGATTGTCCCGCGCCGTAGCCGAGCGGTTAAGGTAGGAAGCCTTGGCGCAGAGCTAGGGGACTTGCGCTGGTTCGAGTCTCCATGGGGGAAGAAATTTTCTCATGGTATTTCGGCCAGTATGGGACCGGTGCCCACCCAGCATCGTGAGGCAATTGGGTAGCTACAATAAGTAGCGGCTCCTGGTTGAGGAACCAGCTATAACGGCTGGGGGACTCGACATGCTAACCACATGTCACCCCTACACTGGCTGTTGATCATCTACCTCTGTGATTGACACATGTGGATGTGAAGGGTCAGCAGCCGGCTGGTAAAAGGGCAACCGCTGAAAAGTGGAAAGACCCTCAATCGGAATCGGTTTTGTTGATTGAGATGAATTTATGTTGTCTGCATTCTCAGTATCATCCATAAATGTATCATAAGGATTATATACATTTATTGATGGAATATTTTGAGGAGGCTTGCTGATTTCATTATACTTTCGTTTTTTTTCTACGAACTTGTTGGCAGCTTGGATTCTCATCATCATCATCATCAAGAAGTCTCTGTCTCTGTATAGTAATATCATCTTGTGATATATTATAGTCATCTTGTTTTTCATTTAATTGATGCATGGAGATTGTTTCTGTAATATTAGGCATATTATTATAACTAACAGACTTACTTACACGTCTGTAATTCCGTTCCTTAGGACCTTCATATGTTTTTAAATTGACATGCTTCTTAAATGTAAGATTTATGTCACATAGGCCTATACCAATTTGCGGAAATTCACTTGATATCTTATGACTCATGGTCTCTAGAACTGATTCGCCATATTGTTCAATGTCTCTTCTCGGTCCAGTTAAATTTAAATTAGGTTGCTGTCTTTCAGCCAGATTACTTAAAACTAATACTTACACACGAAAATAAAATAAACACTGAACACACTTAAATGATGAAATAATCAATATTTCTAATTCAATTGAAATTTGCGGTTGTAACAAAAACCACAGCCACCTGGTTGAATAATAAACCAATTACCTTACACCGTCATCTGTTAGAATCGTATGGAACTCACAGATAATTATAACTCATTGTTAAATAATAAACAAATAATTTGCAATAAAACATAATGCGACTATAAATTTAGTTATAAACAACCGTAAGTCTCAAGTTGGATCAAACAGCACACAGTGTGCAAAATTTTATTAAAATCGGTTCAGTATCCATCGCGGACAAACAATGTGACACGCAATTTTTATATATTATAAGATATATATATATGTGTGTGTGTGTGTGTGTGTGTGTGTGTGTGTGTGTGTGTGTGTGTGTGTGTGTGTGTGTGTGTGTGTGTGTGTGTGTGTGTGTGTGTGTGTGTGTGTGTGTGTGTGTGTGTGTGTGTGTGTGTGTGTGTGTGTGTGTGTTAAAATTAAAATTTTGACCTTGGGAAATGTAAGCTTAATATATCATGATAAATATATTAAATATTATTGTATATTAGCTAACACCACGCGTGCGCTGCTGCACCTAAATTGATGATAATGTGTTTATTTTTCGCATTTATTTGAATAAGTAGAAGGAAAAGAAATATACATTTATATTCTTAATATGTTTAGGTATCCTGTGCTGATTACACGGCGTTGTTCGAAAATCTATGCATCCCGATTTTCCTGGCATGAATAAAAGTCAAAAATCGATATATACTGTGAGTTATCATTAAAAGATAAAAACATATGTTGTCGCGGACTTTTCTGTAGAGTTTTTTAAGATACTCAATTCTGTGTACAGTAGTAATTTTGTGTATTTGTTATGGTTTAGGCAGGGTAAGCCATTTAAAGGAAAAAAAAGGAATTTTCACGTTTTTCACTACAAAGGGTGTTATTTTTAAGGGTGCAGGATTTGAGTATCTCAACTCTCTTATAGGTCTATGTTCATTATTTTTTAAAATTGATTTTATTCAAAACTTATATAAAAAAAGTATTTCTACATTATATATATATATATATATATATATATATATATATATACATATCTAATATATAAAAATGAAGTTTGTTTGTTCGTACTTATGCGCGGACATATTGTTGATCCGATTGTGATGGGGTTCTTTGCAAAATGTTACAAAGTTCCCGTGATGATCATAGGCTTTAAGGGAGTTGTGATAATGAACTCCAACACCCTTAAAAATCGTCCTTTATAGTGAAAAACATGAAAAATGTAACTCTTTAGACGCTTAAATGGCTTACGCTGCCTAAACCATAACAAATACAAAACATTAATGTACACAAATTTGAATACCTTAAAAAGCTCTACAAAAACGTCCTCGACTGCATATGTGTATCTCTTATGGATATAAGATAATAGTTAAAAATTAAAATGTACCTGTTGTGGCAAGTTCCGTCGTCCTCTTTGTTAAAATGGTGTATATAAAATTAATTCACCTCAACGGAATTTATAGGCATTTTAATAGTATTGACTCTTACGGATAACTCACAATTGTCATTTTTATCTTTCATAGATGCCAAGAAGATGGAGACAAGTACGTAGATTTTTCTGCAAGCATAGCAGTACATGGCGGGTATTCTTTACGGATAACTCACAATAACGAATTTTGTCTTTTAGCTCATTTATACTAAGAAGATTGGGATCAGTAGATTCCGAGCAACGCCGGAAAATGAGCACCGAGTATCTAGAAAATATAAATGTATAATTATATTTCGTATCACATATTCAACTAAATATAAAAAGCACATTAATTGTCATGTATTTAATAATAGCAGCGCACGCCGTGAATTAGCTAGTAAATAATAAAAAAATACTTGCACCTACCTCCATTATGCCTCGACATAGATAGAACGTTGACGGGTCGGAGTGAGAGACAAAAAAAGAACAAGGGTTATATATATATATATATATATCAAGCAGGAATATATTTACTTCAATGTTACGTTTGTAATTAGAATAACATATTCTTATCTAAGAATATATAAAACAGAACATTTCAAAATTTATATGTAAATTTGTTATAATGTGTAAGCAGTTAGCTTTAAATGTGAACAGTACACAACGCTTAATATATTTTCAAACATTTAATCTATGACAAATGTGGTATTTATAAATGTATTTAGTATTTACCAAGAGGAATAGTTGCGCATTGTATATTCCACAAATTTACTGTTATCAATAGATTGAATCTGTGAAATATTTATATTTTAATAAATTCATATTGGAAACTTACTTTTTCAATTTTACATTCCGTGGCGTCCGCTACGTTAGTTATTTATTACGTCAACATTTTTGTCATTGCTTTGTTATGAAATCTATATTTTTAGTAATAACTTAAATGTTGCGTAGCGGAAATATGTAGGCATATGTTATTTGTTAAATCAATGCACGCGCGCGCGCACACACACACACACACACACACACACTATATATATTTATATATATACACACATATATATATATATATATAATGGCCACCGCTGTGGTCTCGAGGTAGCGTGCTGCCTTGTCGCGCAGCGGGCCCGGGTTCGATTCCCGGTTAGTACAGTTTTTCTGGGTGAAATTTTTATCGGGATCTTCTCTCCTGTAAGACAAATGTCAGGAAAACTGTAGGGCCCGAACGGTCCTCGAAATCATATGGCCATCATCATCATCATCATCCTTATCGTTATCATCATCATCCTTCAGAGGTGTGGAAATAACGGGAAGCTACCACAATTACAATTCCGTAGAAAATCTGCAAAGCATAGGCCTAGCATGAAAATGCTATGATTGCAGTGAAAGGCCAGCCTTCGGGCAAAAATAATATGAATATAATGTTAGAATGGCTTCTTGATAAAGAAGCCGTCATTTGCAAGATAGAAGCAAAGGTTTCATAGTATTTGGTGCGCGGGAATATGAGAAAAATTTGCGTTTATATTGTAACTTGCTCAGGTAGCTCAGTCAGTAAAGTATTGGCCTAGAAAGCCAAAGGTTTGTCTAGATCGGGTAGTTTTCGATTTAGGCCGCATTTTTTGCATTAGAAATCCCGGAGATACCCTCTAGACAAAATGTTTGCAGTTTTTTCAATTTCGAAAATTTTGACATATTTGGCCAAGAACACGAAGGCTACATCTATTAAATACTCGATCGCGAAATGTTGAATTAATACCGGATTTTTTTTTTGCATTACAAATCCCGGACACACTCTCTAGACTAATTTTTTGCAGTTTTTACTATTTCGAAAATGTTTACATATTGGTCAAAAACACAGACTAGCCTTGGAATACTCGATCGGGTAATTTTCGATTCAGACCCGGATTAGAAATCCCGGACACACCCTCTAGACTAAATTTTTGTAGTTTTTTTCGAAAAAAAATATTTTCGATCAAAAATCACCAAGACTGGATACTAGTATATTGGATCAGGATTTTTTTTATATAGACAGGATCATTTGCAGTACAAAACCCGGACATACCTTCTAGACAAAATGTTTGCAGTTTTTACAATTTTTTTTTACATTTTCGGTCAAAAACACCGAAACTCCTGAGAATGCTGGATTGGGCAATTTTGAATTTATACCTGATTTTTTGCATTAGAAATACAAACATACCCTCTAGACTAATTTTTTGCAATTTTTACAATTTTGAAAATGTTTACTTTTTTGCTCGAAAACACCAAGACTATAGCCTCGGAATACTGGATCGGGAAATTTTGGATTTAGACAGAATTTTTTTGCGTTGAAATCCCGGACACCCACTCTGGACTAAATTTTTTTTGCAGTTTTTACAACCAAAATGTCGATTTTTTTTTCATAATTGTAAAAAATTGCAAAAATTTAGTCTAGAGAGCGTGTCCGGAATTTCTAATGCAAAAACGTCCAGGTCCTGGGTTCAAGTCCCAGTCTGAACGTATAATTTTTCTCTTCACATATGATTTATCCATCATTGAGATGTATGAAATGAATAATAAAAATATCGAAAGAAGCCGTACTGGTTTTATAATATAATGTAAAATTCTCAAATAAATGTCTTCTTAATAAAGAAGCCGTCATTTGCAAGATAGAAGCAAAGGTTTCATAGTATTTGGTGCGCGGGATATGAGAAAAATTTGCGTTTAGATTGCAACTTTATCAGGTAGCTCAGTCGGTAAAGTATTGACCTAGAAAGCCAAAGGTCCTGGGTTCAAGCCCCAGAAAGAGCGTATATTTTTTCTCTTCAAATATGATTTATCTATCATTGAGATGTATGAAATTAATAATATTAATTTATCGTTTAAAAGCATTTTTAATTGGCTACAACATTGCAAAAATATTGTCATTCTATCTGATTCCAAAGCAGAAATTCAGGCCACAGCATTAACTATATATTCAAAATTGGGGAAAATATTAGAAATACAAAACATGAGACTATTGAGAAACTTGGTAAACATGAAGTCTTACAATGGATTCCAGTCCATTGTGGAATACAAGGGAATGAAAGAGCTGATATACTTGCAAAGGAAGGGAGTAAAATTAAGCAGACGGTAACAAATGCATTTTCTTATGAATCAATTAAAAGAATTACAAATAAAAAATTTAAAGATAGTTACAATTCCAATTTAATTGAAAAAGTCAGAAACACAAATATAAAAATACTGTTGGAAAACCTATCTATAATTCCGTAATTACCATGAAAATCTGCGGTTGCTATACTTGTGCTTACTACAGGGCATGACTGCTTGGGAAAACATCCTCATAGAATTGGTATAGGGGCATTCAGCGGCCAAAGCGCTGCAAAAGCGCTTTATCTGCAGCGTACCATTCAGCGGGCAATAAAGCGCTCTAGCGGACTTGCAGCGATTGTAGCAAAGTAAAAGTAGGCTGCAGATAGACGAAACCGCTGCATCCATTCTGAATGGCTGGTTCATTTAGTTTAAACATGACGTCTTTGTCTATAAAAATTTGTTTGATGTACAAATTTTGTGTTATTTATGTCTGGACAAAAATATACGAGTTATTCGAGGTGGCTAACCCTTTTAGACGAACATAAGTGATACATTAAGTAAAACTAAAGGCAGTAATAATTTTAAGATTGTTATCGACATCAAGAATTTACGATTATAACCTCTTTTTTCATGTAGATCATTGTGTTATTGACGAGTCAATGTTTTTATTATGAAAATTATATCCCCAGATGATTCATTCGCTAATACCTGGTGCCAAGTTAATTATAATTTTTATTTTCAAGGTATATAAAACAAATTAGAATCTTATGATTGTGTTCATGGGGTCATTTCTGGAACTGCTACAGTGGACAGTGGTTGTCGAACCAATTTTCTCTATAGATAAAACGGACATTTGTACTCTTTTTTAAATGTGTAACACAATAAGAAAATTGTGGAATGGACAAAGAGATGAACTGTGTATCTTATGTTTGTAATCTTTTCTGAATAAAGAGCTTTGTGAAGTATCGGCCATGACTTGAATTGAAATATTACAATATTTTAGATTTCTTATCTAAATTTCACCAGTGAACGTACAAATACTCTAGTGTGATGTGCATGAGTAAAATTAAATTACAACTAGAGTTGGTTAATGTATTAACAGAAAAAATTGCACTCAACATAGGATTTTAATCACAGCTGATCCAATATTATTTAATCTCCAACTTTATATACTATGTCCTATCATTGAGATACTGAGAGCCGTTACTTTAACCAGATATGATAATTTTCACTTTAATTCCCAATTTATCGTAAAATGAAATGTGGTCTTATATCTTTTAATTCAAATGCATGTAGTCTCTCTTATGGTATATTGCTATTCACTGTATACTACCATTAATCTTGGTGGTAAATGTTTTTCATATATTATAAATGATTCAGTGATATACTATTTAGTGTAACACTTAACTTTACTAAGAAAGTGGCATTGCTAATGTTAGATATTATATTAAATAATGTCTTTAAGTATGGTGAGTGAGAGGTTATCTATAATTAACTGCTGTTATGACAGAATTTCAAATATATGGTTGGAAATTACATATAATGTTTTGGTTTTATTTTAGCCATAAAGATTATGGTAGTTACTCTTATAAGTATAATTAATATTTTCAGATGATGCAAAAAAATTAAATTACCGTAATTAATTATTAAGAAAATTGTATTTAAATTATTATAAATTGATATTCTTCTTTGTGTTCATTACTATTCCTTAACAAATTTAAAATAAAGATGAAGTATGTTTGAGGTTGAAAAAATACAATGATGCCTTCCTTTATACAATTGTTTGGTTGCTGTACTTAGGTCATGTCTTGCACCACATAGCCTACATTAATTTTGCACATATGCTTATACTTCCTGTGTTTTCTAATGTAACCCCTATTTCTCATAGATTTAAATATAGGCCTAAAAGTGTCAAATATTATGTAAGAAATCACATGAATAAAATGGCTGAACAATTGAATAAAATTTGCCCTACAGCCCACCTGGCAATACTTTTAGTGTGGTTATTAAATATATGTGTTATATGTGATGATGAAGGAGCAAGATATGCATCACATAGGGAATTCGCAGGAGTGATGTTTAAATATAATAAAATAATATCAAGTTGTGTCCAACTCAGGGTCAGATCGAGTGATTAGATTAAGCCCCTATATTTATAGAGGTCTGTAATTAACTAGGGTGCAGGCTGACTACATCTGATGAACGAAATGGATGATATGAAAATGGGGAAAGGTGGAATAAAATTGTGGTAGGGGAAAATGGGAGAAACCCCGAAAGAACATGCCGTAATCCGTTTCCTGCACTACAAAATCTACGTATAGTGACCGAGACTAATCAAGTTAAAAAAGCTACTCTTACTAAAACACAAATTAATAAGATTAAACTAATAATAAACATTATAAATAAGGTTCTCGAGAAACCAGCGGTGAGAGGCGAGTGTCTAATCGCTTGCGTCACGGAGCCGCCTGATATATTAGTAATTAAAAAAATACAAATTTTCTCGTTATAATATTTTATTTTAAACGATCTATACGTCAATTTCATAAATTACATACATTAAAATAAATCGTAAATTCTGTATATCCCTATTAGTATTATGATTAATTTCAATAGCATCGCGTAGTAATATGAGTAATGAGCCAATGAACAAATTTAAATTTGGCGGTATAGCTGCATGCAGCGGTTCATTCAACAGACTCCTTAAATTTCCGCTGCAAATGGCAGCCATTTTTGCTAAAGCGCTAGAGCGCTTTATTGCCCGCTGAATGCGCCCATAGTAATGTCTCCTGAGTATACATTGTGTCCTCATGGTGTGGAAATGGACAAAAACATTTAACAAACTGTGTAGCTCTTCAAAATGATCAAGATATGACAACCAAGTATTGGGAAGCTAGAAGGAGAATAACTTTATTGTTAACACCAGAGCATTATTTACATACATATTTTTAGGAAGTAACACTATAAGGTTTTATTTAATATATTGGAGACTAGGAAATTAACACCTCACCTCATAATTCGTTGATTCTTGAGAACATGTTTCAGCAGGATTCCCTTCTATTGTCAGCTTGTATCTGACTATTCATTTGGTGGTAGGAAAACATGTAGGTTGCTTCCTCTTCCCTCTTTAAGTTGAATGATGAACTTTCAATTCAAATCATTTTTCCTTGGAATTTCAAAATTCATAACTTTATTCTTATATTTTTGGATGTATATCTTCTCTCAAACTGTGAGTTCTTTGGATTTATTTGTTTCAATAATATTGCATCTACTTCTATTTCATGTCTTTCTTACCAAGTATGAGCAACTACTGGAGTTATATCTATTTCCCCATTTTTTATATTTCTAAACTGTTCTTTCATTCTAATGTTCAAGTTTATTTTTTGTTTTACCTTGTATATTTTTTCACAATCTTTGCATTTTTTCTGGTAAATTCCTGATTTTTTTGCCTTTGTTAATCTTTTCATTTTTCTTAGTTTTTATTAGCTTATTAATACTGTAATCATTTGTCTGTGCCAATTTGATGTTGCTTAAAAATGTTTGAAACTTAGGGTACTAAAGGATAATGTATAAATCTCTTATACTTTTTTGTTATAACGACTACTTTCATTGATTAATTTTCTGTTTTCTGAATCTACTTATTTTCTTGTGAATATTTTTTTCTTAAAAATCATCCTCTTTTGCTACCTTTATTATGTTTTTTTTCCCCCTCTAGATTAAAATTTTCACTTCTTGTGGGAATGTTTACCAGTCTATGTGTTGAGATAATAAAGACTGTCAGTTTGTGTGCAATGTGGTTGAATTCTATGGTTTTAATATAATTATCAGTGAGTGTTTTTTTCCTGTAAATTTCAAATTATATTTTTCTTTTCTCTTTGTTCCTGATCAACTTAAGATCCAAAAACGGTGTTTGTTTATTTTTTCAGTTTCTATAGTAAATTTAATTTGAGTTTCAGAAAATTTTCAGTAAATTCAACATCAAACTGGCACCAAGAATTATTACAGCCTTCCATCCATAGTAATTCTGCCCGAAGGCAGGTCCTTCACTGCAATCATAGCATTTTCATGCTATGCTTGCAGCTTTACTAGGGAATTGTAGGTGTGGTAGCTTCCCGTTGCTTTCCACACCGGTGAAGGATGATGGTGATGATGATGATGATGATAATGGCCATATGATTTCGGGGGCCGTTTGGGCCTTAAAGTTTTCCTGACATTTGTCTTACAGGTGAGGAAAACCCTCGATAAAAACCTCACCCAGAAAAACTGCCCCGACCGGGGATCGAACCCAGGCCCGCTGCGTGACAAGACAGCACGCTACCTCGAGACCACAGCGTTAATAAACTAATAAAAACGGAGAATAATGGAAAGATTAACAAAGGAAAAAAATCGGGAATCCAGAAAAAATGCAGAGATTCTGAAAAAATGTACATAGGTAAAGAAAAAGAACATTAGAATGAAAGAACATCTTAAAAATGTAAAAAAAATGGAGATATAGATATATCTGCAGTAGGTGCTCATGCTTGGACAGAAAGATATAGAACTGAATAAGATTCATAATTATTGAAAAACTTAGATAAATACAAAGTACTCACAGTTTGGGAAAATATAGGATAAAATTATAAATTCATAGTTAAATATGGGAAATAACATTATAACGTTCTGGTACCAATAAATAACTTTAGCCTGGGTAATCTGTTAAAAACCAATAAGTAGAGATCCGTGAAATTCGCGAGTCGCGATAACGAGAAATCCTCTAATTTTATCATTTTCTTGTACCATTTCTTAACTCCACTTCCCATAACCTCAATTTTTTTTTGAATCGCGAAATATCGCGAAATCCTACGATAACGCGAAATAACACCGAAATTTAAAATTTTCAATGAATTCCAGAGATTTTTTGTTCTATTCGCGAAATTTTCATAGTGCATTTTTAAACAGTGTTTTCGGATTCCATCTTCTTTTTTAACTGCCATATGTGATGGCGCCATAACTTCTTCCTCCATGCAGTCTTGCAAAGACTAGTGGATTATCTCTGGTTGCAACACAGTTCACAACATAGAGGTAATATTTGCTGTCCTTCTCATGCTCAAATATGGTCTCTCCATAGATTTTAAGTTCTATATCCAATATGAATTCCAAGAAATACAAATTATATTAACATATAAGTTTTTTCTCCATACATGTTTGCAGACATAATTATCAATTTTATAACAATTATTATTAAGTAATGGTATGTTCAAATCTGAAGAAAACATTTCTTTAAGTACAAGCAGTAACCTGACAATAATGCAACTACTGCTAAATTCGAATAAGCCAACAATGGACCATGAGTAATTATATCATATTGATAAATATTATTATTCCCAATTTAATTAAAACAGAATTTAATTACATAAACACATTTTTCTATTGGATTACATATCTATATCATGGAATTTTAACAAAATGTAACAAAACAAATACTGACAGTTTAAACAAAAATAGTCATGAGGAATTTTAATTGCGCCTCTTTCCCCCTTCAAACTTTGTTTCAATCAACAGATACATTAAGTGAATGTGAAATGTATACCTTGGTCAGTTTGTGTTTTACTTACGTCTCAAGTAATTTTCATTATCATTTGTTTTTTTGTTTTTAATTTTCTACCTATTGTCATGCCAAAACCAAGTGTGTCAGCCACTCTTAAGAATAAGAATGCAGAGATATTCACCATGATTGATTTTTCTTAAAAGGTAAATTTTGCTTACAAATTAGTGACTACAATTAAAATTTTATGTATTTTAGTGTATTGAAATCAATATCAATTGTACAAGCTAAAAGCTGACCTTAAACTACTGTATATATCATTCTTATTGTGTTTAATACACTAAACAGTGGCGTGTATTCAATGGACGCAATACATATATAAGCATTGCTTACCCAGGACTAAAAAAATTTAAAAAAATGAGAAACACTACTGGAATAATCAGTTTGATTAACATAAATGTTCAATGCAATTTAAAAATAATTTTCGCCATCTGGTCCGCATTTGCGTTGTCAATTTGTTCCATCCAGCTCCCCAGCTATAAACCACTCTTGCACTACACGAAGAGCTAGGAGCTGCTCGTATATGATCATTTGCGTCGCAAGTCTTCGTTATCTGTGGTCCTGCACTTTTAAATGTGCGGGTCTTGATGTGTAGTAAAATCTTATTTTAAGTCATAGTTATTCGATTTTAAATAAAACTTGTAGTCCTACATTACTCAGTCGTAATTTTAGTATCAATACTGAAGTATTTTTATAGTTAAGATAGTTTTATTACAGTTTAAGTCCATCCATAGTAATTCTGCCCGAAGGCAGGTCCTTCACTGCAATCATAGCATTTTCATGCTATGCTTGCAGCTTTACTAGAGAATTGTAGGTGTGGTAACTTCCCGTTGCTTTCCACACCGGTGAAGGATGACGATAATGATGATGATAATGATGATGATGGTGATGATGGCCATATGATTTCGGGGACCGTTTAGGCCTTAAAGTTTTCCTGGCATTTGTCTTACAGGTGAGGAAAAACCCCGATAAAAACCTCACCCAGAAAAACTGCCCCGACCGGGGATCGAACCCGGGCCCGCTGCGTGACAAGGCAGCACGCTACCTCGAGACCACAGCGGTGGACACAGTTTAAGTGTATGAACATATTTTAATGTTGGAGTGTATGTATGTGATATATCTGTAAGGTAAGCACTTCAGCTCCTTGCGTACAGCAGTCAGTGTTGAAAATATGGAAGCTCAGAGTGAGTCAGCGCAAGACAGTGGACAAAGCGCAGTGACTGTGTAATATGCGATGTTCTAAAATGTAACTTTGCCTCGCGCACATTCGAAGATAAGAAACGTATAATACAGAGTGGTAGGCTTACTCCTGAGTTAAATATCGCAACTAAGGCGAAATCTTGTGTAAAGCGTTTCAATTCGCAACTTTACAATAGCAACGAGTGGTTAACAGGGTGTCCTCGTACGCAAAAATTGTATTGTTGGTCGTGTCTTCTATTTATTAATGAAAGATATGTTTGGAACAGTGCGGGTTATTGCGACATGGGAAATATACACAAAGCCATTAAAAAGCATAGCCTATCTCAAAATCATTTGCTCTCCATTATAAATGAGAAAACTTTCGGTAAGACGAGAATTGAGCATATGATAGACAATCAGAAAAAATTAGGGATGTGCAACACATTAATCTTGTGAGAAAAAATAGAGACATAATGAGACGCTCCATTTATGTAGTTTGTTTTTTGTCAGGGCAAGAGATGGCAAGACGAATCACGGGACTCTCTCAATAAAGGGAATTACGTTGAACTCGTAAAATTACTCAGTGGATATGACGAGAAACTAAAGTACCATTTAGAACATTCTACTACATTTACAGGAATGTCAAATTTAATCCAGAATGACCTGATTGCGTTCATATGAAACATATTAATGGACAGAATAAAGAGGGAGATCAATGAATCAAATTTTATTTCCATTGCTCTAGATGAGGCAACAGACGAAATTAATTTTTCTCAGCTGTCTCCTGTGTTTCGGTACGTCACTGAGAGCGGCCAAGTACATGAACGATTTTTAGGATTCATTAACGTTTCTAATGATAGAACAGCCGAGGCATTATACAAGATAGTGGTTCAACTGGTTCATGATTTCGGATGTGAGAAGAAACTTATTGCACAAAGTTATGATGGAGCAGCTGTCATGGCAAGTCATCTGAATGGACTGCAATCGAAGGTGAAAAACACATTTCCAAATGCTATTTTTGTTCATTGCTTCGCCCATCGACTGAATTTAGTATTATCCCAATCCGTGGCTATCATAAAAGAATGCAATTTTTTTTCTTACTTTGAATGGACTAGCTGCTTTTGTAACACACTAGACCTCAGCGGTTGACATGGTTATCATGGCGACCAACGAGCTAAGCTCTGCCCCGGAGGTCGAGCGGAGTGGAAAGCAAAAATCCTTCAAGCATGAGCACTGGCCATAGTCCAGAAAGACAGCACATGACATGGGTGCTCTGTGTTAGAATGATGAGTCCCGTCTCGTGCAATAATACAGAAATATGTTTCTACTAAAACCAACATTCGTTATAAGGAACATAAAGTTTAAAAATAATTCTGGTAGAAATAAGCAGGGTATCTTTACCTTGTTGTGGTGGATTGGCTTGCGTGCTTAAATGATCCTGAGAGCTATGCCGGCGGTAGCATTGCTGCCGATAGGGTTACCTATGCCGGACTGGTCGAAGGTGATAAGCCGGACGAAAAAAAGTACCTTGGTCGAAAGAGTGACGATCTTTCACCGTAAAAATACAATCGTCAAGAGATGCGGACATTGGTTTAACTGGGGTAAAATTTTCCGGAGGTCAAATAGTCCCACATTCGGTTCTCCAGGCGGGGACTACTTCAGGGAACCCATGCCAAAGGCTCAAACACAGGGACATGTTCCTAGGAACATGGAATGTTAGGACTTTATACAATAGCGGGGCACTAGAGATATTAACGCGGGAATTAGATAAATCACCCTTGAATATAGTCGCTTTACAGGAAGTTAGGTGGCCAGGAGAAGGTAGTCAGGAATCAGGAAGCTTTGCATTATACTACGGGGGTGCAGAAAGACCTGCATTTGGAACGGGTTTTTTAGTCAGAAGGAGGATCCTATCCGCTATCCGTGATATTAAGTTTGTTAGTGATAGGATATCATACATAATTCTAAAGGGCACGTATGGGGAATGAAAGGCTTGCATGGAAGCTTCTTGTAGGAAAGCCAGAGGGAAAACGCCCAGTTGGTAGACCAAGAATGAGGTGGGAGAATAACATTAACTATGATTTGAGGGAAGTAAATTATACAGGGAATGATTGGAAAGCATTAGCTCAGGATAGGGATGTATGGAGAGCTTATGTCCGCCCGGCCATGGACCTACGGGTTCTATAATGCCAGTGAGTAAGTAAGTAAGTAATATATAAGCAGAAGTGGCACTTCACCTACTTCCCCTCTGCCATGTATGGGCCTTGGAGTAGTCATGAATAAACCCTCATATAATAAATGGCAGTTAATTTTAGTGTTTCAATGAAATTTTTAATTATATCTCATAAACAATTTTTGCTCATTACATACATTTATAGAATATACAATCAAATTCAAATAATTTTAGGTATCAGATTTTAAATATAATACAGAGTTATATACCAAATTATATTGGCGGAGTGTTAAATCCTTTTCTGACAACTGGGTGTAATCTTGTGGTGTGTATCTATATATTATTATGAAGTTGTGATTGTCATATGAACAAGTAACTCTCTCATCATCTAACAGGGTATGAAGAGTATCCACAGTTTCATCTGGTGATATATGAACCATATAGATTTCATTACCTGTGAACAGAAAAAAAAAAGTTATGGAAATGTCACAAATCATATAATTGTCATATCATATCTAAATTAAAGATTAATTAAACATCATGTTCTGATAGGATTCCAGCAGAATTGATAAAATCAGAGGAAGACAAATTGATGGAACAGATGCACTGGTTACTTAGTAGGATTTGGAAAAAGCTCTTCAAATGAACTGAAAGAATTGATTATTATTTATCTTACCAATTTATAAGAAACAAGATAAAACTAACTGCAATAACCACAGATAAATTTTCTTATTTTCAACTTTGTTCAAAATTCTAATAAATACATTAGTATCCAAACTTATTGCTTAAAGAAGCTTCTCTATTTATAACTTTTGAAGGTTATTAGTTTAATTTAACTTAAAATCTTTCCTACATCAATGACATAATAGGTAATCATCAATGTAGATTTAGAGGAAATAGATCTGCAATAGACCACATATTTAGTATAAGACAGATTCTAGTAAAGAAATGGGAATATGATGAAACTGTACATCAACTATATCTAGTATTAAAACAGGCATATAATTCAATTAGTTGGCCATGATGCACTTAGTGGTTATGTTCCTTGTCTCTGGTATCAAGGGTCGGGTGTTCAAATCTGACCAGAGTCAATGGAAAAATCCAAGGAGCAAGTCCTCCAGGAGGGACTTTAAGCCATGGATCCCAAGTCTGAAGATTTCCAGGCTTGTAAATGATCCTTAAGCCTGAATAAAAATGTTTCTCAGCAAAATTTACCAACTTAAATATCCTAGCAATACCTTAGTTGCCTGCTAGATGCCATTTGGGTCAGTATGTTGACCGTATACCATTCATGACATCTGTGGGCAAATAAGTGTAACTAAATTAATTTGGTCTAGTAGCTCCTAACGAAGGAGAGACTAAGGCTCAATATTGGGCTATGCCATAGTAGATAGAAGTAGTGATATAATTCAAATAAGAGAGATCCTGCACAAATTTGGAATTCCTAAAAAGTTAGATTTATTCAAATATGTCTAAGTTAGAGATCACCTACAAGTCTTTATTTCAAGCCGGAAAGCTCATGTATGGATTATCATGATCTACATTCTGTACAGAATGTATAGAGTGGTTAGTACAATTTCTCTCTGTTAGATGTATATTGTACGAGCGTGCAAGTCCCATTCATGATAACTGCAAGCTTATTGAGCCTAAATGAGAGGCTCAAGACTTGAGAAATACTTTCACAATCTTATTTAGTTTGTTTAATTCCCATTTTCTTTATGAAACAAATGTTGATGAAACTTACATTGTCACTATAAGATAATGGTAGATCTTTACAAACAAGAATTAATCATGATTTATTAGCATTACAATAATTAATGTTGAGTGATTCCGGGCATTCAACTATTACAATAATTATTCATAAGTTAATTATGGGAAATAACATTATGAGGTTCAATTAATGAATGAATCGATTCTTATCTTATCTCATATATCATGTTCTTCTAACATGGGAATTGCAGTTTTCAAGAGGCATCCCTCTCATCTTCAGCCAACATCACAAATACCAGATATTTGTTTGAATCTTCATCTACAAAATTTCCATCTGATGTTGATTTGATGAATCTTGAGATCAAGTCCTGTTCACCGGGAATATAAAAATTCATGGATCTTAATTTGTTCTTCTGAATATGTATCTTTTCCCAAACTGTCAATTCCAAAGGTTTTTCCAAATGTTTTAAAAGTTTAGCCTCTTTTTCAATTTTATGACTCTCCAGCAAACTATGAGCTGCAATAGCTGATAGTTTTCACCATTTTTAATATTTCTTAAGTGTTCTTTTGTGCGAGTGTCTAAATTCCTTTTTTTTTTCCCCTATGTATACTTTATTGCAGTCTTTACACTAATTTGATAAATCCAGATTTTTTATTATCTGAAATATTAACTTTCTTATTGGTTATTAGTAGATTACCCAAACTAAATTTATTTATTGGTGTTAATGTAATATTGAATTTCTTGAATTTTTTTTTAATTTGTTGTATATTTCGGGATGATAAATAATTTTCTTGAATTGTTTTCCTTTCTTTGAATCAGATTGCAGGGTGGTTTATTCTTTTAATCTTTTTTGTTGTCTGAATGGACTCCAATATTTAGTAGGAAGGCTGGTCTCTTCTACAAAATCCGGACAATGGAGGAGATGGTTTTGTTCCAAATCTTCATTTAAATTGCAAAAGAATTTGCTATGCTAAATCGGTGTAGGTGTTTATTTCGATAGTCGTGTCCTGTTAGTAGTGTGAATGTTTTATTATATAATTACAATAGGAAGTAACATTATGAGGTTCTTCTTAATAAAAAATAAGGTGAGTTTGCTGTTTCTTACCTGATAAAAGTTGAGTTCTTTTAGGACATGTTTCATCTTCAGCTTGTCCAGACTGTTGAATTTTAAGCTTTGTCGGCCCTGGACATTGACTCCTACTCCATCTTTTGGTGATCCAAAGAACTTGCATATCAAATCCTTCTCCGGGATGGAATCATGAATTTTGAAATTCCTGGGGAGTGGGATTTGATATGCAAGTTCTTTGGACCATCTAAAGGTGGAGTAGGAGTTGACATCCAGGGCCTGATAACTTAAAATCAAGCCTGGACAAGTTGAATATGAAACACAAGTATGTTTTGAACATGTCCTAAAAGAACTCAACAGGTATGAGGTAAGATGCAACAGACTCACCTATTTATTAAGTCTCAATATTGCCACTGTGTATTTTCTTTGTAATGTAGTGAAGTTGTAAGTTTGTAAAGGGAAGAGCTACTGTCTTCCACAAGAAGGAGGCTTGAAGGAACCAACCTGCACAGGAGCTTACATCTTCTAGTGGTGTAGCTGTTAATAATCGTACTTATGCATGATGAACAAAAGGGAAGGACTAATCACCAATAAGCACTGCTCAGCTTGGTGAGTTTTTGACCGAATTGGTATATCTTCCTTTTCCTTTACCAATTCTTTCAACTTTCCATCCAGTCTTCCTTGACTGACCTCTTGTTTCGTACAATCCTGATGGTATCAGAGTGTTCACTCCTCTTTCTTTCCTATATCTACATTCACATGGCCATATGTGGTGCCTGCTACTAAATGGTTACAACTAGTTTATTTAACTCCAATACCAGCCAAAAGTTTGTATCAGTATTTATGACAAGACTAATTAGGTATATTGAAGTTCTTCCATTGGGAAATAGTCTAAAACATTGATACTAACAAATTACACTAATTAGCTAAACAGCAAATAGTTACGGACTGATAAATTGAATTAACAATGTAATATGCATCATCTATTCAAATATATTAAGCATTAATAATTATTGATACATTGTACAAAAAATGTTATATGTTTAAACAATATCAATGTGTTTGAGGTTGTGGTAGGTTTTTGAAACAATATTTTGATATACTGTATACATTTTTTCATACCAGTTTCAGATATAACTTTAAGTGTTATCATTTCCGATTCAGGACATTGTGATTTTGAATGTATTTCTTTAACCACTGATGGAGATTTCTGTAACAAAAATCATATATTTTAAAATTATCAAACACTTGGACCTAATATATTTTTAAAGTACTGCTATTTCTCGCTTATTTCTCTGGTAAAGATAATAATTTTTTTAATATTACACAGAATATGCAAGTCAAGCTATTTAAAATTCTAAAGAGAAAAATAATTGTAGCGATTTAGAGGCTTGCCAAAAGGGCTTAAAGGACTTTGAAACAGGGATACTTGGATCAGTTAGGTAGCGTGAGGTTTACTTATGGAATTTGGATTCGCCAAGCGGAAAAGGCTGAAGACTACACTATTGAAGGGTAGTTGAGATGCGTAAAATAAATAATTTAATAAATTAACACTCTGTATTTAAAACTATAAGCAATAAATTATACAATTTAAAAGTAATTAAACTAACTTTGGCTAAACTATGGTATCTCTAAGGGCAGAACGAGAGAGAGAGAGAGAGAGATAGCTATAGGTCTTTGGTGGGAACCAAGCCCATTACAACCTATCCTTAAGTATATATTTACTCTCAAATAACTAATCCATTAATTTTAAAGTATTAATAAATTCTTGAAATTTGAACTATTTTGACTCATTATTAAATCATAAAAAACTTATTAAGAAAAATGGTGCAGGAGGCTTACCTCATGATGACTTCAGAATGGAAAAACGACACAGTGTCCTAAGTCTCTGTTATTTTATACTCCATAATCTAGCTTTCTCTCTGGTTCTGCCTGTGTATGTCACAAGCTACATATAGCTAGATATTTTTTTTAAATATACTCTTAGATATCTTACATAACTTGCCCTCAGTGTCATTATTCACATTCCCTGTCTCTCCATATTTCATCATCTGTTTTAATATGAATTAACTAAATAAAGTATACATTTCTTAGTCTATGAATTAACTAAATAAAGTATATATTTCTTAGTTTATTATTTATAATAAATAACTAAATAATAAGCTGTTTTAATATGAATTAACTACATAAAATCTCTAGTTCTTAGCCTATCTATTTATCACAACCCCCTCCTTACACCCAGGAAAGGGTCTTTGTAAGCCCTTTTTTGGGCCGTTAATTAAAAACGAATGCTTATGTGAGGCTATCTCGCTTGTCACTAGACTACACATGTCGCCACCGAGGAGCCTAATCCTGCTGATGTTCAGGTTAACTCTCCTAAAGGATTGACTCGTCCTGTTTCAAGTATAATTTGGTGACAAAACACAAGAAAATTCTCACCAAGGAACAAACCTTAAAATAAAACATTACAAGTAGACATGGAAACATTATGATTAAGATAATCCATTTTCTCCTGTAAAAAATTTATACAAGTTCCCTTGGCTTTATGCATATTCCCAGGGATACTTTTTAATACGGCTTATCTGCTCATTGTATACTAAAAAATCAAGAGAATGGATTAGCTTCGTCGCTCACAGCACCTGAAACAAAACATACATAATAGAAATGTTCATATCTCCTCAATATCCGTTAATTTGATCTTAATTGTTCATGTCTTCCTTTTATGTCCTTGTTGATTTCCTTCCTATATTTCGAGTTCAATTTATACACTTACATTTGAAAATTTTCCACTAACTTTTTAAGAGAGCTTTGTAATTTCTACCTGTCACACGCACTTTCCACTAGGCCTGCCCATCGGGGAAGCCTGAAGCTCCATGTTCTTGTCTGTCGACTCGTCATATCGGCCACTCACTGTTGATCTCTTACAGCATCCCTGAATGGATCCAATGTCTGGAACCATGTTCTGTGATGATCTTTGTCTTGGAGCTGGAGAGAGCCATGCCGGGTAATTGTGTCTTTCCGTTGGAGTTCTTGAGACCAGCAAATTTCCTTTATGGACCATGGACTTGCCGAGGATAGGATTAATGGGATATAATTATTTAGCCATTCGGTGGTATATCTCCACATTTAACTTGTTGTTGAATATAGGTTAGGAATTTCTTATATGATCCAGGGACATCAGAGGTTCGGTTCGATATGGGTAAGGTATTTGCTTGGCCTTTTATGGTCACATCATATTGTTGGTGGCGATTTTCCATGTTGTAAGGTTTTGTCTCTGTTGTAGTAAAGTTGTACCCGCATAGGCCCTGACGTTCGCCGGTGTTCCGTCAGCAGCTGATCTGGACGATGCTTGCTCTCAAGCCAATATGATGTGATGGAGATGTCCTTGATGAATAAAACATCCTTAATTGTTTTCCTTCAGGCCAGTAGAGATTCATGGAGTTTGTGCATGTTCTATCCTTCTATCCTAGCATGGTAGTTGTTCTGCTTGTGCCACTATGGTCATTGGTTTCTCCTTTTTTCCCCCTCTTTTTTGTTTTTGTTTTCTTGTTTTACTTAGTGTTTTTCTTTAATTTTTGTATTTCTTTAATTACCTTGAGCCTACACTACATTTTCTTAACAAGTTCAGTTGTGCTTCTTAAAACGAGTCAAACAATACCTACTGGGGTCTTATTAAAAATCTTCGTTTCTTAACTAAACATTGTATCCTTTATAACCAAAAAGGCCCCAAGGTTTTGAGCAACCATGTACATTTTTATTTGATCATTCTTTCCTAGATTCGAGTTCCTCTAATTTCACTCCTAATTATTCATAAACTCAATGATACAAAACAACAAAAAATAATTTTAATTAATCTTAAAACCATTACTTCTTTCGAATACAAAATGTATCCTTGTTTTCTCTTTTTGTGTTGGCTAGATCTTAAACTGGAAATGGAAAAGCTTGCTCTTATGCCTAGGACCCCTGTATATTAATCATCATGAATTACCAATGCCCCAATATCATTTCCTTAATTTTCCTATTCCATACTTGGACAGCCATTCAGGTTTTTATGTTCACATTATTTCATTTACATAGATCGGTTCATCTTACCATTATTCATCCTAGCTCCTTAGCTCATAAAATTTTACCTTGCTCTAAAAGTTTACCGAATTCCCTTCCACACAATAGAGTCCTGAGTTCTACCGAGTGCACTCGTCTTCACCTCAATCGAAGAACCTTATATGCCACAAGTTTTAATTATGTGAAGCCGAAATTTAATCAAGACCGGAGTTACTTTATAATTACATTAATATCACGCTTCCTGAATTTCTATTATCAATTTCCTAGGGTCCTGAGTTTGAGAGCATTCCTTTCCTTTTATTTTTATTTTTATTGATGCTCTCTGGCATCTTATTCCCCATCTTATTTCCCTTCCTACATCCTGAAATAGGTTGCATCTCTACTCATTAAATCTTCCCTTTCCAAGCCTTAATGTATTTGATTTGAAACTTGTTTGTCTAAGGGTCGCTGTTCACATCCCTACCTCAGTGGCTCTAGCATACCCCAGGCTCACCTTATGGAGGATGTCCCCAGTGACTCTAGTAAAAGCTGGGCCGGCCTCAAGGTAGTATGTCTCTCTTGCTTCCTATCCAGATTCTCTGTTTGTCTTCTCTTCGCGCTGCTTCCTCCTAAGGGTCGCTGTTCACATCCCTACCCCACTGGCTCCAGCATACCCCAGGCTCGCCTTATGAAGGATGTCCCCAGTGACTAGTAAAAGCTGGGCCGACCTCAAGGTAGTATGTCTCCCTTGCTTCCTATCCTGATTCTCTGTTTGTCTTATCTTCGCGCTGCTTCCTCCTAAGAGTCGCTGTTCACATCCCTATCCCATTGGTCTAGCATACCCCAGGCTCGCCTTATGGAGGATGTCCCCAGTGGCTCTAGTATATGCCAGGCCGGCCTCGAGGTAGTATCTCACCCTTGTTTCCTATCCTGATTCACTGTTTGTCTTAGCTTCGCGCTGCTTCCTCCTAAGGGTCGCTGTTCATATCCTTACCCCAGTGGCTCTAGCATACCCCAGGCTCGCCCTATGGAGGATGTCCCCAGTGACTCTAGTAAAAGCTAGGCCGGCCTCGAGGTAGTATGTCTCCCTTGCTTCCTATCCTGATTCTCTGTTTGTCTTATCTTCGCGCTGCTTCCTCCTGAGGGTCGCTGTTCACATCCATATCCCATTGACTCTAGCATACCCCAGGCTCGCCTTATGGAGGATGTCCCCAGTGACTCAAGTAAAAGCTAGGCCGGCCTCAAGGTAGTATGTCTCCCTTGCTTCCTATCCTGATTCTCTGTTTGTCTTATCTTCGCGCTGCTTCCTCCTAAGGGTCGCTGTTCACATCCCTATCCCATTGGCTCTAGCATACCCCAGGCTCGACATATGGAGGATGTCCCCAGTGACTCTAGTAAAAGCTAGGCCGACCTCAAGGTAGTTGTCTCCCTTGCTTCCTAACCTGATTCTCTGTTTGTCTTATCTTCGCGTTGCTTCATCCTAAGGGTCGCTGTTCACATCCCTATAGACATTGGCTCTAGCATACCACAGGCTCGCCTTATGGAGGATGTCCCCTGTGACTCTAGTAAAAGCTAGGCCGGCCTCAAGGTAGTATGTCTCCCTTGCTTCCTATCCTGATTCTCTGTTTGTCTTATCGTCGCGCTGCTTCCACCTAAGGGTCGCTGTTCACATCCCCATCCCATTGGTCTAGCAACAACCAGGCTCGCCTTGTGGAGGATGTCCCCAGTGACTCTAGTAAAAGCTAGGCCGGCCTCAAGCTCGTATGTCTCCCTTCCTTCCTATCCTGACTCTGTGTTTGTCTTATCTTCGCGCTGCTCCCTCCTAAGGGTCGCTGTTCACATCCCTATCCCATTGGGTCTAGCATACCATAGGGTCGCCTTATGGATTATGTCCCCAGTGACTCTAGTAAAAGCTAGGCCGGCCTCAAGGTAGTATGTGTCCCTTGCTTCCTATCCTGATTCTCTGTGTGTCTTATCTTCGCGCTGCTTCCTCCTAAGGGTCGCTGTTCACATCCCTACCTCAGTGGCTCTAGCATACCCCAGGCTCGCCTTATGGAGGATGTCCCCAGTGACTCTAGCAAAAGCTGGGCCGGCCTCAAGGTAGTGTCTCCCTTGCTTCCTATCCTGATTCTCTGTTTGTCTTATCTTCGCGCTGCTTCCTCCTAAGGGTCGCTGTTCATATATCTACCCCAGTGGCTGTAGCATACCCCAGGCTCGCCTTATGGAGGATGTCCCCAGTGACTCTAGTAAAAGCTAGGCCGGCCTCAAGATAGTATGTCTCCCTGGCTTCCTATCCTGATTCTCCGTTTGTCATACCTTCGCGCTGCTTCCTCCTAAGGGTCGCCGTTCACATCCCTACCTCAGTGGCTCTAGCATACCCCAGGCTCACCTTATGGAAGATGTCACCAGTGACTCTAGTAAAAGCTGGGCCGGCCTCAAGGTAGTATGTCTCCCTTGCTTCTTATCCTGATTCTCTGTTTGTCATACCTTCGCGCTGCTTCCTCCTAAGGGTCGCTGTACACATCCCTACCCCAGTGGCTCCAGCATACCCCAGGCTCACCTTATGGAGGATGTCCCCAGTGACTCTAGTAAAAGCTGGGCCGGCCTCAAGGTAGTATGTCTCCCTTGCTTCCTATCCTGATTCTCTGTTTGTCTTATATTCGCGCTGCTTCCTCCTAAGAGTCGCTGTTCACATCCCTATCCCATTGGTCTAGCATACCCCAGGCTCGCCTTATGGAGGATGTCCCCAGTGGCTCTAGTATATGCCAGGCCGGCCTCGAGGTAGTATGTCTCCCTTGCTTCCTATCCTGATTCTCTGTTTGTCTTATCTTCGCGCTGCTTCCTCCTAAGGGTCGCTGTTCATATCCCTACCCCAGTGGCTCTAGCATACCCCAGGCACGCCTTATGGAGGATGTCCCCAGTGACTCTAGTAAAAGCTAGGCCGGCCTCGAGGTAGTATGTCTCCCTTGCTTCCTATCCTGATTCTCTGTTTGTCTTGTCTTCGCGCTGCTTCGTCGTAAGGGTCGCTGTTCACATCCCTACCTCAGTGGCTCTAGCATACCCCAGACTCGCCTTATGGAGGATGTCCCCAGTGACTCTAGTAAAAGTTAGGCCGGCCTCAAGCTCGTATGTATCCCTTGCTTCCTATCCTGATTCTGTGTTTGCCTTATCTTCGCGCTGCTTCCTCCTAAGGGTCGCTGTTCACATCCCTATCCCATTGGGTCTAGCATACCCCAGGCTCGTCTTATGGAGGATGTCCCCAGTAACTCTAGTAAAAGCTAGGCCGTCCTCAAGCTAGTATGTCTCCCTTGCTTCCTATCCTGATTCTCTGTTTGTCTTATCTTCGCGCTGCTTCCTCCTAAGGGTTGCTGTTCATATCCCTACCCAGTGGCTCTAGCATATCGCAGGCTCGCCTTATGGTGGATGTCCCCAGTGACTCTAGTAAAAGCTAGGCCGGCCTCGAGGTAGTATGTCTCCCTTGCTTCCTATCCTGATTCTCTGTTTGTCTTATCTTGGCGCTGCTTCCTCCTAAGGGTCGCTGTTCACATCCCTACCCCAGTGGCTCTAGCATACCACAGGCTCGCCTTATGGAGGATGTCCCCAGTGACTCTAGTAAAAGCTAGGCCGGCCTCAAAGTAGTATGTCTCCCTTGCTTCCGAAATTTTTGCCTTCATCTTAATCTTAGGGATAGCCTGTTGGGCTCATCGGACGACGGCGTCATTAAATGAGCGTATTTGATCCTATTATCTTTGATGGCGATTCTACTATTGCCCTCATCACTCCCTAATCCCGGGTATTGCTACTGTTTCTGTGGGTCTCCCTAATCGATATTGCTTCTGTATTTTCGTTCATTCCTTGTTCTCCACTGCCTATCTCTCTATCCGTGTTCCTGTTCGATATGGTCCTTAACGTCATTGCCAAGTCGGTAAGGTTATTGAGCCAGTGCCTCTAGATCACCAAGAGGACGTATCCGTGCCTCTGGATCGCCAAGAAGTCTGTGTCTCCAGATTAGTTCCTTACGGGGGTGTCTCACCTCCCGACTTGCACAATCCCTAACTTTCTCACTGCTTCTCCCGGTAGGTTGATGTTATCTACTTGTGCGATTGCTTCTTGTGTTGTTTTTGCTAATTGTCTTCCAAGCCGGTATAGTTGTCGGGCGGATCGCCTCAATGATGTGTATCAAAGGGGACCCGAGCTCTTCTACCGCTTCCTAAAATTATGTGCCCTATTGCAGGTGTATGACATCCCATTTCTGAAGTCTACGTCATGCCCCTTAGCCAAGATTTACCTAGGTTGCAGTCTATTCTCCTATCTATCCTTGCATGGATCCACGCGTGGGTCCAAGTGTGGAGTCTTAAAGCGATCTAGTTTTTTCCAATCACCTAACCGGAGTCGGATTTTTCCACGACAACCTTTAGCAGAAGTGATCGTTTCCGTGCAAGTCGCAGGCGCTATTGTCTCTCAAACTGACACTTTTTTCTGGGGGTAAATGCAGCCATCACGCAGGGTTGACAACCCGGTGATATCAAGTGCCATTGTCTAGAAAAAAGTGGGCGCCTTAACCTCCTATTAACCCAAGGTCTGTAGCTATATCAATTTTTAGCTTTACATATAAAGCTAGAACTTATGAAGAATTTTGTGAAAGCAATGAATCAAGGAGAAGCTTTCAAGTATTTGAAGGCAAAATCCCTACATCTCAGTGATGCTGAAATCAAAGAGGGAACCTTTGTTGGCCCACAAATTCGATTCCGATTGAGGGTCTTTCCACTTTTCAGCGGTTGCCCTTTTACCAGCCGGCTGCTGGCCCTTCACATCCACTTGTGTCAATCACAGAGGTAGATGATCAACAGCCAGTGTAGGGGTGACATGTGGTTAGCATGTCGAGTCCCCCAGCCGTTATAGCTGGTTCCTCAACCTGGAGCCGCTACTTATTGTAGCTACCCAATTGCCTCACGATGCTGGGTGGGCACCGGTCCCATACTGGCCGAAATACCATGAGAAAATTTCTTCCCCCATGGAGACTCGAACCAGCGCAAGTCCCGTAGCTCTGCGCCAAGGCTTCCTACCTTAACCGCTCGGCTACGGCGCGGGACCCCACAAATTCAAGAACTGTTTAAGGATGAAACATTTAATAGAGCCATTGAAGGGAAAGCAGGTTGGGAAGACTTAAAAAATGATCACAATTTCTTGACAAATCAAAGAACTGAACAATTCAATCTCGCTGTTAATGAACTTCTGATGCCCCTAGGGAGCAGGAGGCAGCTCTTCAATATAACATAACAACGGTCATAAAAATACTGGGGAAGCAAATGAAGAAGATGCCAAAATTTATCTAAGAAGAATATGAAGTGAGATGATAAAATTTTATTTAAATAAATAATATGTCATAGTTTTATTTTAGAAAGAAAAATTACATTCGAACCATGAGTCAAAACCCCAATCTCTGATTCTGTATGTCAGTGCGATAAACATTACGCCATTTGAACTTCTGATGGGAACGTCAAATTTCTTTCCACTTTTGAATAGTGTTAATTCCTAAAGAGGGAGTAGGAGGCAACTCTTCAAGATGACATAATGAACCGTATACAATATACATTTTTGCGTGTCCTGGACATATCTGTGTGTTGCCCAGCGATAGCTCTGTTCCACTGGTCTCTGTTAGTTGTACCTGTGCCCACCTTTCCCGAACACACCCTTCCTATCCCCTCTTTCTTGGTTGCGTGCGCCGGCGGCTTGCGCCGACGTGATATCTATCCGCGACACAGAACGATCGTGGCCAGTCAAGATGTAGCATTGGCCAAGAAGGTCGGTCGTTGTAGAGTTTCTGACCGACCGGCAGTCATGTCTTTTGGGTTCGTCTTGAGTTGCGGCGTCTATCGCCGAAATTATTGGTTTCCTCCAGCTTCCTGCAAGAGGAAAATTGACTTGAAGAAGTCATGGAGGAACTACTCTTCAGTTAGGAGAGAATGCTGCATGAATGTTGTATGGTACGAATTCTTCTGTATTATTATGTCATTTAGTTGGACTGCTTATATCATTTGCTATTTATGTATTCAGTTCAAGAAACTATTTATGTATTCATTTATGTTATATTGACCTATATTCTCATTCATTTAAATATATATAGTAATTTTATAAGTTGTGTCATTATTTAAACAATACATCACTTGAACCTTGGTTTACTAATAGCTTTATACAATACTTAGTGCCCCGTCAAGTACTTATGATTATACTCGTAGATCATTTATTAGCTCCGATTAGTATATTTATTAAGATGGGGTTACAAATGCCTAGTAGTTACCCTGCTAAAGTAATGAAACAACTCGTGAATATTATGGGCCCAGCCAAGGAGATACTCTGCTTATAAAGTTATTTAGATATTGTATTTATCTTCTAGTTCTCTGCTAAGTCTTATTTATGGACTTTGGTGTGCGCTATAATGTATATGTGTCTCTTGTAGTTACTTATTATTCTATAAAGAGCTTAATCCATACCCAGAGCACGTTAGGTCCACTGTGTCCTGTGCAATAACATTGGTCATGAAAATACGGAGGATGAAACTGAAGAAGGTCCTGAAACCAGTCTAAGAAGAAGAATATGAGGTGTGGTGATAAAATTTTACTTAAATAGATAAAAAAAACTCCTGGCGCGACAGGCCTAGAAGGCCCTTAGCCAACCATCCGGCTGCTGGCCTCACATCCACATGTGTCAGTCACAGAGGTAGATCATCCAGCCAGTGTAGGGGTGACGACATGTGGTCAGCATGTCGAATCCCTAGCCGTTATAGCTAGAGTCGCTACTTATTGTAGCTACCCAAATGCCTTACAATGCTGGGTGGGCACCGGTCCCATACTGGCCGAAATACCATGAGAAAATTTCTTCTCCCATGGAGACTCAAACCAGCGCAAGTCCCGTAGCTCTGTGCCAAGGCTTTCTGCCTTAACTACTCGGCTACGGCGCAGGACACTTAAATAGATGATGAAATGCTTTTAATAACCAAATAGGCCTCAGACATCAGCAGATGGTTGGAGGCATATTTGGAATTGACCTTCCAAAAGGAGTACACAATAAGAGGATGAGGTATATAATATGTTAAAATACTGTAGAGAACTTACTTGAAATATTTGTGATAATCCTTTTTGAACATTAATTAATTTTTTGTCATGATTTACAATTGATGGAAGTTTCTTCATGAGTTCTTGTACTGCCGCTGTTTTGAATTTTTCAGAATTTCTGTATTTATTCTCAAGATCTGAGAGTTTTACTACATTATGATTAGATGACATGTCATAATTAGCATCTATCTTACTTTCATCTTCTTTAATTTCTGCAACAGATGCTTCATTAAAATTATTAAAAATACTTTTATCAATGTCTCTGAGCAATTGAGGAGTTGCATCTCTATGATTCGACAAGATACTTTTACATTTTTTAGTAAGATTTGATTTTGACACACTTGAAGATGCTTCTTTTGATTTATGAACTTTATTTGCCTTGTTATCGATAAATGGGATATTATTTCTAGATAAAACATCAAGGCAAGAATTTATATCAAATTCCTGTTCAATAATATTATTCATGTGATTGTTTGATATTAATCTGTTAATGGCAGCTTGTCTTGATTTTTCATTTAACGTAATATCTAATGTAGACGGATGTGTTTTCAATCATAATATTAATGGACTGTTCTAGTGCTTCCTTAGTGACAGGTACCACCAATGTTTCACCATTCAAATTTTCTTCTTCGCATATGAGATCAAGTGTAGATTGATGTTTCAAGTTTTTACCTGAAGTAATATTTAAATGTGAACCATTATCATCATTCAATGTTTCTGAAAATGCATTGTACTTTTCATTCTCTATTGCACTGCAACTCTTATTAGATTCTTCCTCTGAATCAGTATAAGCTGTATCACAACTTGTTACATCATCATTAACATTGTTAATGTAAACTGCGCGTGATATATGATTACTACATGAAGTGGTTGATCTTCTACTATCTGATCTTAAATTCTTTACAGATTTTGACGATATATTGTTATGATCACTTTTTAAAGGTTTCCCTGAATAACTGTTCATGTTCTTAAAATTTTTACCATTCAATAATTTTGAACTAAACTTATTAATTTTTTGATAATTATCTTTAGGCGATAGTTCATAAAATTCTGATTCTGAAATTTTTTGCACTTTTAGCTTTTCAGAAACATCTCTGCAAACTGATGGTGTTTCATTTGAATGTTTTTTATCCCTGATCTTATTGCAAGAAGTTGAAGGAAGTGGAGGAATATAATCAGAACTTTTATTATTTTTTTCTGAACTGTAAGGAATATCTCTATCACCACAAGTTTTATTTCTATCAGATACTGACAAACATGATTTTGTATTATATAAAGGAGGTATTTTATTGTTAATTGCTGATTTCTTCCTCTCCAATGATCTGGAATTCTCTTTTACTTTCTGAATCTTTATTATGTTTTATTTTCTTATTTGAATTAATGTCTGCAGAAATTAGTGAGCTTGCTGAATATTTTCGAGAACTACAGGAACCACTGCTTGTCTTAATAACAGAAGCTGTAGACTGTTTATGTTCCTCTCTTTTTTTGGATGTTACTGGAACACTCGCCAATTTCTGAGGATGTAAGATTCTTTTTTTACCTTGAAATTCAGTAGTTTGAATATTATTAGAAGGAATATTAAACAATGAATTCAGAATTGAAGACTTCCATTTATAATTTGAGATATCACAGTTGCTGTTTTCAGATGATATAACCTTTATTGCCTCATTGTCTCCACACTGGATATCTCTATGAATTGAACTTTCAACAGAATGAACTCTTGATACTTTTTGACTTTTTATTTCATTGGACATAGTAGATTTATGTGCAATTTCATGCATATCTGCATCATCATCATTACTTCCCTTGCATCCAAGCTTATATCCTTTGCCTACGAAAGGTTTCCATTTTCTTCCACTCTTGTAGCTAATCTCATGCTTATCAATTACCTGCAAAATGTTTATTTGTTATTAACAAAAAACAAAGTAATAATAAGTATTATTATTTTTTTATTTTATTATTAATAATAATGATATTTTATTGCCTTTAATTATCAGAAGAGTAGATATGATATAACTCTGTACATTAAAATATATTTAAATTATTATTTACTTATCTAGTTATATTTTTTTTAAATAAAAATTAATTTTGAACCAGGAATCGTACCATGGACCTCCGATTCTGTATGTCAACATGCAGCCCACTACACGATTCCAAACATGGCACAAACACTAACATTTCTTTTCACTTATATTATTCTCTTACATCTGAAGGCAGATAGCTAGAGCTATTAACAATACCCATCAGATTAATTCTATTTTAAGTATTTTTAATGAGAATTTTACATTACTTATATTTAGTACTAAATTTACCTATTCAAATTATGATACATGGAGCTATTTATTATGGGAGTCCAGGAATGGAGAAGAAATGCAGAAGATAGAAATTGATGGAAGTGCATAGTTGGGGCAGTCAAGGCTGCAATGGGCTGCAGCATCAAACATGATGATGATGATGGAGCTATTTATAGAAAATTACCTTACTATCTTAAATATAAATTAGTTTCCTATTTCTAAAAACATTTGAAAAAATGCCAATATTTTTATTTTAATTTATCACTTTTCTCTGAATGCCAACTTATATTTGAAGAAAAAGTGTATTCATAGTAAAAAAATGACTCATTAATTCATGAAAAATGTATGCCTAAATTGGGATTTGAACTCAAGGCCTTTGGTTTTATACACCAGTATTAGCATTGAGCTAATCAGGCATCTCAATTTAAATGAAAAATTGTCTCTCTGTTATACAATCCCCGTGTGCCAAAGGCAATAAACTTTCATTCCACATGCTATATGGCAGCTTCTTCTCAAGAAGACTTTAATGGGATTTAACATTACTTGATAGCCAGTAAAGCATTATTTTTTGTTTTTGTTTTAATTTATCACTACTCACTGAATGACAAATTATATTTGAAGAGAAAAATGTACACCCATATATAATTTGCTACTCAGTGAGAAGTGATAAATTAAAATAAAACCATTGAAAATAAAGCTTTACTATAGATTTAAGATTTAAGATTTAAGATTTATTTAGCCTGGTGGAGTTAAGGCCATGTGGCCTTCTCTTCCACTCACCAGGACAAACATATATTACATAAGAATATAACAATGTTAATTAACTCTAATATTAAACACTAAGTAAAAATTTGATCAAAAGATAATATCTAATATACATATTACGATCTATAATACAACCAGTTAATATTAGTTAAAATTAAGACTAAAACTAACAATAAAATGTATACAAGCAAGACATATTAAATTGTCCCTGTCTAGTGTATATAAAAAACAGGAAAATAATGAGATATAGAAAACTAATTTTACGATTATACAATATTTAAAACAAAACAAATAAAAATATTTGTTATTCTTAATATTATTTACATAAATAATTAAATATATTAATATTGCTAAAAGAATACTATCAGTGAGGTGTATAAGTCAGTTTGTTATTAAATAATTCTTTAGTTTGTTTTTGAAGGATGTTATAGTTTGACAGTCTCTGACATAGGGTGGAAGGGAATTCCATGTTTTGGTAAGTGACACCGTAAAAGATAATGAATAATATACAGTGTGATGAGGCGGGATATAAAGGACAATGTGCTGATGGGATCGAGTGTCAAGATTATGTGTGTCGGATAGTCTGATGAAGCGGCGTGCGTGATAAATAATTAGGCGATGATGTGTGAAGTATTTTATAGAGAAGGGATAGGGAATGGACAGTTCTACGATCTCTTAGACGAAACCACGATAATTGTTCCAGGGACGGTGTAACATGGTCAAATTTGCGAATACCACAAATAAAACGTGCGCAAGAATTATGAACACGTTGAAGTCTTTGAGTGGAAATAATATTTAAGTCTGTAAAAAGAGTGTCACAATAATCAAAATGGGGCATTGCAAGTGTTTCTACTAACATTTTCCTAAGGGCGAATGGCAAACAATTTCGTACACGATGGCAAACAATTTCGTAAATCCCATTTAAAGTCTTCTTGAGAAGAAGTTGCTAGATGGTGTATGGAACGAAGTTAACTGCCTTTGGTACACGGGGATTGTATAAGAGAGAGAAAACATTCCATTTAAATTGAGATGCCTGAGTAGTTCAGTGGCAGAGCACTGGTGTATAAAACCAGAGACCTTGGATTAAAATCCCAGATTGGATGTAAATTTTGCTCTTCAAATATAATTTATCATTCAGTGAGAAATGATAAATTAAAATAAAACATCGAAAATATAGCTTTACTGGCTATTTTCTTGAGAAGAAGCTGTCAGATGGCATGTGGCATGAAGGCTCATTGCTTATGGCACACGGGGATTGTACTAGAGAGAGAAAATTTTCATTGAATTGAGATGCGTAAGTAGCTCAGTGGCAGCGCACTGGTGTATACATCTTGGATTCATTTTCCATTTTAGGCTTTAACTTTTTTCTTCAAATGTATTTTGAAACATCTTTCAATTTTAATAAAAATCAACAACCCTTAAATTGGCAAAACTCTAATTTCTAATGCCAATTATTTAATTAGCTCAGTATATGACATGGAGAGCTCAGGATAGGATATGGAAAGCTCAAGATAGGATATGGAGAGCTTATTTCCAAATAGCCACGAATCTCCAGTGAGTAAGTTATTTAATTATATTGGACTGCCATGAAAACAAAATCATGTGTAACTATAAATTATTACTGTACAGTTATTGTATAATTCAACACAAATTTAAGTAATTTCTTCTTATTATTAAAAATAGTAAATGAATTAAACCAATGTACCATAGCTCCTTGCATAATTTGCGCCCCAGCATATTTTGCATTTTATTCTTACTCCGTGTATTTTGCACACATATTTTAGGTAGGGCCTACATTTTCTTTTCAGTGTAGTAGGGATTTTCCTTCCCTGAATTCCATTGCCAATTCTTACATTCCAACATAGGTCATTTACTAGCAACTGAACTACCTGCTTCACAAAGAAACCAAAGTCCTGCTACTTTAAAAATGCTTGCCCTTGGTATTTAGAAAAGTAAATACTTTAAACACTTGTAATGTGCACTTGCATTTATACTGTATTTCAAGATGGGAAACAAAAATAACAATTACACAGCATCACACAAATTGAAAGTGATAAGTTTTGCAGAACAATTCAGCAATCGTGTAGCAGAAAGAGAATTCAGAGTTCTCGAATTCAATGTGCATTATTGGAGGATATAAAAAGAAGCGCTAAATAATGTAATAAGTGACAGTAGGGCATTTAGTGGTCTGAGAACTGGTAAATATCTCACTGTACAAGATGAAGTTTTAATTTATTTTGAACAGTTGCAGAACAATGATATCGCAGTTACATATGACATGCTACAATTATGTGCACATGAAATTGTTAATTCTCAAAACATAGGCAATTAATGGTATTTGTATTGTTTCATTTGTATAATAATTATTATTGTGTATAGATTTAGTATTGCATGATTATATTGTTCCCTCCATGGTATCTTTACCCTGTCGTGGTGGAGCTTAAATGATCCTGAGAGCTATGCCGGCGGTAGCATTGCTGCCGATAGGGTTACCAATGCCGGACTGGTCGAAGGTGATAAGCCAGACGAAAAAAGTACTCTGGTCGAAAAAGTGACGATCTATCACCGTAAAAATACAACCGTCAAGAAATGCGGACATGGGTTCAACTGGGGTAAAATTTTCCGGAGGTCCAATATCCCCCATTCGGTTCTCGGGCGGGGACTACTTCAGGGAACCTATACCAAAGGCTGAAACACAGGGGCATGTTCCTAGGAATATGGAATGTTAGGACTTTATACAATAGCGGGACACTAAAGATATTAACGCGGGAATTAGATAAATTGGCCTTGGATATAGTCCCTTTACAGGAGAAGGTAGTCAGGAATCAGGAAGCTTTGCGTTATACTACGGGGGTTAAGAAAGACCTGCATTTGGAACGGATTTTTTAGTCAGAAGGAGGATCCTATCCGCTATCCGAGATATTAAGTTTGTTAGTGATAGGATATCATACATAATTCTAAAGGGTAAACGACATGATTTTATAAATGTAAATGTACATGCCCCCACAGAAGATAAAGATGACAAGATCAAGGATGAGTTCTATGAAGAATTAGAATGCTTATTTGATAGCCTTTCACAATATCATATGGAAATTGTCTTAGGAGATTTTAATGCAAAAGTGGGACGGGAAGACATATTCAAACCAACAATAGGCAAATTCAGGCTTCATGAAGACAGTAACGACAAAGGGGTTAGATTAGTCACCTTTGCCACACCAAAGAATCTCATTGTTAAGAACACAGCATTTCAGCATAAGGATATTCATAAATACACCTGGACATCTCCAGATGGCGAAACTCGGAACCAGAGAGATCATGTATTAGTGGATAAACGCTGGCACAGTAGCATCATCGATGTTAGATCAGTTAGACGGATAGACTGCAATTCGGATCATCATCTGGTCAGAGTGAAAATCAGACAACGGCTATCGCTTATCAGAGGAACAAACGCTAAAGATGATTCTGTAAAATTTGAATTAAAAAACTTGAAAAATGATGAAATGCGGCAAGAATACCAAATCAAAATTGCTAATAGATTTGAAGTACTGGAATCTTCAGATGACAATGTGGCACACGAAGAAGAAACTGATATAAATAAAGAATGGGAGGCTATAAGAGATACTATTAAATTGTCAGCATCAGAAAGCATTGGTTGTTTAAAAAAGAGGCAAAACAAGAAATGGTTTGATGAGGAATGTGCCGACATTGTAAAGAAAAGAAAGCTAGCAAAAATGAAATGGTTACACGAGCCAAATGAGGTAAATTTAGAGCAATTGGGTAGTATTAGACGGGAAACCACCAAGTTACTAAAGAGTAAAAAGAGGGAATATTTGAGAGAGAAGATTAATGATCTTGAAATGAATGCAAAAAATAGGAACATTAGAGAATTATATCAGGGAATTAGTATAGAGAAGAAAGGGTTTCAGGCTAGAACAAACATAATTCGGAATGAAAATGGGGATATGATTGCAGATTCCAGGAGTATATTAAATAGATGGAAAAGTTACTTTAATCAGCTATTAAATGTACATACAGAACAGGACATTGAGGAGGATAATTTACAGACAGCAGAAATGCTAGTCGCAGAACCAAATGCATTAGAGGTTGAAATGGCATTGAAAAATTGAAGATGTATAAAGCATCAGGTTCAGATGAGATCCCAGCAGAACTGATAAAATCAGGGGGAGAAAAATTGATGGACAAAATACGCTGGTTGCTTAGTATGATTTGGGAAAAAGAAGCTCTTCCAGATGAATGGAAAAAATCAATTATCGTACCAATTTATAAGAAAGGAGATAAAACTGATTGCAACAACTACAGGGGCATCTCATTACTTTCAACTTCGTACAAAATTCTAACAAATATATTAGTCAGCAGACTTACTCCCTATATTGATGACATTCTAGGAGATCATCAATGTGCATTTAGAAGAAACAGGTCTACAACAGATCAGATTTTTAGTATAAGACAGATTTTAGAAAAGAAATGGGAATATAATGGTACTGTACATCAACTATACGTAGACTTCAAAAAAGCATATGATTCAATTAAGAGGGAGAAGTTATATAGTATCCTGCTGGAGTTCGGAATTCCTAAAAAGTTAGTTAGACTTATACGAATGTGTCTAAATGGCACAAAGAGTAGGGTGCGTGTAGGCAAACAGTTTTCGGACACTTTTGAAATCCAGAATGGGTTGAAGCAAGGAGATGCACTATCTCCTCTACTATTTAATTTTGTACTAGAGCATGCCATTAAATCTTTAGAGAATGAGGAAGGCTTACAACTCAATGGTATTAATAAGCTGTTAGTTTATGCTGATGATGTAGTATTAGGCCGATAGCGAGGAGATACTAAAGGACAACACGCACACACTATTGAGTAACACTAAGAAATTAGGACTGGAAGTAAATATCAATAAAACTAAATATATGGTCACACGTAGAAATGCATTATATAATGGAAATGGACAGCTAATGACAAATGAGGGAAATTTTGAGGAAGTGGCTGAATTCAAATACCTAGGAACAATAATCACAAATAGGAATGAGATGCACAAAGAAATTAAACATAGGCTCAATTCTGGAAATGCGTGCTATTATGCATTGCAGAGACTCTTGATGTCCCAACTCCTTTCAAAAAACGTTAAACTGAAAATATATAAAACTATTATTCTACCAGTTATATTATATGGGTGCGAAACATGGACTCTTACTTTAAGGGAGGAAAGGAGATTACAAGTATTTGAGAATAAAGTACTTAGGAAAATTTTTGGACCAAAGAGAGATGAACAGACAGGTGAATGGAGAAGACTACATAACAATGAACTACATGGTCTTTATAGGAAGCCAGATATAATAAGAACAGTTAAGTCTCGTAGACTGCAATGGGCAGGACATGTTGCACGTATGGGGAATGAAAGACTTGCATGGAAGCTTCTTGTAGGAAAGCCAGAGGGAAAACGCCCAGTTGGTAGACCAAGAATGAGGTGGGAGAATAACATTAACTATGATTTGAGGGAAGTAGATTATACAGGGAATGATTGGAAAGCACTAGCGGAGGTTAGGGATGTGTGGAGAGGTTATGTCCGCGCGGCTATGAACCTACGGGTTCGATAGTGCCAGTGAGTAAGTAAGTAAGTATGATTATATTGTTTCATTTGTATAATAATTATTATTGTGTATAGATTTTATTTTGCATGGTTATATTGTTTCATTTGTATAATAATTATTATTATGTATAGATTTATTGTTGCATGATTATATTGTTTTGCTTATATAATAATTATTATTGAGTATAGATTTAGTATTGCATGAATATATTGTTTCATTTGTATAATAATTATTATTATGTATAGATTTATTGTTGCATGATTATATTGTTTTGTTTGTATAATAATTATTATTGTGTATAGATTTTATTTTGCATGGTTATATTGTTTCATTTGTATAATAATTATTATTATGTATAGATTTATTGTTGCATGATTATATTGTTTTGCTTATATAATAATTATTATTGAGTATAGATTTAGTATTGCATGAATATATTGTTTCATTTGTATAATAATTATTATTATGTATAGATTTATTGTTGCATGATTATATTGTTTTGTTTGTATAATAATTATTATTGTGTACAGATTTAGTATTGCATGATTATATTGTTTTGCTTGTATAATAATTATTATTGTGTATAGATTTAGTATTGCATGATTATATTGTTTTGCTTGTATAATAATTGTTATTGTGTATAGATTTAGTATTGCATGAATATATTGTTTCATTTGTATAATAATCATTATTGTGTATAGATTTATTGTTGCATGATTATATTGTTTTGCTTATATAATAATTATTATTGAGTATAGATTTAGTATTGCATGAATATATTGTTTCATTTGTATAATAATTATTATTATGTATAGATTTATTTTTGCATGATTATATTGTTTTGTTTGTATAATAATTATTATTGTGTATAGATTTTATTTTGCATGGTTATATTGTTTCATTTGTATAATAATTATTATTATGTATAGATTTATTGTTGCATGATTATATTGTTTTGCTTATATAATAATTATTATTGAGTATAGATTTAGTATTGCATGAATATAATGTTTCAATTGTATAATAATTATTATTATGTATAGATTTATTGTTGCATGATTATATTGTTTAGTTTGTATAATAATTATTATTGTGTATAGATTTAGTATTGCATGATTATATTGTTTTGCTTGTATAATAATTATTATTGTGTATAGATTTAGTATTGCATGATTATATTGTTTCATTTGTATAATAATTATTATTATGTATAGATTTATTGTTGCATGATTATATTGTTTTGTTTGTATAATAATTATTATTGTGTATAGATTTTATTTTGCATGGTTATATTGTTTCATTTGTATAATAATTATTATTATGTATAGATTTATTGTTGCATGATTATATTGTTTTGCTTATATAATAATTATTATTGAGTATAGATTTAGTATTGCATGAATATATTGTTTCATTTGTATAATAATTATTATTATGTATAGATTTATTGTTGCATGATTATATTGTTTTGTTTGTTATAATAATTATTATTGTGTATAGATTTTATTTTGCATGGTTATATTGTTTCATTTGTTATAATAATTATTATTATGTATAGATTTATTGTTGCATGATTATATTGTTTTGCTTATATAATAATTATTATTGAGTATAGATTTAGTATTGCATGAATATATTGTTTCATTTGTATAATAATTATTATTTTGTATAGATTTATTGTTGCATGATTATATTGTTTTGTTTGTATAATAATTATTATTGTGTATAGATTTAGTATTGCATGATTATATTGTTTTGCTTGTATAATAATTGTTATTGTGTACAGATTTAGTATTGCATGAATATATTGTTTCATTTGTATAATAATTATTATTATGTATAGATTTATTGTTGCATGATTATATAGTTTTGTTTGTATAATAATTATTATTGTGTATAGATTTAGTATTGCATGATTATATTGTTTTGCTTGTATAATAATTATTATTGTGTATAGATTTAGTATTGCATGATTATATTGTTTCATTTGTATAATAATTATTATTATGTATAGATTTATTGTTGCATGATTATATTGTTTTGTTTGTATAATAATTATTATTGTGTATAGATTTTATTTTGCATGGTTATATTGTTTCATTTGTATAATAATTATTATTATGTATAGATTTATTGTTGCATGATTATATTGTTTTGCTTATATAATAATTATTATTGAGTATAGATTTAGTATTGCATGAATATATTGTTTCATTTGTATAATAATTATTATTATGTATAGATTTATTGTTGCATGATTATATTGTTTTGTTTGTATAATAATTATTATTGTGTATAGATTTAGTATTGCATGATTATATTGTTTTGCTTGTATAATAATTATTATTGTGTATAGATTTAGTATTGCATGATTATATTGTTTCATTTGTATAATAATTATTATTATGTATAGATTTATTGTTGCATGATTATATTGTTTTGCTTATATAATAATTATTATTTTGTATAGATTTAGTATTGCATGATTATATTGTTTTGCTTATATAATAATTATTATTGTGTATAGATTTAGTGTTGCATGATTATATTGTTTTGTTTGTATAATAATTATTATTGTGTATAGATTTAGTATTGCATGATTATAATGTTTTGCTTATATAATAATTGTTATTGTGTATAGATTTAGTATTGCATGATTATATTGTTTCATTTGTATAATAATTATTATTGTGTGCAGATTTAGTGTTGCATGATTATATTGTTTTGTTTGTATAATAATTATTATTGTGTATAGATTTAGTATTGCATGATTATAATGTTTTGCTTATATAATAATTATTATTGTGTATAGATTTAGTATTGCATGATTATATTGTTTCATTTGTATAATAATTATTATTGTGTATAGATTTAGTATTGCATGATTATATTGTTTTGCTTGTATAATAACACTGGACAACAAATTTAACTTTTTGTTAGTTACGGAATTGTAATGACCTGATTTCGATGTATTTTTTCGTGCTGAACACGAAAACGACAATGAAATTGTCAGCAGTGGTACAGTTTTTTTCGTAATTCTAACAAATATCTTTGAGAAAAATAAAATCCCTCGTTAAATCTGGTAATATTAAGACTAGCTTACCTCAGTTAAGAGCGTTTACTTTTAGCTTGTTTGCCGTAATAGACTTCGGGGACAGCCCTCACCACTGACCTACAATAGTCTGCTAGCATAGATGTATTCTATTTGCCTTGGTATCGTCTTTCAAATGATGAGATCGTCTGGTAAAAATGTTCTTCATGTTCGTCAGAAACTACACTACAATTTTCAAGGAAAAAGACCAAATGAGAGTGGAGAAAATAGATTTTTAATGACACATTGCACCACATTTCACGTTAAACTAGTAACATATTGTCCACGCATTGTCTGTAGTTTGGGGCCCAGTGGTTCCTCAAGAAATTTAAGGTAACTCTCTGAATGATTTCCATGCATTTTTTTTTCTTTTCAAATGTTCCGAAAAGTGTTTGTCCTTGAAGAGTTCTCTGACCAAGGAACAAATAAAAACGCCTTCCTTAATTTTATATGTACTTGGTCTCGAATAGTTTGTAAGTTCCTAAATGCACTCCCATCAAGTACCTAAATGCACTCACATCATTTACCCTGCCTTAAGATTGAACTTTGATGAATTTAAAAATAATCGCCACTCTTCTTTCTGATCTGTATTGAATGTTTATAGCAGACATTAGACCTTATACGAGTATATTGTTGCAGAATACAATGATATTTTTTTTAATTGCTCAAGTGGCTTCTGGCTTGTTCTATATGCAGATACCTTTACATTCTCGCCAAGCCAGGAGCTCTGCTTTGGCCTTTGACAGTTCTGAGTCTGTGACAAGATTACTTAATTTCTCTTGAGTCATTCTGTGTTACTGAGTTGGAATTTAAGGATTGAAGTCAGAATCATGAGATGTGGATGGTCTGGGTATTTCTTTCGAAGTGTTGGGTTTCGTTTCATCGTCTGAATAAATATTATAGTAGTTTGGTGGTACTAGAATAGGAAACTCTTTAGAAACCGACGAATAATTGAAGTTATGTTGAGTAATTCACGGCTGACCTCTTTTTCTTTGAAATAAACTTAACGGGTGGGACCAACCAGAAATAGCAATCACTTACATGATTAGTTTGTTCTCTCCCAATCATGAGGATTTCTTCTTTCCTTTCAACCAGTCACTACAATTTGCAGAACATGCCATTGTAGCAAATATGTGGGGCATAATGTTTATCAAGATTCTCAATTTTGCACTCGAAATAAAGATTGGTACGCTCTCTTAATAAATGGAGTTATATGTCTCTTTTGCGATGCGAACGTCACTTTTCCTTAAATATAACAAATGTTATGTGGACTATACATACAATTTCGTGGCATTTTAACTTTTATTACACTGCAATCATATCTCTGCACATAACTTTAAAAATGTATCTGAGAAAATATAGACATACTACACATGTGTTCTACACGACAAAACTACACATCTATATAACTTATACACCAAGGCACGAACCATTCCACTTCAATATATTTCACAACCTGTTGGGGTAAACACGGACCCTTAAAGGTAAATATTATCAATATTATACAGCTGTCACATTCTCGCCTCCTCTAAGGGTGTTTCCTTGACCTTCACACTGACTATAAATTTCACAGCATACGCAGTAACACTAGGCATGCTGATAATTTAAAAACCAGGCCACTGTCATCATTTTAATTGTCATGTTCGTAATTAGGCGTTTAATTTTAGTATATAACGGTCACTTTTACTTCTGTAACTTTTTGGCTGTTGTCCAATGTAATTATTATTGTGTATAGATTTAGTATTGCATGATTTTATTGTTTTACTTGTATAATAATTATTATTGTGTATAGATTTAGTATTGAATGATTATATTGTTTTGCTTGTATAATAATTGTTATTGTGTATAGATTTATTATTGCATGATTATATTGTTTTGCTTGTATAATAATTATTATTGTGTATAGATTTAGTATTGCATGATTATATTGTTTTGCTTGTATAATAATTATTATTGTCTATAGATCTAGTATTGCATGATTATATTGTTTTGCTTGTATAATAATTATTATTGTGTATAGATTTAGTATTGCATGATTATATTGTTTTGCATTGCATGATTATATTGTTTTGCTTGTATAATAATTGTTATTGTGTATAGATTTATTATTGCATGATTATATTGTTTTGCTTGTATAATAATTATTATTGTGTATAGATTTAGTATTGCATGATTATATTGTTTTGCTTGTAAAATAATTATTATTGTGTATAGATTTAGTATTGCATGATTATATTGTTTTGCATTGCATGATTATATTGTTTTGCTTCTATAATAATTGTTATTGTGTATAGATTTAGTATTGCATGATTATATTGTTTTGCTTGTATAATAATTATTATTGTGTATAGATTTAGTATTGCATGATTATATTGTTTTGCATTGCATGATTATATTGTTTTGCTTGTATAATAATTGTTATTGTGTATAGATTTAGTATTGCATGATTATATTGTTTTGCTTGTATAATAATTATTATTGTGTATAGATTTAGTATTGCATGATTATATTGTTTTGCATTGCATGATTATATTGTTTTTGCTTGTATAATAATTGTTATTGTGTATAGATTTAGTATTGCATGATTATATTGTTTTGCTTGTATAATAATTATTATTGTGTATAGATTTAGTATTGCATGATTATATTGTTTTGCATTGCATGATTATATTGTTTTGCTTGTATAATAATTGTTATCGTGTATAGATTTATTATTGCATGATTATATTGTTTTGCTTGTATAATAATAATTATTGTGTATAGATTTAGTATTGCATGATTATATTGTTTTGCTTGTATAATAATTATTATTGTGTATAGATTTAGTATTGCATGATTATATTGTTTTGCATTGCATGATTATATTGTTTTGCTGTATAATAATTGTTATTGTGTATAGATTTAGTATTGCATGATTATATTGTTTTGCTTGTATAATAATTATTATTGTGTATAGATTTAGTATTGCATGATTATATTGCTTTGCTTGTATAATAATTATTATTGTGTATCGTAGTTGTCCTGCCATGGACTGTTGTACTTGCAAGTTTTCTTTGTAACTGATATCTATTATAGTTAATATGCTTTTTATATTCAGAGTGTTATTTTTCACTCGTCCGTCCAGGTCCTTAATATAAGATACCTGGTCGTTCTCGTTATGAATTAACATTTTATCACCCTGTATTAATTTTTCCACCGTCACAGATCTTCGTCCGTGGCCACGCCAAAGAGAAAGTTTAGTATCCTTCCACCTACATTTAGCAATCGTGTTTTTTTTTCTCTTCTTTTTATGCATAGTAGATTCGAGCTGTTATTCCTTTTTTATTCATTGTATCATTAATTTAATTTTAATTGTATTTAGTTTCATTCTATTATTAGACATTAATTTCATTATTATTCAATATGAGAGATAATGAATTGTTCAATAACTATTATTGTAACTTTTTTTTGTATTCATATGTAACAGGTTTGTCCTGTCTAATATGACTACTATTGTAATTTTTTTGTATTCATGTGTAACATATCTTTGTCCTGTTTTATATGACTATCATTGTATTTTTTTTGTATTCATATGTAACATATGCTTGTTCTGGTGAGTGGAAGAGAAGGCCACATGGCCTTAACTCCACCAGGCTAAATAAATAAAATAAAAAAAAATAAAATAAAAATAAATAAAAAAATAAAATAAATGACTGAGGGCAGTAATCCTATCTTTCACTGAATCAAGAGCAACCTTTATCTGATGTACTTCTTGCAGAGTTATATTCCCCTTCCTTTCCATTAATCGTTTTGAATTTATGATGTTCCGTAGTTGTATTCCTACCATATCATTAAAATTCAAATAGTATTGTATATCTAGAGAGAATACGATATTCCAGAAACTGCCAGTGAATAGTACATCCTTCTCGTAAAGGAATACTATTCCTTTATCCAGAGTCGGTTCTATCGATGGGCCGTTTATTACTTGAGTCTCGGTTCCTGATGTGCTCAGGAAGCTAACCAGGAGGCTCACAACTGCAAAAAGAAATAGTCGAGCTCAGTTTTGGTGGTCTTTGTACCGGCCGTTGTCTTAGTGAATATCTCGGCCGTGCGTCTTGTGAGTTTACAGGGCTCGAATCAAAGCCTAAAAAGGGTTCCTTGTCTGAGTCTGATGAATTGATTAATACCCTGCCTTCTACTTCTTCCTGCGCCCGGGGTGTTCCTTGAAGAGGGTCCATGGGTCTAGGCGGGTCTACGATCCTAGGTAAAGTGTGATTTGGTTCCCAAGGCGGGTCATTTGGGTCGGATATATCGATTTTCGGAATATTCTGAGTCGGCATAGCCTTCTTCAGAAGTGAGTTGAGAGAATTGGAAACCAGTGGTGGAGGTAGTGTCGGGAGGGGATCCTCGCGTGATTTCCCTGAGATTCCGAGGTTGAGTAAAGGTAGTTCAGGTTGTGGTATGCCGGGATCATAGTGCACTTTCTTCATTTGATTTACGTTTACCGTAACCTCCTTCTGGTCTTCCGGTAGTATAACGTAATTAAAAATCACTTAGTCTTTGTTTTACCTGGTAGGGTCCTGAGTATTGAGGGGAAAACTTTTTACATCCCTTGGAACCTATCGTCATGTTTTTCAATAATATCCAAGAGCCTTCGTCGAATTCTCGTAAGCGCTTCCCGCGATTATAATTTTTTTTCTGCTTTTCCCGACCTTCCATGTTCTTCCTCCTCACCGTCGCGTGGGCGTCCTTTAGGGCTTTAGCTAATTCTGTTATATGCCATTCGGCCGTGTCCGGGGTTGGATTTCTATTTTTTTATCCGAGCCGTTAGATCATTTGTTGTAGGAACAGACATTTCTCTTCCGAATAATAAAAAGTGTGGAGTGTAGCCAGTGACAGAATGGGGGAAACTTCTCGCCGTCGTTAAACTGTAGTCCACATATTGGTCCCAGTCATTTTGCTTTTTGTTCACGTAATGACTCATTGTCTGGTTTAGACCATGGTGAAAACTTTCGATTTTCCTTGGGACATAGGGTGGTACGCTGTAGATAGAATCCTTTTGATTCCCAGCATCTTACTCATTTGCTTTAACAAATCGGATAAGGATTGAGTCCCTCTATCTGACGTCAGAATCTTAGGACACCCGTACCTCGTGAAGATGTGGGTCATAAGTGCATGAGCTACGGTTTCAGCATCTTGTGATGGTATCGGTATGGCCTCGGGCCATCTCGAAAAATGACAAATAAAAGTAAGGAGGTACTTATTTCCTCGAGGGGTGGTCGGGTAGGGTCCACATAAATCAATTGATGTTATGTGAAACGGAAATGACGCTTCCGGCAAATCTCGTGGAGGTGCGGGGGGCAAATCCCAGGGTTTCATAATGGCGCAAGACCTACACTTCTTGATGTAGTCTTTTACATCTTTCACCAAAGTCTCCCAGTAATATTTTCCGTTCAGGAGAGCCAAGCAATTGAATTTCCACTTCACCTTTATTTTATTACATAACTATGATATTTAGCTATTCCCTTTGTATCAATCATACAAGATTATGATAGAACTCTGAAACATGACTATTCGTAGTACTTTATATAACAAGTGTCAATGCAATTGCTATTTAATTAAATCTCCTAGCAGATGATTCTATTAAACAAAATATCTATTAGATTTAATATTTAATGCAAGTAGTTTGAAGTTAAATGTCTATCAGTTTTAATATTTTCTTTTTGCTGTGTATGCTATGCCATGCAATGCTGTGCAAAGCTACAGTAATTTATATGTATACCAATAGTATTTACACCAATAGTAAAATTAGAGTCTTGTTACTTACAAAAACATCTGGAATATTTCATATCCAAAATGATGTAAGTCTCAAACCTGTTGTCCAGGCCTCTCCACTGAACCGTGAGTGGCGATTCATAATTTTTGTTGGTATATATACAATTTGAATTCAAAATGGAAGCCATGACAGCGTGGAAGCTATGACAGCGTCTCTGAGGTCATGTTTCAAAGGTTCTTACATAATTCCTTATGAAATTCATTTACACACTCCAATATGTTTACTATTTACACAACTCCTGCAAACAATAGGTTTACTGGTAGTTGAGTAATATTAGATATGAATCAGGGTTTAACATCTTGTTTCTTTTCCATATTCATGTGAATACAATATTTTAAATAAAATGATCTAAAATTATTAATTTAAATAAAAGGGCTTAAATGTCCTATTTTTAATTAATTAATTATTTTAATTATTATGCCTAGTTTGGTGTGATCTTCACAGGAGTGATGGGGGCAATAGGGAATCACCATCAAAGAGATTAGGATAAAATCCACTTTTCTGGTGTGGCTGTCGTCCATGAGCCCAACAGGCCCTCCCTAAGATTGATATTGCAGACGAAAATTCTGAAGCAACAGAATTAGAGAGGGTGTGTTAGGAGGAACTCAGGGGCCACTTTGGCAAGTTGAGGGGAGGAAACCTTTCCTTGAGGCGATCCGCTCGACTAACCTCTGGCCCCCTTGGAGAGGAGGATAACCCCTTCAATGCGTAATTCAGGCGATCCGCTGGACGAGCTGTCCGGGGCATCCAGAGGAGATGATGATGCCAGAAATCCACCGGTGGTGAGAACATGTGGAACCAAGAGAAAGAAAGAAAGCAGAAGAAAAACGATATACGTAGAGGTAGAATATGGTCAAAACGAAGAGGCAACAGATACTAGCCAATGAACATCAGAAACACTAGTGTACTAGAGGGACAAGAACAATAGTAAGGGAAACACACATACACACGATTGTGCGATTGACAAGTAAAGCTAAGGGAGACAGATTGACCTGGGAAGGGAGATTACATAAAATGAGAGGTTAAACACATAAGGTAGTGTAGACAAGATAAAGCAACATAAGCAGTCTAAAAGTAAATTATGAACCGACCCAAAAACATAAAATAAAGGAAACCCCAGATGTAAAGGGGCAGGGAAAAGGAAAGGAATAGGAGATGACAAGAAAAAAAGGAGGTTAAACCCATAGGTAAGATAGGGAAACAATCAGAAAATAAGTTTACACGAAACAAGAAGTAATGTAAAATTTTGTTAAAAGTTTCAACAGAACAGTTATGAGGTATTGCCAAATAAATTAACATGTTAGGGAGGACATGAGGTAAAATACACCATTGTCAGAAATGGGAGAAACACTTTTTTAGTGAAGTCATCTATTGTAGGATGTAGCAAGGGAAATATGTCATATAGTTTAGAATATAGGAAGGAAATAATAGGGGATTTAAGATGCAAGGAAGCATCAAGGATAGAAAAATGATAATAGGAAAGGAATGATCTCAAAATCAGGACCTCAAGGGAATTCAGGTTGCATGATATTAAGGTATACTTGTGAAGATAGAAGGCCGTTGGACGTCAGTTGTGAACGAACGTGACGCAGCATTGACAATGTCACAAAATATGTGAAGAAACCCAGGGTCTGCTATGAATTATGAAGTATGAGGTGAGTGAAATAATAAAAAATAAACAATACTTGTGAAGTTTAAATTTTGGTACCAGTAGTATTTGCATTTTATATGATACTCATTAAAGTTCCTTCGATTAATAGTGTAGACGAGCTTACTCGGTCGAAGTCAGGACTTTATAGGAAAAGGAGCAAAATTAGAATACCATCAGAGCAATGGATTTTTTTTAAACTGTAAGGATACGGTAGGATTAACTGAACTGAGCATTGGAAATGTGTGAACCCAGTGAAACCTGAATTGCTGAAAACGTAGAGATGATTAGGACATGGATGATCTAAGAAGATCGATATGCCAGATGTTAGGGACATAAGAGTATTTTTTTCTTCCCAGCATAAGGTTTAGCTAACAATATATATATATATATATATATATATATATATATATAACTTATGATACAAGTATAGGTGTATGTATATAAATAAAACATAAATAATAAGAGTGAGAACAATGTGAATAATGATAATAAAGTATAGAGTAGAGTATAGCTATAAAGATCTAAAGCCAGGACTTCTAGAAAAGACAGATATATATATATATATATAACTTATGATACAAGTATAGATGTATGTATATAAATAAAACATAAATAATAAGAGTGAGAACAATGTGAATAATGATAATAAAGTATAGAGTAGAGTATAGCTATAAAGATCTAAAGCCAGGACTTCTAGAAAAGAAAGATATATATATATAACTTATGATACAAGTATAGGTGTATGTATATAAATAAAACATAAATAATAAGAGTGAGAACAATGTGAATAATGATAATAAAGTATAGAGTAGAGTATAGCTATAAAGATCTAAAGCCAGGACTTCTAGAAAAGACAGGGGTTCAGGTTGATACTATAAAATTAATGTATAAGTCTAGTCGGAAGCAAAATGGCTAAGATTGTTTTATAACACCCCGCGTGGAAATGAGGACCACCGACAGAGTGCAGGCGAGCGCACAATGTCAAGAAAGGGCTCAACTACAGCATGGAGTAAAAAGCAGATACAATTTACGAAGTAACGGACCGCGCAGAGGACACGTCGCGGATAAATGTATAAATAGAACAGGTAGTCGACAAAATTGCCAGTCTCAAGACAACCCTTGAGGATGCCGGACGCAGTCTCTGGCGAAACGACCAACAGCCCGGAAATCTTCTGCAAGATCATCATAACTCCGGCCGTGGAATCCTAAGTCAATATAATTTACTAACTGCTGCAAACACCAATTTTGAAGGGTCTTCCGCAATCAAGTTTTTCAGCTTCATAAGGCACTTTTGTGCAGTAGTTTTCAACTGGTTCACCACTTTGTATCGAGAATTCCTCTTTTGTTAATAAATCAAGCATGTTTACACAACCTTTAGTTAGGAATGAGGAATATGAGCTGTGTGATAACTAGGGCAAGGCATTTAATGACCTATAAATTGGTAAAAAATACAAAATAAAAAATGCACTTATGACCTAAAAATACAAAAAAATTACCAATAAAATAAAAAATGATCAATAAAAAGTTAAGAATTACCAATAAAAATACCATTTTTTAGATTAAGTACTCCCTTGATTACTGAATTACATAAAATTTAACTTAGCATCAAAATATTAAAAGGAAAACATTTTAAAAATGCATATTACAGTAGGCTACCTTTTATTGAATAAAATCCATTTCAATTACACAATGCACTTTCACGACAATTTTGAATTGCAGTTAACAATCAAAACTTGGCGGAGATTCTCAAACGTAAATGATTGTCTATTGTCTGCTAGTACTGACTTATAAATGGAAAAGCTCCTCTCTGCTTCAACGGAAACAATTGGAGCATACTGAAAGCAAGTAATATCTCCTGGATTTAACTCACAGTCAGCAAGAAAAAATGTTCACCAGACAAAGCTGTGCCAATGTTCTTGGTTATATACTTCTTCATTTTCATTGACACTGTATCACCCACTTTACCACATGCACAGCTCAAATCATTCACCGCTTTATCCACCATTTGTAGCTGTTCCATTAATGTCACTTGGGATTTTTCCAGTGAAGTTGTGGCATCAGGAAGGAATCCAAAATTAGTATTTATGTAAGAAAGTTTACCAGCAATTTCTTTATCAACTAACAGTTCTTGCGCCTTTTTTATTGACATAGACTCACCATTATCAAAAGAATCGACCACTTTCTCCACAACGTCGAAATTCTTGCAATAATAACTTCAAGCTTGGAGCCATGTTCCCCATCTAGTCAAAACAGGTGAAAAGGGCAATTGGATTTCTGGAGCCTCTGTTTTGAATGCTAAAATTCGAGAGGGGGCTTTCAGGAATACTTTCTTCACGCATCCAAATTATTTATCCACTTCAGGAAAATTTGTACGTAACTTTTCCGCGACCCGGTGTAATGCATGTGCTAAACACGTCACATGCACCATCATGTAGGGTGCTGTATCTGTTATAAAAAGCAATACATTGGAATTTCGAATCCCATTAGGCCACAGTATTCTCAATGCATGGTCAAATGCTAAGCTGATCATTGAGTAGTTGACTTTGTCCAGCTGCTCACAATGTAGTAGAAATTGTTCTCCAGGGCTGTGTGCTTCTAAAACTCCAACAATAACATTCGCTACATAAAGGCTCACAGATTCTGTTGTCTCGTCAATGGATACGAACACATTTCTTTCTCCAATCCTTTCTCTTATTTTGTGCAAAGTTTTGTCATAGCACCGAGCTACGTAGGTTCTTCTCAATGTTCTGGAATTAATTTTCCGGTCTCCTCTTCTAAGAAAGTTCCCAGCTTAGAGTGATTCAATTTGTAAAGTGGAATATCAGCAAATAGAAAAGCTTCACATAGTTTCTCACAAAATGGCGAAAACGTTGAACAAGTTTCCCCCAGAAATATTTGCTGTAAGTTTACACTGGATTTATTTTCAAGTCGCTGCAGACCACGTTTATGTTTCTCCCGTGACATGTGTTGTTCTACCGTAAACTTTTTTTCAGCAGCCACTCTCACATGGCAAATCTTGCAGAATAAAATACGACCATCCGTTGAAAAAATATTTTCTCCATATTTTGAAACAAATGCCCTCAATTTAACACCATCACTTTCCTTTACTTTAGGCATTTTACTCTTAACCTGTTCATACAAATGGCTAGAAACAACCGACCACCTCACTTAACAGCATAACAATGGGAGTGTGGGCAATCCATTAAGCGCATTCCTTGAAAAATAGGGGTAGAAGCTGGCATAAGCTCTAAGTAATTGAATTAAATTCCTAGAAGTGGGCAAGTTCATTATGCACATATCTTAAAAATAGGGGAAGTAGTTAGCAAAGCATCTATTTATTCCAAGAAATTGTATTGACAGGGAAAAATACTGAATTATAATAAAAATCTCAAATCAAATAGAACATTCCGCAAAAGTGTAAAAAAATGCTCAAAATGACCTAAAAATTGCCAAAAAATGACCTATCCCTAAAAAAGTTAAGAAAATGCAAAAAAATGCCCTAACAAATTGCTTTTATTTAATTCGTTTTTTAATGTCATACATTTTCATATATGCAAGCAATGTTTCAACCTTCATAAGAAAAAGATGCAAAATCATTAAACGCCTTGCCCTAGTGATAACTGTTACCTTCCAAGGAGGTAATAAAATTAACAAATCGGTTGCAGTTATCAGCAACAAATTGAGCCTGAACTTTTGTGATGGCTAAGAAATGTGGACTTACATCTTTAAGAAACTTCTCGCCACTGTTTTCTTCACCTAGCTGCTCCATAAATTCCAATATGCCATCAAGGTATTCATGTATATACTTTGCAGTTTCAAACCACGTGTTCCATCTAGTTTGTACTGGCATGGGAAGATGCCTAACTTTTTCAGGGTCATTCTCATATTTCTCCCAAAGAAAGTCAAGACACAAATGCTTCCTTTTTCTTGTATTGAGAAATGCAACTTTTGTTTTAGCAACAGTTATGTTCAATTCATCTAGGCTGCATTGCCAAATCTGACCCACCAAGTTGATTTTGTGGGCCCAGCATTGAATATGGGCAAGTTTCTTCCCCACTAAGCCTTTAAGAGTATTGGTACATAAAGCCATGTACCGTGCTGAGTCGGTAATAATCCGTAGCACATTGTCATATCCAACTTCATATTTATTTAAAGTGTCCACAATACTTTGAGTGCATGTTGAACCGATGGCTTTGTCAAGCACAGCACTGACAGCCAAGTAACCCTTGCTGATATGTGGCCTCCGAAAGGTGAAACAGAATATTAAATATGAAGTTCCCAGACTTGCCAGTTGTTTTATCACTCGTGATGAAAAGTTTTTTGTCCTTTACTATTTGTTTCAATTCCTCCACTTTTTTGTCCCAATAATTGGTGTGTAATGTTGCCAAATTCTATCTGCAGAAGGCAAGTCACAACTGCCCTTTATATATTTGCCCAACCATTCTCCCATATTGGGATTATCTACCTTTTCCACATAAATTCTTGCACTCAAAAAATGCCTCCGTAGTGTCAACAATGAACTCTGTTTTGTCTTCTTTTGCTTATTTAGCCTGTTAAAAGGACCTTCAACAGATAATAATTGGCACTTTATTGATGTCGTCTTATTCTTAGCGTTTTTGTGAGTTTCGCTGGCTATATGTTTTAGCAACGTGTCCTTTCTTTCATATTCTAATAATTTGTCACAATACCAGCACATCAATATGTTTTATCATTTATAAAAAAACTTTCACTGCTGCATTTGTGTGCCCTACTTGTGGCTGACACACTTGGTTTTTGCATGACAATAGGTAGAAAAATAAAAAACAAAAAATAAATGATAATGAAAATTACTTGAGACTTAAGTAAAACACAAATTGACCAAGGTATATATTTCACATTTACTGAATGTATCTGTTGATTGAAACAAAGTTTGCAGGGGGAAAGAGGGGGTATAAAATTGTGTGTGACCATTGTTGTTCAAACTGTCAGTATTTGTTTTGTTACATGTTGTTATAAATCAATGTTATAGATATGAAAACCAATAGAAAAAATGTGTTTATGTAATTACATTATGTTTTAATTAAATTGCAAATAATAATATTTATCAATATGATATAATTACTCATGGTCCATTGTTGGCTTATTCAAATTTGGCAATGCTTGCATTATTGTCAGGTTACTACTTATACTTAAAGGAATGTTTTCTTCAGATTTTAACATACCATTACTTAATTATTACAAATACAAAAGGGCCTAATTACAGATATCATAAAAATAAAGACAAAAGATGGACATTTAATAATATACCCATATTAATATAGTTAATAATTCTAACCCAAGACACGGAATAAAGTCCACGCATAATCGGGAGTTATGAAAAGAAAATTAAATGCGGAAATTCAAGAAACCAGATGAGATATTGCCAACGAATCAGGAAGGGCGTAAGGAAATTTTGCCGAACGAATTCGGAAGGACTTAAGGAAACAACACCATTCAGACGCATTTTTTTTTATTAAGTTAACTCTGTGGGCTGTAACATGGGATATCGACAGATGTATTAGAAGCGAGAAGTTCTTGTTAAGGGAAACTTGTAGTTTAGAAATTTGTAATCAATTGTTAAACATTTCATGATAACCAAACAGTCGTTATCTAGGGTCAAAGTAGGGATGGTGATGGCTTGTCAAATTCAAGTTGCATCATCCTGACCTTAGATGTGGAATTGTTACTAAAGATGACATCATGATAGCTGGGACTGGTATGATAGATTATCTGATTTTTCGATATGTATAAAGAAGAGTGTTTGGAATGGGGAAGGGACAGCAGCGGGACTGAGTGCGGTCCCCTCAGGAGGGCCCAGCAGGCCGGTGGCGTCTACATGGGTAACGTATTGTCATCTGTCATGTCTTTGGTCATTTTAATACTTAGAATCAAATACGGGACCAAATGGTCCGAGTAACTTAGAATATGAAACAAATTTGAATATTTTAAAATAATGGATATCTCTCTAACTAATAGCATTTAGGTATCTGAATATTTTTGACATTGGACAATGTGGCGATTTCAGCTGACCTTAATAACAGTGTTTTTTTGAGTTGATTTTCGTTCTGTTTGGTATTTATTTTAATAAATAATGTTATTTTTCGTTTACTATGGTTTATTATGTTTAGTTATAGAACTCCTACTCCAAAATCAAGGCCAACCGCTCGGGACTAAGTCAACTTAAACAATAGGGAACTACGCTACCAATACGCAGGGGCTTAACAGACGCGCACGCGTAACATTCTGGTGAACTAGCGGTGGAATATTCGTGAAAATAATGTTTTATTATTATAGTCACGAATGAAGAAACGAACCTTAGACCACAAATTAACCTTTAATTCGTGCACAGTAAAAAGGTATATGTTTTTTTTTCAATTGGGAAGAGAAGAGTCACATTGAATAAACTACGTCTTTTAAAAAACAGAGAGAAACCAGAAAATATTCAACTTTGGGACATTATTATTTAACTGGCTTTAGGTTATATTTTTTTGGATCTAATATTTGGGCTTATAAACAATGGAAAATTTTGGATATATCGTGTTTTAGGTTATATTTTTGGTATTGATGTTTTTCAACAAATATTTTATTTTTTTCTGGGCATAATTAAGTTTTTTACAATGGGTAAAACATACCTTCATAATATATACGACAATTTTGGTGTTGTTGATAATTTTTTTTAGGTGTTATTTTTTTTTTGGGATATTTATATGTACATTAATTTTTTTCTATGTTAGGTTCATTTTAGAACTTGATTTTTTTGATACACCTAAGGTTTATGAATTAAATTGGTGTTGTTTCAGGTAGAGGATATTTTTTTTTTGTTTTGTTGTTGTTAACCTAGGTTATGATATTTCTTTTTGTAGAGTGTTATAATTTTAGTTTTTGTTGTGTGGCAATATCTCATCCAATGCTAATAATTGTGTATAATGACAATGTTTTGGTGGGGTTGTACAAGACAAGCTTTTACTTACGCGACTTGTACCATTTTTGATGTAATTTAAAGTATTGTAATGTGTTAATGAATCAGTTTTGCTAAGAGATGTAACCGCTGTTTAAATATGTATAATTAACACGAAATGAAGTAGTGGAAATATGATTTAACATGGTAATCGTCCGACATTTTGAATTTTTCATAGAGTAACAAAAATGAAGATGTAATTTACTTTACGTAACAAATCATATTTAAAACGCAAGGAACCTAAAAACTAGCCAAGCCTAAATCAATTACTGTAACAAATAAATTACTCTAACGTAGGTGAAATCCAGGGAACGTCCTTTTTATTATTTTACGCGGTTAAATAAGTAAAGGATAAGTCAGTTGAAAACCATAGATATGGTACATAGAAATGAATCCCATGATTAAATATGCACATTGTGCTCATTTGTGGTATATCGTTGGTTAAAAGTTTGAAAATTGTTAGTTTCTCGCTGGTTAGAAGTAAGGACTCTTATAACTTATGTGGACATGACAGGAAATAGTTCCACTTTATTTTCATAGTCCGTGCGGCCATGAACCTACGGGTTCGATAGTGCCAGTGAGTAAGTAAGTAAGTAAGTACTAGTAAAATAATGAAGTGATAATTACATCTTTTAGCTAAATACGTTTAATATAGTGTTTTATTAATATTTATTGTAATTAGATACTCTTAAAGTGGGTAGGAAAAAAAAAAAAAAAAGCTTGTGTACTCCCACCCGGCCAACATTTTATTATTTCGTCTATCGGTAAGACGTGGCACGATCACATGTATACATAAATCATTTCTGAAAGCATCACCACGAGAGATAAGCCCAAGGGATCATAGGTTGCTTTACACGCCACTAGATGGGAAATTTTTGTTATATTGAACTTTTATATTTTTGGAAGAGGGTAATAGATTTAAGCAGACAAGATGGCGGACACTTCTTGAACTTACGCCACTAATGCACTCATACCACGTTTGCCCTATGTAAACATTCTTTTTATATATATATATATATATATTCACGTAAAACGCGATCTTGGATATCTGGATAGAGATGGGATACGAAAAATTAATTTATGGTTTATTAACTAGGTAGTTTTTGGATAAAGAACTAGGAAGTTGGCTAACGTCTATTATATTTGTGTTTTGTTTTTCAAAATGGCCACGATGACTACAGAGCCTTCTAACGGAGTCTATATTAAACATTACAGCCACCCCGTAGGAAACTAACTCTATCCACTTCAATCAAATAAAATTCTACTTATATTCAGGCTAATAATCAAAATATTATTGACATAAATACAAGGAAAATAACTCGATTAATATTTAAGTCTCCATGTAACAACTCGCGCAACCACGCTGGGACCTTTGCACCAATGCTAGTTAGGTAATTAATCTTGGCCCACGTGAGGCTCGAGGAACCGCGTTATGACTTGCAATGAATGATTTATATTGGGAAAATAAATTAACAATTATTCTAATAATAAGACTATAAAAAAATTTTAATTACAAAAAAGAATAACCGAAAACTAGCAGGAAAATAGTTAGGGAGTTGGAAAACGTAAAAATCAGAGGATTTGTAAATAGAGTAATAACCGTGAAAAATGAAGTAAGATTTAAAGTAACATATTCCCCTACCGGAGATCTTTATATTAGGTGCATTTACAGGGAAATAAATTTTTTTTCTAGACATCAGAAAACGTACTTTAAATAAACAGATAAAGTGGCATATATAGGCAATCAAAGGGAGGTTAGAGTTGAAAACCGAGAAAATGAACAAAGGGCATGAAGACTTAGGAGAAATAAACGAGAACTCGAGCATAGAGGGGAATGGAGAATTAACACAATCACAAAATAAAAACGCACCTAATTAGGGATGTAGATTCTAGTTTCCAAACCAAGAGAATGAGAAAGAGGCATGGAACCTTAGGGGGAATTATAGAGAAATCGAACAAAGCGGGGAATGGAGATTTAGCGCAAGATAATACCAAGTAGGGACCACCCGCCTCCCCAAAAGGGAAATAACATTAGACTCATGGAAAGGAAGACGACCGAACTTCAGGTTAAATAATAACTTAAAATAATTGTTTATCAACCTCTCATGCGGTGTTCAGAGATTTACAACAATGCCGGCGGGCGCATTCTGTGAAAATTTCGACCACAATGTGAGACGTTTCTAAATCACGAGTCAAGTAAATCAAAAGTAAAGTCAAGGAGGCTAACACAATTAAGGGAGGACTCGCTTGATCCGTAATTCAGATTAAGGTTTCGGAAACGGAAGGAATAGGAATTCTGAAATAAATGAGAGAGTGCTCGAATAGGAAAGGGGAATGGAGATTGGGCATAATCATAGAGCTCCGCTAGTGAGGATTACGGAGGGGAGGTAGAAACAAGATGCTTACAGAAATGATGAAACAAGATGCTTACAGAAATGATAACAGAAGGATAGACTGATGCTTACAGAAGTAATAAAGGAAGGGTAGACTTATTCCCAGAAATATTTTCTTTTCGGCTGTATCATGTTTTTTTTGGGGAGAAAATTAGGATACTTGACAAACAAACATCGACGAATAACCCTCAAGGATAGGATGCTAGAGACTAGTTATGATATCCACGTGAGAAATAAAACTATTAATATTAAGGAAGATCCTGAACCTTAGTAAAAAACATAATAAATATAAACCACCAGGAAAGTAAATAATGATAATAATAATAATAATTCACAGAAAATTAATAATAACAATAATAAGAATAATAATAATAATAATGAAATAAGAGCGAGCTATCAAAAATAATACTTATGTTTATGCATAAAATGAAAGGGAACGGCAGAGGGGCATGGAAACTTAGTAGGAATTACAATGCAGTGAATGATGCACCTAAAATATAAAAAGCGAAATTCAGGATACTTGCCAATCTGCGAGGTGTTTTATCCGATCTAGTAGAAGTGGAATTTCAAAATGAGAACCCAGGGGATACACAAAGTACTATTACTAAGTATGACACAACAAATAATACACTCTGCAGGCAATGGACCCTGCTGAGATGGACTGGCTTCGTAAAGTTTGGAGGGCCTAATGGCGCCTAGACTCTCTTGTACTGCGAGCCTTGTTCCATGTCAGTTAGGACTAGTGACCAGTCGAGTAGCAGACACACACACATATGGGATATGACATATTACGATAATAGATGGAAACTAGATCACTTAAGACTCTTCATATTTAGGCCTACGAGGGATAATAAGAGATTAGGCTGCAACTTAGGTCAATCTAGGCTAGGTAACGTTAGAAATACCCAAACAGAGATGAAAATTTTACATAATCGCACACAGAGATACAAGTTGGGAAGGACTAAGGACCCTTTTGGAGAGGTTTTGGCCTCGAAAATTTGGCGAGTTGCCTGAACACTTCGCCAACAAGCTAGGCAGGTGCAAGTCGGAAGGTGGGGCACCCCCGTTATGACACGATCTAGAGACAGAGAACTCCAAAATGATCTTGGGGCACTGGCCATAAAACCTTGCCGGCTTGGCACTGACGTTAGGGACCATATGGAACATCGTTGTTTAGGGAAGGTTAGGCATCGGGGAATTAACAATAAAGGAAACTAAGAGGAAACAAGGAAACATAGAAACAAATGAAAGCACAATACAATTACGGGCAAAGAGACCCACGGAAAACTGTCATGATACCCGGGTTTAGGGGGTGATGAGAGCGATAGGGGAACCCCATCAAAAAGATTAGGATAAAATCCACTTTTCCGATGAGGCGGCGTCCATGAGTTCAAAAAGGCTCTCCCTAAGGTTAATGTCCTGAGGCAGCAGGATGAGAGGGGTGTCAGGAAGGAACCGAGTCACTGTTGATGAGGATGGGAGCACCCCGGCCTCCACTTCGTGGTCGTGCAAGGGATAACCGAGTCACCGTTGTCGGATGTCGAGCCCATTCCTGGTCTTCATGGTCGTGCAAGGTGAATTCGCTGGCTCGCCCGACAGAAATAGCGAGACAGGAATCGCAAAGATGAGAGGGGTGGGGTCAGGAAGGAACCGAGTCACTGTTGATAGGATGGGAGCAACCCGGCCTCCACTTCGTGGTCGTGCAAGGGATAACCGAGTCACCGTTGTCGGAGGTCGAGCCCATTCCTGGTCTTCATGGTCGTGCAAGGTGAATTCGCTGACTCACCCGACAGGATAAATAGCGAGACAGGAGTCGCGAAGATGAGAGGGGTGGAGTTAGGAAGGAACCGAGTCACTGTTGACGAAGATGGGAGCATCCCGGCCTCCACTTCGTGGTCGTGCAAGGGATAACCGAGTCACCGTTGTCGGAGGTCGAGCCCATTCTTGGTCTTCATGGTCGTGCAAGGTGAATTCGCTGACTCACCCGACAGGATAAATAGCGAGACAGGAGTCGCGAAGATGAGAGTGGTGGAGTTAGGAAGGAACCGAGTCACTGTTGACGAAGATGGGAGCATCCCGGCCTCCACTTCGTGGTCGTGCAAGGGATAACCGAGTCACCGTTGTCGGAGGTCGAGCCCATTCTTGGTCTTCATGGTCGTGCAAGGTGAATTGGCTAACCCACCCCAAGGATACATAGCCGGGATTAGGTACTGAGGTTAGCAAGAGACGGACCACGTCTGGGAGGATAGGATTTAATTCCCTTCTGGACGCAGTAGCGGACGTTGAGGAACCAACAGAGTTTCTAATGAACCCGAAGTTAGGAAGTGAGGTGAGCAAGAGACGGACCCCGTCTGGGAGGATAGGATTTAATTCCCTTCGGGACGCAGTAGCGGACGTTGAGGCACCAACAGGCTTTCTAAGAAAATACAAAATAATGATGCCAGGGAAACAAAAAAGAGGCCACCGGTGGTTAGAGAAAAGCAGGAGAGGAAACCGCAATAAGAAAGCCGTACGCACACATAGAACATGGTCCTAACGAGGAAACAATGAATAATAGACAGGGACGTCAGAAACGTTGAGATACTAGATGGAAATACTAAGGGAAACACAGATATTACGATTGTGCGAACGACGAGTAGAGCCAAGAGAGACAGATTGACCTAAGTAGGAATATTACATAAAAAAGAAGTTAACCACGTACGGGAATACATAAAAGGATATCTCAGGAATTTAGAGGTTAAACACATAGGTGTACATGAAAATTAGAAGTTAAACACATAAGTAATACAAGAAAGTAGGAAGAGAGGTTAAACACATAAGTAATACAAGAAAGTAGGAAGAGAGGTTAAACACATAAGTAATACAAGAAAGTAGGAAGAGAGGTTAAACACATAAGTAATACAAGAAAGTAGAAAGAGAGGTTAAACACATAAGTAATACAAGAAAGTAGGAAGAGAGGTTAAACACACAAGTAATACAAGAAAGTAGGAATATTGCATACAAAGAGAGGTTAAATGCATAAGTAATACAAGAAGTGGGATTATTACAGGAAATTAAGGAAATTAGGGATTAAACACATAGGGTTGGACATGAATTTAGAGGTAAAAACCATATGTAGGATAGGGAATAAGTCTACACGTATGAGATCAGGAATTAACTCAAAAACGAAAATGGAAACTAAAGGGAAACCAAAGGATAAGAAATAAAAAGGGAGAGGTTAAACCCATAGGTAACATGGGGACCCAAGACACGGAATAAAGTCCACGCATAATCGGGAGTTATGAAAAGAAAATTAAATGCAGAAATTCAAGAAACCAGATGAGATATTGCGAACGAATCAGGAAGGGCGTAAGGAAGTGTTGCCGAACGAATTCGGAAGGACTTAAGGAAACAACACCATAAGACATTTTTGTTTAGGTTAACTGGTGGGATGTCACACTAGAACTCGACAGACAAATTAGAAACGAGAGTATTTAAGACGCAGAGACGCATTTTTATTAAGTTAACTCAGGGGGCTGTAAAATGGGAAATCGACAGTAGTATTGGAAGCGAGAATTTAAGATGCAATACGCATCCCGGGATAAAGAAAGGAAATGCTCTCCCAATCAGGACCTCACGAGGGAATGATGATACGGAATTCAGGTTACATAATCGTACAAAGTAGTAGTTACACCTTAAAGCCCTAGCGATTTATGTGTAGACGAGCACACTCGATCGAACTCAGGACTCTAGAGTAGGAGAAGCAACATTGAAATTTTATCCAAGCAATGGAAAGTTAAAAACCAGCGGTACAATACAGGGAGATACTGACATTTTGTTAACCTAGTAAAACCTGAATTGCAATAAGGGCGTAAATGATTCATGAGAAATCATAAGACCAAAAACATAAGAGCATTTCCTTTGCAACTTGAGACTAGCTATAAGGGTCAAATAGGGAAATGGGTGCACAAACCTAAACCTGCAATCTAAAGCCAGGACGTCTAATAGACAATATAGTATCAGAGATATGATGGCTGAAAATGAAGCCTCTAAGCAATAAAGTTAAATTAAAATGACCAGGAGTGATAGGAGGGATGCGGACCCATATAGTACGGGATAGCACCAAACCCATAATCAATGTTATAGTTATCCTCCCAAGTTGTAATGCCAATGCATAAGATTGCAGCTTCACGCTTGGACTGCGGCCACCACCACGACACCACATGATGGGAGGCAGAATAAGATGGCCAGACTCACGGAGCACCCTATACATCTGAGGACGAGGGCAGCATAACGCTGCAAGGACCAACCACACCCTGTACATCTAAGGACGCAGGGTAGCTGCCAGGATCAACACACATCTCGAGGCGGAGCATGAGATGGATGAATGTCCAGACTCGCAACCAGCTGAGACAAAACACCTCATTAGCAGTAAAAACCAAACCCAGGCCATTATAAAAATAATAACGACTTTCTCCAACGCAAACCTTGGCCTAACCTCCTTCATCCCGATTTTTTTCCTATAGAAGAGTCAGGAAAACAAACTCCACGTCAAGATTAATTCCTATCAACCCTTTCACAAGTTCTCCTTGGACCTAACTGGGTTTTGTTTAAAGAAACTAGGCATGACAAAAAAAAGGGGGCCTACCTGGACCAACGGCAGCTGAAACTGAACCACGAACTCGAGCATTAGGACATCGCATCCTCCATCGCGGCAAGCAGACACAAAACCTGACCTCCAGGCTGGCCACAGCAGACACCACAGTTTTTATAATGTTTTATCAATGATCCGGTTCACGAAATAGAACCGTCAGAGTGAATAGAAAAAAAAAAAAGGGATAACGTCGAAGTACATAACAAAAAGTAACAAAATGTGATAAAGTGCGTCGGATATTGGATAACAGTGTAAGTGCGTCGTTTCAAAAGAAACCACAGAAGGTTTAAATAAGGAAGAAGAACGAAGACAAGAAGATTTTTTTTTAGTCAATATTTTTGTTTTTTTTCAGCAAATAAACATTAAATTTTTTCTCTGAAACAATGCTCAGGCATGTTGGCTTGCTATATTGTGATTTTTTTTTTGTTTTTTTTTTAAGTATGGTGTTCTCACTAAGTAAACGGATCTTGCTGATATTTCGACGAAATGTAAAGTATCCGGGGCAATTTACAAGTAAAAGACGATCTAACCTCTTAGGATGAGAACAAAATACTTCCAGGACAGATGGAATCGCCAATTGACGACGACAGGTGCACTCCCACTTAATGCTAAGTGATAAGAAAATGTTAGGAACAACCCCCGAGAGGTGAGAGATATCCTGTAAGAAAAAAAAGACTTTCGGTTTTTCAACCCTACAGTCTTATTTAAGGGGGGGAATATTACAAATACAAAAGGGCCTAATTACAGATATCATAAAAATAAAGACAAAAGATGGACATTTAATAATATACCCATATTAATATAGTTAATAATTCTAACCCAAGACACGGAATAAAGTCCACGCATAATCGGGAGTTATGAAAAGAAAATTAAATGCGGAAATTCAAGAAACCAGATGAGATATTGCCAACGAATCAGGAAGGGCGTAAGGAAATTTTGCCGAACGAATTCGGAAGGACTTAAGGAAACAACACCATTCAGACGCATTTTTTTTTATTAAGTTAACTCTGTGGGCTGTAACATGGGATATCGACAGATGTATTAGAAGCGAGAAGTTCTTGTTAAGGGAAACTTGTAGTTTAGAAATTTGTAATCAATTGTTAAACATTTCATGATAACCAAACAGTCGTTATCTAGGGTCAAAGTAGGGATGGTGATGGCTTGTCAAATTCAAGTTGCATCATCCTGACCTTAGATGTGGAATTGTTACTAAAGATGACATCATGATAGCTGGGACTGGTATGATAGATTATCTGATTTTTCGATATGTATAAAGAAGAGTGTTTGGAATGGGGAAGGGACAGCAGCGGGACTGAGTGCGGTCCCCTCAGGAGGGCCCAGCAGGCCGGTGGCGTCTACATGGGTAACGTATTGTCATCTGTCATGTCTTTGGTCATTTTAATACTTAGAATCAAATACGGGACCAAATGGTCCGAGTAACTTAGAATATGAAACAAATTTGAATATTTTAAAATAATGGATATCTCTCTAACTAATAGCATTTAGGTATCTGAATATTTTTGACATTGGACAATGTGGCGATTTCAGCTGACCTTAATAACAGTGTTTTTTTGAGTTGATTTTCGTTCTGTTTGGTATTTATTTTAATAAATAATGTTATTTTTCGTTTACTATGGTTTATTATGTTTAGTTATAGAACTCCTACTCCAAAATCAAGGCCAACCGCTCGGGCCTAAGTCAACTTAAACAATAGGGAACTACGCTACCAATACGCAGGGGCTTAACAGACGCGCACGCGTAACATTAATAATGATTGATATAAAATTGATAATTATGTCTGCAAAAATTTAGGAGGAAAAAATTTATCTTACATGTTAATATAATTCGTATTTGTTGGAATTCATATCGGCCATAAAGTTAAAATCTAGAGAGAGGCCATATTTGAGCATGAGAAGGACAGAAAATATTACCTCTTTGTTGTGAACTGTATTGCAACCATTCCCCTTTGCAAGAGTGCATGGGGAAGCATATATGGCACCGTCAGATATGGCAGTTAAAAAGAATATGGAATCCGAAAACAGTGTTTAAAAATGCATTATGAAAATTTCCCGAATAGAACAAAGAATCTCCAAAATTTGTTGAAAATTTTAAATGTCGGTGTTATTTCGCGTTATTGTACGATTTTGTGTTATTTTGCGATTCATAAATGTTTTTTTTTTTTTTTTTGAGGTTATGGGAAGTGGAATTAAGATATGGTACAAGAAAGTGACAAAATTAGAGCATTTCGCGTTATCATAACTCGCAAGTTTCACGGATCTCTACTTATAGGACACTTTGCTCATTTAAAGCTTAACTTTTATGTAACTACATATAACAATTATTATATTTTGAATATTTATTTTAAGTAACCATTTATAGGCAGTAAGTTTAACTAAGAAAACATGAGCCTTCCACAAAAATTACCATGGGTCTCTTTTCCTCCTATTTGCCTATAGTTGTACCACTCATATTGAGTCATCAAGAAGAAAAACTATTGTAATGTGAGAAGTAATAATTAATTAATTTAAGAATAACAAAAACACCTTTTTAAAAGATATTAAAAAATTGAAATTTCATCTTTTGGTATAACATAATGTTCTATGGGTCATCTTAGATCTGGATCCCCCATATCATGGACCAAATTATTTACAGTCCTATACCCTGCAGTCGCAGGAGGCCCTTGCCCGAAATGGGATGATTATGGGCTAATTCTTAATTAAAAAAAAATAGTTCAAGGATAACTACAAAGCTACGGGACTTGCACTGGTTCGACTTCCCATGGGCGAAGAAATTTTCTCATGGAATTTTGGCCAGTATGGGAGCAGTGTCCACCCAGCATCATGAGTAATTTGGGTAGCTGCAATAAGTAGCGGCTCCAGGTAGAGGAAACCTGCTATAACGGCTGGGGTCCCAACATAATGACCACATGTAACCCCTATACTGGCTGATCGTCTACCTCTGCGATCAACATATGTGGATGTGAGGCCAACAGCCGGATGGTCGGCAAAGGGCCTTCTAGGCATGTCATGCCATGGAGTTTGTTTGTAAATAGTTTAATGTGCCAATTTAATCCATAGTAGGGTTATGTCTGCATGAAATAAGAGCTGTAAAACTGAGTGTAGAAATATTATGTGGAGAAGAATATAAGATGGGTGTATGTTTTAAGTGTTTGCATGGTGGATATGTGTTATGTGAGGGATAATAATGAAGAGAAGAGACAAGATGAAACGCTGTTCTGACAGTAGCTCATCCATATCAAAAACCAACGAGGCTTAACATCCCCATTAAATGGCAAATTTAATCGTAGTACCATAATGCTTTCTCAGTTCAATATTTCAGATAGGTTTGAATTTATAATCCAGGGATCTAGTCCACAATCAAATGATCAGAAATTATATACAATCAATCCTTCATAGCCCTTATTTATGAGCAATGACAATTATTTAACATGCAAAAATTTGGTTTTATGATATTTATTAGGTTAATGCATCATATACACACAATATAAGTTTCAAACTCATTCCTCCCAGTTCCTGTCTGTGAGTGGTGTGCAAGTCAAGTCATTTTTTATGTTTATTATTCTTTTAAGATTATGTTTTTACCTAGCAAAGCTTATAAAAACACTGGTATGGAAAACAAGAGATCCTAAGTTTAAATCCCAATTCAGGCATTAAATTTTTCTTTTAAATCTTAATTTGTCCATTAATGTAAATGGCAAAATTTAAAATAAAAACATCAAAAAGTTAAGTCATATTCAGTGGCATCTACGACTACAATGGAGGTGACGAGTGATGAACAATATGCTGCTTTGAAATTTTGCTTTTATTTAAATAAATATTTAGTTGAGGCCTATACAATGTTATAGGTCTTCAATGGAGAGAGTCATAATATCGGTTGAGAATGAGACTCTTAAAAACTGCAGTTCCTGTGTTTAAGAAAACAAACTATGAGGTAAGATAAGACGTGATTCATCCATTCATTGCTTCAATGGAGAGTTTGTTCTTCCCTACAGCAAAGGTTGAAGATGGTATAAATTATTTAAAGAGGGAAGACAATCAATTTCAAAAGAAGGTGGCCCCAGCACTCTAGTTACTGCTCTTATGAAAGAAAACGTCAACATGGCTGTTGTCAAGGAGAGAGGATTGTTGAATAACCTTAAAATAATGTTTCTGAAATCTTGAATATTTCACTAGGTGTCACCTACATATTTGTGACAGAAAAAACTGCATATGACACGTGTTTGTTTGTTTGTAGAGGGTTCCAAGACTGCTGATTCCCAAATAACAGGATGTTTGCATGCAGTTGAAGATGATGATACAAGAAGATCCAGAGTTTCTTTCTAAGGTACTCACTGCTGATGAAACACGGCTACATCATTTTGATCCTGAGAGCGAACAGTAAAACTCTGTATGAAAATGCTCCCAAAAAAGCAAAAGTGGTTTCTTGTGCTGGGAAAGTTATGGTCATCTTATTTTTTGATATTCATAGATTGGTTTATCAGCATGTCGCACCTGCACACACAATAGTAACTGAGCAATATAACAGAGTTGTTCTGATAAGTCTGCAAGGCCATATCAGAGATAAAAGGGCAAATTTACATGAAACAAGCTGTAATTCTGAGACCAAACACCAAAGCTGTGTGTGGAAAACTCCTTCATCACCACCTCAATAAAAAAGCAAAAGTGTAAAGCCGAATGTTTACTCATACCATAATAATAGTGAGGGATTGATTTATTTTAATATAAATCTTTTATATTTTATTTGAATACATGAAATATGATTTAAAATAGTATTAATATGAACATGGATAGAATTCATATTTTTTATTGAGAATAACTTATTGTTGTCAATGCAGTTTGATTCTGGAAGATTCTAGAAGTTGTTGGGAATTTGAAATATTTTAAATGTTTGTTTGTTTGTTTCATTTTTGGTCAGAAAACACAAAATGTATGTAAACACAAAATTATTAAAACAGTTAGAAAACAAAAACGAACTCACCATATGGGAAAAAATCTACATACAGAAGAACAAGTAAAGAATTATGAATTTTGAAATTCCTGGAGAAAGGAACCTCATTAGTAAATTCATTGGACCAGAGGCAGAGAGAGCAGGAATCAAGAATCAGGGCCAACAACATGAGAAAATTCAGTTTGTAATTGCTGATGATGGGGCTAAGAAGCCTTGAAACGTACGTTCGACAAAAACAAATATAAGAGGTAAGAATGAATAGACAAAATGTTCTAATTATCAAATCAATAATTGACTTCAAGTGGTTTCTTCTGCTTGAAAAGTTATGGTCATTTCATTTTTGATATTCATGAATTGGTTTATCAGCATGTCATATCTGTATGCACAATAGTAATTGGGCAATACTGTACACATGTCCAGATAACTCTGCAAAGCCACATCGGGTGCAAGAGACCACATTTCCATGTAACAAGCTGGATTTAATCAAAATTAAAGTGGGAAGTAACACTATAAGGTACTTTCAATTTATAAATGAGTTGGAGAAAAGTTTTTATATCTCACCTCATAAAGTTTCTTGTTTTCATGATACCGGAGTTTGACTGAAGATGAAGGTATAATAATTTTTTTAACTGGTATCATGAAGACACGGAACTTGTGAGGTGAGATATAAAAACATTTTCTTTAACTTGTTTACAAATTAAAATAAAAAAGCTGGATACTGCATCAGAATAACGTAAGGCTGCATATTGCGAATGTTGTTGCTGAATATTTTGTAAAAATCAAAGAGAAATATGTCCCTCACCTTTCCTACTCTCCGGATTTAGCCACATGTGAGTTTTTTTCTACTCCTAACCTTAAAAAGAACAGTAATTGTTTTCGATCTTTAGTAGTAACCGGAAGTGAAGTTGCAGAGGCAGTTTTGGAAGATCTGTCAAAAAAGGGTTTCCAACATGTCTTTACAAACTGACAGAAATGTTGGACAAGAAAATTGCATCCAAAGAAGACTATTTTGAGAAGGACCATCAAAATTCTGAGGATGAGTAAAGATACAATGGGGGCATTCAGTAGCCAAAGCGCTGCAAAAGCGCTTTAGCGCTTTATCTGCAGCATACCATTCAGCGGGCAATAAAGCGCTCTAGCGGACTTGCAGCTACTGCAGCGAAGTAAAAGTAGGCTGCAGATAGAAAAAACCGCTGCATACATTGTGATTGGCTGGTTCATTCAGTTTAAACATGGCGTCTTTCTCCATAAACAATTTATGTTTGATGTACAAATTTTGTGTTATTTATGTCTGGACATTAATATACGAGTTATTCGAGGTGGCTAACCGTTTTAGACGAACATAAGTGATATATTAAGTAAAACTAAAGACAGTGATAATCTTAAGATTGTTATCAAGATCAAGAATTTACGATTATAACCTCTTTTCATGCAAATCATTGTGTTATTGACGAGTGAATGTTTTTATTATGAAAATTGTATCCGCAGATGATTCATTCGCTAATACCTGGTGTCAAGTTAATTATAATTTTTGTTTTCAAGATATATGAAATACATTAGAATAGTATGATTGTGTTCATGGGGTCATTTCTGGAAGTGCTACAGTGGTTGTTGAAACCAATTTTCTACAGATAAAACGAACATTTGTACTATTCTTTAAATGTGCAACACAATAAGAAAATTGTGTAATGGACAAAGAGATAAAACTGTGTATCTTATGTTTGTAATCTTTTCTGAATAAAGAGTTTTGTGAAGTATCGGCCATAACTTGAATTCAAATATTACAATATTCTAGATTCTTATCTAAATTTGAACAGTGAAGATACAAATACTCAGTGTGATGTGCATAAATAAAATTAAATTACAGCTAGAGTTGGTTAATGTATTAACAAAAATTTTGCACTCTGCATAGGATTTTAATCACAGCTGACCCATTATTATTTAATCTCCAACTTTATATACTATGTCCTATCATTGAGATACTGAGAGCCATTTCTTGAACCAGGTATGAATAACTTTCACTTTAATTCCCAATTTATCGCAAAATGAAATGTGGTCTTATGTCTTTTAATTCAAATGTATGTAGTCTCTCTTATGGGATATTGCTATTCACTGTATACTACCATTAATCTTGGTGGTAAATGTTTTTCATATTATTATAAATGATTCAGTGATATACTATTTAGTGTAGCACTTAACTTTACTAAGAAAGTGGCATTGCTAATGTTAGAATTATATTAAATAATGTCTTTAAGTATGGTGAGTGAGAGGTTATCTATAATTAACTGCTGTTATGACAGAATTTCACATATATGGTTGGAAATTGCATATAATGTTTTGGTTTTATTTTAGCCATAAATATTATGGTAGTTACTCTTATAAGTAATTAATATTATCAGATGATGCAAAAAAAAATAATTAATTATTAAGAAAACTATTTAAATTATTATAAATTAATATTCTTCTTTGTTTTCATTCCTATTCCTTGACAAATTTAAAATAAAGATGAAGTATGTTTGAGGTTGAAAAAATACAATGATGCCTTCCTTTATACAATTGTTTGGTTGCTGTACTTAGGTCATGTCTTGCACCACATACATTAATTTTGCACATATGCCTGTACTTCCTGCATTTTCTAGTGTAACCCTATTCCTCATAGATTTAAATATGGACCTAAAAGTGTCAAATATTATGTAAGAAATCACATGAATAAAAGGCTGAACAATTGAATAAAATTTACCCTACAGCCCACCTGGCAATACTTTTAGTGTGGTTATTAAATATATGTGTTATGTGATGATGAAGGAGCAAGATATGCATCACATAGGGAATTCGCAGGAGTGATGTTTAAATATAATAAAATAATATCAAGTTGTGTCCAAATCAGGGTCAGATCAAGTGATTAGATTAAGCCACTATATTTATAGAGGTCTGTAATTAACTAGGGTGCAGGCTGACTACATCTGATGAACAAAATGGATGTTATGAAAATGGGGAAAGGTGGAATAAAATTGTGGTAGGGGAAAATGGGAGAAACCCTGAAAGAAACATGCCATAGATCCGTTTCCTCCACTACAAAATCTACTTATAATGACCGAGACTAACCAAGTTAAAAAGAAGCTACTCTTACTAAAACACAAATTAATATGATTAAACTAATAATAAACATTATAAATAAAGTTCTCGAGAAGCCAGCGGTGAGAGGCGAGCGTCTAATCGCTTGCGTCACGGAGCCGCCTGATATATTAATAATTAAAAAAATACAAATTTTCTCGTTATAATAATATTTTATTTTAAACGATCTATTCGTCGATTTCATAAATTACATACATTAAAATAAATCGTAAATTCTGTATAACCCTATTAGTATTATGATTAATTTCAATAGCATCGCGTAGTAATATGAGTAATGAGCCAATGAACAAATTTAAATTTGGCGGTATAGCTGCATGCAGCGGTCCATTCAACAAACTCCTTAAATTTCCGCTGCAAATGGCAGCCATTTTTGCTAAAGCGCTAGAGCGCTTTATTGGCAGCTGAATGCGCCCAAGGACACAAAAATAATGAATATTGTTTACTGAACAGCCCTCATAGTTAATATTTAATTTTTTTCAATGCTTTTTAACATCTCAGAACGTGGGCATTATAATTCAAATCTGAACATGAAAAGAATAAAACATTTTGTTCAAAAGGCTCCTATTTCAGATTTGAAATTCTTTTATATGCCGTAAATCTATGAGAGAACTAGTGGGGCAGATTATATACATCAAGAGCAATTCTGGACACCTTATCAAAAATAAAGTTTTACTTTTCAATTTAATAAATATTAAACTTTTAAGAAGAAGAAAAATCCATGTTTTTAACAGATTTCATATTTATGCAACATAACCATATATTTTATCTAAATATATTCTTAATTTTTAATTTCAATTTTTCTTGCAGAACGATTAGATATATTTTATGTAAGCCTCTTACTTGAAAACAAACTCCATCAGGATAATCATGCTGTAGCTCTGATGGGAAGAAGCCATCCAAGATGTCTTGTAGAAACTGTTGTGTACTACGAGTTGTGTAAGCACGGAATGGTCCTGAGAATAATGTAAGTCCATCTGCATATAGTACCAGAGGTATGCTGTCTGGAGTCTGAAAGATAACGGATGAAGTTATTAGCATAATCTAATACAAATGCTACTATGCATCTGCATCATGCTTAAACCAAAGAATGCACAGAATGAATAGCTGCATTTTGATCCATAATCTCTTATGATTTCTGTCAGTATCAGAAAGCAAAGGTTATTTTAAAAAGGGCAAAATATGAAATGATTTCATGACAAATATGCCAATATTGTAAACAAAAGGAAGCTAGCAAAACTGAAATGGTTACACAAGCCATATGAAGTAAATTTAGAATAATTGGGTAACATCAGATGGGAAACCATTAGGTTTCCAAAGAGTAAAAGAGGGAATTTATGAGAGAGGAGATTAATGACCTCGAAATGAATGCAAAAAAATGAACATCAGAGTATTATATCAGGAAAATAGGGTATCAGGCTAGAACAAATATAATTAGAGATGAAAATAGGGATATAATTTCAGATTCTATGAATACATTAAATAGATGGGAAAAAAATACTTATATCAACTATTAAATGTACATGTAGAACAGGATATTGAAGAGGATGATTTACAGATAGAGAAATACTAGTTATAGAACCAAGTGAATTAGAGATTGAAATGGTGATAGAAAAATTAAAGATGTATAAATCATCAGGTTCAGAAGGATCCCAAAAAAACTGATAAAATCGGGGGGGGGGGAATTGATAGACAAGATACATTGATTGCTTAGCATCATTTAGGAAAAAGAGGCTGTTCAAAATGAATGGAAAGTATTGATTATCATACCAATCTATAAAAAGGATATAAAACTGATTGCAACAACTTATAGGTGCATCTCATTACTTTTAACTTCGTAGAAAATTCTAACAAATATATTAGTATCCAGATTTATTCCCAATTGACGACATAATAGGTGATCATCAATGTGAATTTAAAAGAAATACCAGTAGGTCCATAATAGATCAGATTTTAGAAAATAAATGGGAATATAATGCACTGTACATCGACTATTATATAAACTTCAGAAAGGCATACAACTCAATTATTAAGTGGCAGAAATTATATAGTACCCTGCTGTACTTTGGGATCCCTAAAAAAAGTTAGTTAGACTAATTAGGAAGTGTCTAAATGGCATAAAGAGTAGGGTGCGTGAAGACAAACACTTTTCATATATTTTTTAAATTCACAATGGATTAAAGCAAGTCATATGGAGCCATATGGTTGCATAAAATATTAGATCAAATTTGTGCAGTAAATGTTGTTACTTGTGTACATAATTAAATTGTAGGAAAACCAGTTGGTAGACAAAGAATGAAATGGGAGAATAACATTAACCATGATTTGAAGCAAGTAGATTATACAGGATATGATTGGAAAACTTTAGCTCAGGATAGGTATGTATGGAGAGCTTATGTTCATGCAACCATGAACCTATGGGTTCATTAGTGGTGAGTTAGTTTTAGTTAGAGTAAATAATAGGAGTTAGATGTGCACAACTTACCTCATATTATGAAAGCTAAAAATTAAAATGTACCTGTTGGTAGGTGCTGTCATCCTCAACTTTGTTGAAATATTGTATATAAAATTAACTGGAGCGCTTTCGGAAGTTATCTTCCATCTTTGGCAGGTTGAGTTTTTAACTTTTATCATATGACTATTCACCTCAACGGAATTTCATATGAATTTTACTAGTTTTACCTCATATTTGTAGCATTCTTGAAGACCGGATTTCGATGCTTTAGCATCATTATTATAGCATCTAAACTCAGGTCTTCAAGAAAACTAAAATATGAGGTGAGTCATGCATATCTAACTCCTATTATTTAAAATAAACTTCATAGTGTCACTTTCTTTAAATATTTTAAAACATTTAGTTACAGTGTCCAAAGATAAGTGCTGTTGCATCTTTTAGATTAACCATGAGTCACAATTATTGTCTGTCAAAACATTTGCATTGAATTGGAATTATCTCTTCCCCATTTTGTGTCTTGTGCAATCTATGATAAGAAACGGATGAGGACCGCCATCACCAATGTTCAGTCCCTTCATTTAAATATACAGATCTGAATTATTGGAAAGCAAGAGAGCTAATGGTTGCATTGCTAGGTGCTCACTATTAGCTAAAAAAACAAACTCTCAGGAAGCAGAAGGGCATCAAATGGAGATCCAATTTGTGCAGTAAATGTTGTTACTTGTGTGAATAAATAAATTGTTCTATACCAGTCTAAATATCTATACAAAGATAGAACAATTATCGTGGATCAAAATACAGGTGCCATAAAACAAATATTCATTGTTCGTCATCAAGGATTATAAAATATCTGTGGCAAGATACATTATTACATCATTAAACATGCACTAACCCAATATGGAACTGTCAGCATAGCAAACTATTACCTTTTTTTTATTGTTATTTTATTTGAAGGAAGTACCACTATGAAAGATGTCTTTTAATTATTATGTGTTAGGAATTTTTAACTCACCTCATTTTTTTAGACTAGTTTCTTCACAGAAAAGAAACACATATTGATAATTATATTAAAGCAACAGGTTTCAAACATATTGCACATAAACAGGCAGTCTTTAATAGTTTAACATACAGACTTGTGAATGTTCCCATGAGCAGAAAAAAATTTAGTATAGAGAAAAAATATGTTACAAATAGCAAAAGAGAATGGTTTTGTGGAAAAGATGATTCATAAGAAAATAAATAAATTCAAAAAGCAAAAAGTGATAATGAAAGTACTCTTTAGACAGATAAAGAAATTGGTAAAAAAATTCAGGAAATTTACATACCATCCTTTAGTTTTTTAATAAGTTTCAAAATATTTAAGCAAGTTTAACATTAAATTAGCATGGAAAATGATTACAGCCTGAATATATTAATTAAAACCAACAAAAATGAAAAAAATTGGTGAAGGCAATAAATCAGGGATCTATCAAATTGATTGTAAAAATGGTGAAAAAATATACACAGGAAATACAAAAAGGAACTTGAATACAAGATTGAAACAACATCTTAGAAATGTCAAAAATGGGGAAATAGAAAAGACTGTAATAGCTGCACATGCATGGTCAGAAAAACCCAGAATAGAAACTGTTATAATTTGGAAAACTAAAGGAAATATATTTTAATCAGTTATTAAACATTTTTAATTAGTCATTAATGGTTCTATTAAAACTAGGAATTATACAAGGCAAAACCCTTATGTTATAGGAAATATCGGGTTGGAATACATATGTATATAAACATTCCCAGTTTACTAGGACAAGGGTGCCTCAGGTTATTACTGGAAATATAGCAAAATTATATTTGATGCTAGATACTTTACCTGACATAGAACTCTGCTCTGCTGAATGAGAGAGAGAGAGAGAGAGAGAGAGAGAGAGAGAGAGAGAGAGAGAAAGTGGGTTGAACACTACCTCAGAATAGATTTTACAGTTAGGGTTTCAGAGGGAGGCATAAATGACTGGACAGGAGATGACCGTGGGTCTGTCGGTCTGCAGAAAAACTTTAGGTAAGTCTGCTCCATGTTATTTTTAATGGATTTTGGGGGCTCTGAAATGAAACCAAAACGGGTAAAAGTTCTAGATCTTGTAGCTTGTGAATAGGAACCAGTTGAACTAGAGTGTAGAATATGATGAAGTTAAAATTATGTCTATGATTAAGTCAGGTCATGTGGCAGAGTTCAACCTACTATCGAGTAAATGTCTCTCTCTTTCTCTACCTAAATATAGGAAATAACGTAGAATAGTTAAAGTTAGTTTAATTACTTTTAATTGTAGTCTATAATTTGTTGCTTATAGTTTTAAATATAGAGTGTTAAAGTTATTTATTTATTTATTTAAAGATCTCAACTTCCCTTTTATAGTAGAGTCTCCGGCTTTGTCTGCTCGGCAAAACCCAAATCCTTAAGTAAAACACACGCTACCTAACCGTCACAAATAATCCATGGTCCAAAGTCCTTTAAGGCCTTTTGGAAAAGCCGCTAAATTACAATAGAAACTAAGGCCAAATTATTGAAACAGTTAGATAAATCTAAGGAACTCGCAATTTGGGAGAAAATTTACACCACAAGAATAAGGAGAAAACTATAAAATGTTTAATTCCCAGGGAAAAGGAAAACAATTTGATTTGAAAGTTACAGAGGGAGTGGAAATCAGCCTACAGGATCGACAACTGCAAATTTGGCATTTGGGAGGCATTGACAATGTAACACAAGTGTGAAGAAACTAGTTTGCAAAAAAAAAAAAAAATATTATGAGGTGAGTCTAAAATCCCTAACTCATAATAATTAAACTATAACCATAGTTTTTCTTGAGTATCACCTTCATATTCTCATTTTTTATAGCATGATCTATCTTGTATCTTGCACGACAATGTGTGTCATGTAGTTGTATCAGTTGCTACTGTGCTGGGCAAGTGACATTGCGAGGTCTTGGAACATACTCCACATTCTGAAATGAGTCCTTATGACTTGGATTTGTTTTCATAGTTGAAAATAACTCTCAACGTATGAAGTTTCCCAATGTTCCATTGATGCTTCTAGCAGTAAGATCTCTCTTTAACAGAGTTTGCTTTGTTGATGGTATTTTAAGGCTGACACACATTTGAAAAAAGGTCCAGAATGTTGCCAATGATTATATTAAAAAAACTCCTGGCGCGACAGGCCTACAAGGCCCTTAGCCTACCAGCCGGCTGCTGGCCTCACATCCACATGTGTCAATCACAGAGGTAGATGATAATCAGCCAGTGTAGGGGTGACATGTGGTCAGCATGTCGAGTCCCCCAGCCGTTATAGCTGGTTTTCTCAACCTGGAGCCGCTACTTATTGTAGCTACCAAATGCATCACGATGCTGGGTGGGCACCGGTCCCATACTGGCCGAAATACCATGAGAAAATTTCTTCCCCCATGGAGACTCGAACCAGCGCAAGTCCCGTAGCTCTGCGCCAAGGCTTCCTACCTTAACCACTCGGCTACTGCGCGGGACAATGATTATATTAAGAGGGTGTAATATAAATTTGCTGATTATATTTTTTAATTTAGAACATCAATTGTTGCCACAATTTTATTTGAATGAATGAATAAGCTACTGTGTCCCATGAAGGGCCATGGCCTCCTAAAGAGTGATGAGCTCAAATATGTGGTTCATGTGGGGAGCAACTCCACATGAATGGATAACACTATTCTAAGATTACTCTTGTGATTTAAAATGTATTGTAGTAGTGGTGTCCGGTCGTAAGAGCAATTACTCCAGTTCTATGACGAAATTATGACTTATACTCGTAGCATATAAAAATGTACTGCCTTGTATTTTTTTTTTAGATTGAGTAAATCTAGAGTTTGCCTACATGGTTGTACGAGGTCATTTTTCTTCTTGAGAGGTCTGCACGAAAATGATCTACTATGTAAATTATAGTCATGTACATTCATTTTTACTAAATTGACAAATCACATGTATCAGTAACACATTAAAATGTATTAATAGCGCATTTGAACGAACTCAGTGCCGATATTAAATTCAACTATTGCTTTCCACAAATGATATACATATACACATTCGTAATAATTCTTTTTTTTTTTTTTGCAATTGCCCCAGGTTGTCTTTAGGCATTCCTGGTGTTCTCTCCTGGCATGGCGTACTTGTAACCCACTTCTGAGGTTGGGACGCCTGGAAGGAGGGGTTACGTTGCCCCGATGATATGATGGGTGATGATGATGATAGTGGTGCGCCAGGAGAGTCCCTAATCCTAAGCTTAATCTAAGATGAATATGAATGATGATGATTGCGATGACCATATGATTTCGGGGACCGTTTGGGCCTTAAAGTTTTCTGACATGTGTCTTACAGGTGAGGAAAATCCCCGATAAAAACCTCACCCAGAAAAACTGTCCCGACCGGGAATCGAACCCAGGCCCGCTGCGTGACAAGGCAGCACGATACCTCGAGACCACAGCGGTGAACACATAATACAATTGTTGTCATCCAGATATATAATATTGTCCCAATTGTCAGGGTTTTCCTTTGACTTATTTGGACTTAAATAAACACACTGATGTTATGTAAAATGTTTCTTTTCACTTTATTTTCTTCCCACAATTATCACTAAATCTTCAATCACAATTTTATCTTACAACTATTCTTCTTTTAAAGTGTATCAGATAATCCCTTATCATTACACAATTACAGACACAGTACTTCCTCACAGTTTCACTTACAATTTAACCTCTCGCCGTCTAACACAAGACTATCGCAAAACTGACCGGCCGGCCTTCTCTTCCGCTCTTTTATATAAGCGGGAGGAAAGCTCTCGAAATGGCTTCGCGCAATTTCGACGCCCAGAAACCTCTAGGCGTGGATCCTTCTCCAAGGGAATGGAGAGGCCGGTAGAAACGTCTGGCAGCACATTCCAGACAATTCAGCGACTCTGCGGGTCACCTACCTCGCCATGGGCGACTCGCCTGCGCAATTCAAACGCCGCTTACACGACATGTAACACTGCTCCCTCATCCATGCTAATCGTCCCGATCAGCTTCCTTGAAATGCAGCCAGTCGATCTAGGTGATTCACAACCGTTCCTCTTCCATGCTGGCGCTGAATATTGCAGACCACTCCGTTAATTCTTCTCCACAACCATACCACCCTGTATAGTCAATCCCTGGGGCACTGGAGCTCTTGTAGTCTTCCACTGGTCCAGCCGGTTGCAAGGCGAACTACCAGTCTGACGAAACATCCGACGACAGTAGGAAGGACGTGAGTATCGTCCTTCCGGGGGTCGCTCTCTCATGGGTTTGCTGCTTTCTCCTTCATTAACCTTCTGCCCATCCTGTATGCGTGGTCGCCGGGGTTGACCACGCCCACCTCTGAAGTTAGGATGGACGAAGCGATGACGAGGTCCCCCTGACCTCAAACTCCTCCATGACTTCCATCTCCTTCATGACCTTCCTTCAACTCGCCCCCTCCTATGTCCGTATCTCGTTTGAGGGGCGGACGCCAGGGCTGCGTGTTGTAATAGCTACCGGGCTGAAATCGAGGATGACGTCTATAGCGATGAGTCTGGCCTCCAACTCGAACTTGCTTGCCCTCCTCGGTTCCCTTTTGCTGCTCTCAACATGGAGTAGGATCGCATTACTCCCGAAGCGGAGTACTCGTTGTCTGATGTCCACAGTAGCGTCGTACATTCTCAGGGCATCCAGGCCTAAGATGACGTCCTCGGTAACTCCGGCGACAAACGCCAACAGTCGCAGCTCGCACCCTCCCAGGACCAACTCCAGGAGAACCTCCTTCTCCACAGGCATACTGTCCCCTGACGCGGTGCGCAGCTCAAACGTCCGTAGCGGCGTCCTCTCAGCCAACCCTTCTGCTATTTCAGGTCGCACGATGGTCAGCGACGCTCCCGTATCGACGAGTAGTCGGCAGGGCCTTCCATGGATCCATCCATTGGCAGTAAGTCCTTCGTCACTATGAAGCGAGGAGATGATGATGACGTCGGCGCCGGTGGCTCCCTCCTCACGCCGAACCATCCCTGGTTCGCGGGCCTTCGTCTACAATCCTGCATCAGATGACCAATTCGTCGACAATTCCAGGAGGTCGGTCTTCCATGTCGGCGACGCTCGGGTGGCGGTGAGCGTCGCTCCTCGGCGTCTTCCGCTGTCAGTCGTCTGAAACGCCTCCCGGTCGAGGTAGCGTGTGGTCTCCTTTTCCGCCTCTAGACGCAATGCCGCATTCAGTGCTCCATTAATGGCCTGGTGTTCCACCAGCAGCAGGTGTTATTTAGTTTCAGGTCCCTCAGACCGCAAACGAAAGCGGATGCCGCCTCTCCATCGATGAACGCTGCTGGGAGTCCGCTGATGACCTTGTGGGCTATTAGTTCAATGGCCATGGCGTATTCTTGTAGTGACTCCCCGACGCGCTGGACACGGGTTTTCAGCTGAGCGCGGTAGGCTGCACTGAGGTGATGATTGCCGTAACGGTTGTCTAAGGCGTCCAATATGTCCTCGGCGCGACATTCTCTGGAAGGCGTCTTAGAATTTCTGCAGCAGATCCCTGTATGGAGGCGATTAATTGGGTCGTCCTTTCTTCCGTTGTCCAAATATTGTGTGTTGAGATGGTGTTAAATTGCCGTATAAATATGTCTCATGATGTGGAACTGTCGAACTTGGGACTCTTAATTCCATGTCGGCTTGGATCTTCAGTCAGTTGTCGAACTTCGGTCCTCGTCGTAGAATCACTTTGCAGATCTTCTATTGCACGTCGTACTTCCGATGTTAGAAGATGATAATTATTTTCCTGTTGATCAAATTTTTCGTCCCAATGTTCTTTCATGCGACGAAATTCTCCATCAATTCTATGTAAATTGTCTTCTTGTTCATTTACTCTTTGTTCAATACTATAAATGTCTGTTTTATTTCCTGTGTTACTAAATTAAAACTTTCTTTAAATTGTTCAATTTTTTCATGTAGTTTCTCATTCTGGGTTAGTAATTCTAGTTTAAATTCATCATTTTGTACATTAATCAGGGTTATTAGCCCCTGTCTAGTTTCCTGGTTAGATGATTCAATCTGTGTTTTGATCTGTTTAATTTCCAAATTTAATTCCTGTTTTGAATCTTAATTTTACTTTAAAATTTGTTCATTTTGTTTTTTCATTCCTTCATTTTGATTCTTCGTTTCTTCATTTTGCTTTTGCATATTTGCGTACTGTTGTAATAATTCTTTAAACATTTCTTGAATATTTTCCGTTTTATTTTTATTACTTACTGATGTAGTTCTACTTCTCAACGATAGATGGCAATCCCTCCGATGATGCGGCGCTTTGTTTTACCGACTTCTCCAACGTTATCGGCGGATACGTAATCCGAAGTTCTGACACCAGATGTCCCAAATGCACAGGGTTTTCCTTTGACTTATCTGAACTTAAATAAACACACTGATATTATGTAAAATGTTTCTTTTCGCTTTATTTTCTTCTCACAATTATCACTAAATCTTCAATCACAATTTTATCTTACAACTATTCTTCTTTTAAAGTTTATCAGATAATCCCTTATCATTACACAATTACAGACACAGTACTTCCTCACAGTTTCCCTTACAATTTAACCTCTCGCCGTCTAGTGTTTGGCTGTTACAAACTGAATGACTTGTTGACAGCTGTTTGCGCTGCCCAGTGTGCCTTTTGCTGGGACTGTTATTTGTCCCTTGACGGCGAATTCGCGTAGGTGTGTACAATATTGGGTTTCGCTGTTTTCCCTAGCCTATACGGCGGTTATATGGGCATTGATTCTATTTTAGCATGTGCTATTGCTATTGATATAATGTGGATGTTTGATTCCAAGGCAAGATAGATCTCGCTTAATTGGGGCATCGGAAACCGTGTCGCTGATAACTTTCAGGACCGGAATGAGCCACGTCAATCTGCGCTGACCCCTCTGATCTTGGTTATTTCATGCTGAATACTATGGGTGGTTTAATGTGTCGAATATGTTTCTATGTGTAGTACGCCATTGTGGAAGGTGTTCTATATTGCGTACTATGGGGTTTCCATGATCTTTTATATTTCGGAGCATGGATGTAACCCTTTCAGTTATGATAGTATCAATATATGGTACCTTCGTGGCCTCGTGCATCTCCGTTATCCTTGTGTAACGCGGTGCCGAAAATATAATTTTGAGACATTTGTTCTGCAATATCTGAAGTTTCTTTTTGTGGCATTTCGCAAGGATACTCAGAGATTCGCAGTCGTACAATATCATACTGCGGATCACAGCCACGTATAGAGTGACCTTGATCCTTCCGGACAGAGACGGCGACTTGAAAAACGGATATAATATGGCTATACCTTGCTAAGCTTTAAAAGTGATATGGTCGATATGAGCTCTTAGTGTGAGTCTTTTATCCAATATTAGGCCTAGATATTTGACTGAAGTTTCTACTGGTATGGGTTGGACACCCATAGTGAGCTGAATTGGACAGGGAAAGTTTGATTTGGTGAACAGGACGACTTGTGTTTTATTTGCATTAAGTTTAATATTCCAGGAGCAAACCCATTCATATATTATGTTTATTGCTCGCTGGAATGTTGCAAGTCTGTGAGGAATGGATTTGAGTTTCGATTGCATGAAGAAACAAGTGTCATCAGCAAAGGAGGCTATTTGGAGTGTGATGGAGGTGAATAGGTTAAGGAGGAAAGTTTCGAGACATATAGTGAGTACAATAAGGGTGTGAAAGGACAAAGGACAGCTCCTTGTGGAACTCCCGCCAGTATGGAACGTCATATCAGATTTATTACCACTTACTGAGACGTAGAAGGTTCTATTTCTCAGATAAGTGGATGATAATTTTGACCTAAATTTGGCATCAATTTGGAATTTGCATTAGACTGTATATCAATCCGTTTATCCAAGTTGTGTCAAACGATTTTCTCAATGTCAAGGAAGACTGCTATGTTACTACGCTGGCGTTGAATTGAAAAACCAGTGACCAATTTTGGTCTATAACCCTGTGGCCAGTTGAAACGAGATGTGTGACTGAGTGTATGAATTTCTGAATACAAATTGATGGTTAGGATGTTGTGTTCCTTATTTGTAACTATCAATTTTGAGTCTTGCCAAAATGAGTTTTTCTAGGATTTTTCCTAGAACTGGCAGGAGGCTTATTGGACGCAAATTGTCTGGTTTATTTGGATTTTTACCTGGTGTCGGTAATACAATAACTTTAGCCATCTTCCAAGCTGCAGGGAAATTGTTTAGTTGTATGCAGGATTTAAATATGGTGAGGAGAAGTAGTAGCGCTTTGCGCGGTAGGTGCTTTATAGCTAGATTACTGATACGATCATGTTCTGGTGCACTTGCAGTGCAAAGGGCCTGGACATGAGAGCGTAAGTCAGCTAGATGGATATTGGGTCTTTCATTAGGGAAGGGAGCAGCTAGAAAGGCGTCTACTCTGTCATTGACTTCAGCTTCGTGAACTGGCGTTCACTAGCTCTTGTGGTCTGAATCGGTCTGCAAGATTTTCCGCGAGAACTTGTGCTTGATCGTAAGGATGATAAGCCCAAGTTCCATTATTCTGAATTGCAGTCGGTTTAGAAGATCCGCGGTTTGACTTTATTCTTTTTATAATCTCCCAAGGTGGGGTCTTTTTTACATTAAAGTTAGCCAGGGAATTTTCCCATTGCGTAATTTTGTGATCTTGCAGTCGATCTTTGACCAGTCGAGCATAGAGATTGTATTCCTGCTTTGTTTGAGGTGCTCCATAGAGTCTGTACTGTTTGAGGGCTCTCCGCTTATGCTCCAGGAGGTCGAGAAGTGTCTGATCTGTTTGTGTAGGACGTGTAGTGTTGTTGCGTCATGTGGCTGTGTCAAGTGCGGTTTGAATAGAAGCCTGGAAGTAATTTATGGAAGTCTCCAGTTCTTCAGTGGAGTTGATTCTCAGTCGAGGATTAATCCACTTCAAAAGGATTCTTGAATAATGATTCCAGTCTGTATTCGTCGTGTGTGGCCGGAAGGGGGGCTGAAGTAAGTACCTAGTGGTGAGCTTAAAGGTAATGTGTCTATTTGTGGAGAGATGTCGATATTTTTGGACAGTGCAATATCCAGGATATCGGAGCATAAGCCTCGCTGTGTGTTGCGAAAGAAGGTGTGTTTCCTTGGTGCTGAAATTTCAATGTTATGGTTGTTACAGAAGGTTTATAAAACCATGCCAGAAGCGTTGTGTACTCGACAGTTCCATGCGCGATGCTTAGCATTGAAATCGCCTGCCAGTAGGTACCGGGACGAGAACGATGTAAGGATGCGCATGTCATGTTGCGTGAGTGGTGATTTGTATATTGAAGCTATGAATATATTTAAGTGTTCTGCTATAGGAAGGATAATGCCAGTGGCTTCAATGAAGTGTAGCCCTGGGACAGAAATGTGTCTATGTGAGATGGACTTTTTAATACAGATTGCTGTACCACCAAGGGGTGCATTAGTGCGGTCTGTGCGATATATGTAGTAATCAGCGAGTCGGAATTTATCCTTTGGTTTCAGATGCGTCTCGCTGATTAGGAGTATGTCTATATCGTGTGTATGAAGTACAATGTCCAGTTCATGGATCTGAGAGCCAATTCCGTTGGCATTAAATGCCATTACATTAAAAAAGTGTCCCTCAGCGTGTCTATACATCGCTGAAACATAACGACATCATTTGAGTTAGGAACATGATACGTTCCATCGGGTTTTTTATAGTATTCAGCATGGGGGCCATGCTGTGTGCCATATTTTGTAGGTTAGGTGTAGCCATTGTGCTTCCTTGTGCTTGGGCCGAAGCAATGCGTTCCTGTAAGTTTATTTGAGGTTGAGATGGGATGCCAGAATTTACTGCAGCACTATAGGATATTTGGGGGTTTATTTTTTGGGAATTAAAAGTGCGTGCAGTAGTACGTTTTGCTTGTTTGGGTTGCCTGCTTCTCAGGTAGGCCTGATTAGCCTCCTCATACTTTGGGCATTTCCTGTATGAAGCAGGATGACCTATTTCTCCACAATTTGTACACTTTAGAAGAGAGGAATCAGATCGTGCTTCTTCTCGGACTGGACAATTTTTATGGCTGTGTTCTTTTGCACAGATGACGCATTTGGGTGTAAGTTTACAACCAGCAAAAGTGTGGTTGAATTTCTGGCACTGGAAGCATTGCTTGAGGCCAGAGCGAGGACGGTATGGCTCAAAGGAGACCACTATACTGTACAATTTATCGAGATGATAAATTTGTTTGGACTTTTCATTGTTGGCGAGCTCGATTACATAAAGCGGGAATCTGTGGATAGAACCATCCTCATATTTCTTCAATATTTTTTTGACACTACGGACTTCATATTCTAGTTCCACGAGTTCACTTTTAATGTCTTCGATATCGACATTGGAGGGAAGCCTTTTCAGCATTACCCTCAGGGGTTGGTCTGTTTTATATTGGAAGGTATAACATTGCCTTCCAATAGAGTCGAAATATCGCGTTACAGTATTATGGTCTTCTTTGGTAGTGGTGTAGTACCTGAGACCTTCGTTAGTGTTGACTACTTTGATGCTATTTGATATGAGTGTTTTCAGGGTTTTGTATATTTTAACTAGGTCGGCATGGCCTATGAGTGTGATTGGAGGTGACCTAGGACCTCTTCTGGGGCTAGAGTTGGCATTAGGAATAGTATTTGAAGGTCCAGGTACTGGTGACTCTTCTTGTGTGTTGTCTGTTTGTGAGTTACATGTGGATGGTTTTTCCTTGGTGGATGGACCATTGTCCACATGCATTGTCTGTAATTGGTTTTGTGTCATTTGTGTATTTCTGTCTATGGATGGTTTCTCTTTTGATTTATTAGAGTCACTCACCCTACCTTGTTTGTGCACTGGCTTTCCCTTACCTGACACGCGTGTAGAGGAAACCGAGTTCACGTCTTCATTAGCCAGAATTGCGAATTTGTTGGACAATTCAAGCTGAAGGGTGTCCTCGCTGGCTGATGTTTGCCGTGGCATTTCAGATTCGGTCATTTTTTTGTGGATGTTTCCTTATGTGGCTATTTTTGCTTTCGCTAATGGACGGAAAGTCTTTTGATTTACCAGCGGTTTTCTTTGTTTCACTAATGGACGGAAAGTCTTTTGCTTTGTCCGCGGTTTTTTTTTTACCTTTTCCTTTTTTGCTTAGGCATTAATTTTGAATTTCTTTGAACGTGTCCTGAACTATGTTAGTGACTGTCTCTAGATAGTAGCTCAGGTCACGTGTTGCCACTTGAATCTCATCTATTTGGTTCCTGCACTGCAAGGCAATGTCTTCAGCCAGCGAGGAACCAGCGAATTGGGGGAAGGTATCCAGGAAATTCAAGATGATTATGATAAGTCCTCGTATTTTAGAGGCTGTTTTCAAGTGAGGTGAATTTTCATAGAGATTAGCACTGTCTATAAGTGTCTCGAATTCCCTGAGTACCTCCGCCCATATTTCGTCTGATTTTTTGTTTTCCTCTACAACATTCATCATTATATCATGCAAATTATTATTATTAGACATGCTGCTTGCCATTGCAAGACTTAGTTCCATAAACTTAATTACTAGGAGGTAAGTACACGACTTACCAGCGTGTTAAAGAGCACTTTCACACTAATTATATCGAATTATCAGCTAAGCCGAACACTGCACATACAAGGGTGGTTTATTTTTTGGATGGCCACTATAGGCCCACAATATTTTGGGGACTTCGCTCTATAATTCGCGAAAGCACACTGCACAACACTTAAAAGAGACTGTCACAATCACTGCTGGTCCTTTGTTCCTGCCACCGGATGCCACGATGGTCCCTAAAGGGTAGAGAACACGTGTATAGTGTTTAACCACTTCCGTGCTTCTGTGTGACTGGCCGGCCTTCTCTTCCGCTCTTTTATATAAGCGGGAGGAAAGCTCTCGAAATGGCTTCGCGCAATTTTGGCACCCAGAATCCTCTAGACGTGGATCCTTCTCCAAGGAGAAGGGAGAGGCCGGTAGAAACGTCTGGCAGCACATTCCAGACAATTCAGCGACTCTGCGGGTCACCTACCTCGCCATGGGCGACTCGCCCGCGCAATTCAAACGCCGCTTACACGGCATACAACAATAGAAACGAGGTTTCTTATATTAACAGGTTGCTATAGCTGACAAAACGTACTGCATAATTTTATTTATTTAGTTTTTTTGTATTTTCTAAAAATATAACTAACTTAAATTGAATATTATAAATTTAAAAAAAACTGTTATTTCTAAAAATTCTATTATTGAGGAATTGGCGCTTTCCAAATCAGCCAATTAGTGTTTTCATTACATTAATGTTTTATGAATCGATAAGTCGAGAAGTCATTCGATCTTGTGTATACTTCGAGTTGTGATGGTTCTGGGTTCAGCTAGCCTAATGTTCAATAAAATATCAATGGAATAAGACAAGCTTCATCTAGTGGGTTATCAGTGGTCTAGTGTAGGTTATCGCTGGACTTAGCAGGCAGATGCATTTATCAGATTCAATTCATCTGGAGCAAAATAGCTGGTGTTGGTGGGGATAACATAGAGGAAACACTCTATGTGTTCATCTATGGAGATAATATGAATATGCAGAACACTCCATCAAATCAAAAATTATAGTCTGCTGCATGGCGGGAATTTTGAATTTTGATGTTCTCACATAATTGATTTGAATGAAATTTGGCAAATATATTATTTTATTTTAATCTGAAATTATTAATATACTAATTACCCCAGCAGTGCTGGGGTAGCTGGAGTGCTACCACTGCATTGTAGTTGGCAATATTGTGCAGTTTGTGATTGAATTCAATGTTTTTGATTTTTCAATGATGAAATTTTATCTTCTTTCTTCCAACTTAAGAATTGGATCTGCTAGTATGGTTAGCACATTGGTTGTACTTATGTTTAGGCATTGACTGTTCACACTTTTTTGATGTTGTGCACTGCTTCCTTCCACACACTTCTATAGCGGGCAATGGTGGACCATTGGATTCCTAGTTCTTGCATGAAATCATCTTGCCCATCTACGTCTGGGTCTGCCTTGGGACCCAGACCAATTTTATTTACAGCTCTTAAATTATGATAAACTTTAAAAAAAAAATTATCTTAAAGTGCTATTGGAAGTTTGAATATAATTTAAAAGAGGTTTCAAATTGATTCACAATTATAATCAATTTTTCTCTTTGCCACTGATTAATTCACAATTGTTCACATTAGTTTACACCTAATGTCACACAAATGAAGTGTAGAAATTTCATGGATTATAATTGCATTGTATTATATATTCCAGTTTTCAAATGTCAATAAACTCTAATAAATATGAGTCTGTTACATCTTATCTCATAAAAAGTTCTTTTGGTCATGTTTCAATACTCCTGAGTATCATCTTCATCTTGCCCAGACAGTTGAATTTTACATTGTGGCCCTGGATCTTTTCATGGACCAAAGGACTTGCAAATCAAATCCCTCTACCCAGGAATTTTGAAATTCATGATTCTATCCCTGGAGAGGGATTTGATATGCAAGTACTTCGGTTCACCAAAAGATGGGGTGGGTCGACATCCAGGGCTGACAACATAAAATTCAACAGTCTGGACAAGCTGAAGATGATACTCAAGAGTATTGAAACATGAATATTAAACAAGTTTTTTTTTTCCATCAAGTTTTTTGAGAATGGGAACATCTTACCTCAAATCAACATTAATTTGAGGTAAGATGTTCCTATTCTCAAAAAAACTTGATGAAAAAAAACTTATCGAAACCTGTTCAAATATAAATCAACATTAATTTGAGGTAAGATGTTCCCATTCTCAAAAAAAACTTGATTAAAAGAATCTCAAAATGTTACATCCTAAAATAAGCCATTACATGAATATTAAAAGTGATTTAATACCTTAAAGGTGGCACCCTCATTTGTAAAATATATCTGAGGTTCTCCATATCCAGCCATTTGATTTAAATCTTCAATACATTGAAGTAATCTGGGAAAATCTGGAGACTTACCATTGAAAAAAGGAGATAATCTGTAACACAGAAACATAAGCTTGGATTTTGAGAAAAATACTAACAATTGATGTACCTTAAACTTGGGTTACTTTGTCCCTTGCAGTACAAATTCTCTTCGGCTAAAAAAAAAAAGTTACTTGTTTTTATATCAATGGATAAATATTAAATTGGGCTTAATTATGTATTTTCAGAGAAGTATCAGCACTCCATAATATCTGTCAGGTGGATACAATTCCAATGTTGTCCATTTTGGAGCAATTATGTCGAATACATATAGTGGTCAATGTTCTTATTATGTGCAAATTTTTATTTGTAAAGAAACTAAACAAAATTGGTAAGTTTACATTTGTATATTTTAAGAGAAAAATTTTCGCCTAGACCGAGACTCGAACCCGGGACCTTTGGCTTGCCGGGCCAAACGCTCTATCAACTGAGCTACCGAGGCGAGTTGCAATCTAGATGCAAATTTTTCTCTTATACACGTTGTAATTCCCTCTCACCAAATGCTTTTGAAACCATTGCTTCTATCTTTGCAAATGAGAAATGTTAAATTAATAATAAAAATATCATTAGAAGCTTTACTAGCTTTATAAAGTAATGTTAAATTCCTAATATATGTCTTCTTAACTAAGAAGCCGCTATTTGCAAAGATAGAAGCAATGGTTTCAAAAGCATTATGTGAGAGGGAATTACAACGTATATAAGAGAAAAATTTGCGTCTAGATCGCAACTCGCCTCAGTAGCTCAGTTGGTACAGCGTTTGGCCCGGCAAGCCAAAGGTCCCGGGTTCGAGATTCGGTCTAGGCGAAAATTTTTGTCTTCAAATTTAATTTATCTTTCAGTGAGAAATGTTAAATTAATAATAAAAACATCATTACATTTGCATAACTTATACATTTATGAAATGCCATGCAACAGTATAGTTTTAATTATGTTGTTGACCAATGGTGATAAGTATTATTTTACTTGCGCCATTCTTCATCTCGCTTCCCAATAGAGACCTGTAATAAGTTTCAATTAATGTGACATTTAAATATGAATAATGTATTAATATTTGTAGAGAAAAATGATTGCCCAAATTGGGATATGAACCCAAGGTCTCTGGTTTTACGTAATATAAGGTATATAAGCTTTACTGACTACAATAGTAGTGTCAAAATTCCATTTAAAAGTTTGGCACTAAAATGAATGTTCATGGCCTTGGATGAACGAGATTGTGTAAGACAGAGAAAAATTCCAATCAAAGTATGATGTGCAGGTAGCATAGTGGTCTAATGCATGCTGGTACATAAAGCTAGAGACCTTGGGTGTTCAAATCCCAGTTTGGACAAAGTTTTTTCTTATGAGGTTTATTTTAATTAATAGGAGTTAGAATATTCATGACTCACCTCATTTTTGTAGATTTCTTGAACATCAAGGTTTTCATACGTTATGTATCATTATTAATTCTTTCTAACTAAATTTAATGTTTTTTTCTGTTCAAATATTAAATTGTCCTTCAGGGTGAGTAATAAATTTAAATAAAAACAGTGCAATGGATTATGTATTTTACCTGCAAATTCCACTGCCTGATCAAAAGTAGAGTTACTTTAGCTCACGTTGGAAATGTAATTCATGCAGGTAAAAACAGTATTACTGTCAAAATAAGTATATTATTATACACAGCTAAGGTATTACAATTTATAATGAAGAGAAAAACAAATGCCTGAACCAAGAATCAAACCCCAGACCTTCAGCTCTACATGCTGATGCTCTACCACTGAGCTATCCAGACATTAATTCCCATCCAGGCAGATACTCTCCTCTTTAACCTCTCATTCTAATTCCTTCTATACCTCAGAGCGGTGCACAATTATTTGGCTACTCTATGCCACCAGTAAATATTTGATCGGAGAATAAGTGACTTTTAGTGTCGTGTTGGCCAATGTGATAATATATGCTCCTGCTAGAGTCAAATTGCCAAAATGTTTGCTCATATAGAAGGGATTCTATCCCACCTACATATTAGTGGACAAGTTAGTGGGTATGTTAGTATTATTTTGGGCAAGTCAAGGTGAGAAAATTGGTGAGTTAGTACACCAGATTAATTTAGCATTCATTTGTTTGTTAGCAGGTTTTTGTGATAAATTGGTTACACTGTCTGAATAATGACTAATACACATTTTACATTGCAAATATGCTGATTTTAGGTACTTTGAGTTCAACTTCTCAATTTATTTTAAGGCATTTTTCACATTTTCTGGGGAAAAAATTAAAATATATTCAGACAGTGCCTATTTTAAAACAAACATGAAAAAATGATATTTGAAGAGAAAAATTTTCGCCTAGACCGAGACTCGAACCCGGGACCTATGGCTTGCCGGGCCAAACGCTCTACCAACTGAGCTACCGAGGCGAGTTGCGATCTAGACGCAAATTTTTCTCTTATATACGTTGTAATTCCCTCTCACCAAATGCTTTTGAAACCATTGCTTCTATCTTTGCAAATGAGAAATGTTAAATTAATAATAAAAATATTATTAGAAGCTTCACTAGCTTTATAAAGTAATGTTAAATTCCCAATATATGTCTTCTTAACTAAGAAGCCGCCATTTGCAAAGATAGAAGCAATGGTTTCAAAAGCATTTGGTGAGAGGGAATTACAATGTATATAAGAGAAAAATTTGCATCTAGATTGCAACTCGCCTCAGTAGCTCAGTTGGTACAGCGTTTGGCCCGGCAAGCCAAAGGTCCCGGGTTCGAGTCTCGGTCTAGGCGAAAATTTTTGTCTTCAAATTTAATTTATCTTTCAGTGAGAAATGTTAAATTAATAATAAAAACATCATTACATTTGTATAACTTATACATTTATGAAATGTCATGCAACAGTATAGTTTTATTTATATTATTTTACTTGCGCCATTCTTTATCTCGCTTGCCAATAGAGACCTATAATAAGTTTCAATTATTGTGACATTTAAATATGAATAATGTATTAATATTTGTAGAGAAATATGATTGCCCAAATTGGGATATGAACCCAAGGTCTCTGGTTTTACGTAATATAAGGTATATAAGCTTTACTGACTACAATAGTAGTGTCAAAATTCCATTTAAAAGTTTTCTTGAATAAGAAGCCACAAGTTGGCACTAAAATGAATGTTCATGGCCTTGGATGAACGAGATTGTGTAAGACAGAGAAAAATTCCAATCAAAGTATGATGTGCAGGTAGCATAGTGGTCCAAATGCATGCTGGTACATAAAGCTAGAGACCTTGGGTGTTCAAATCCCAGTTTGGACAAAGTTTTTTCTTATGAGGTTTATTTTAATTAATAGGAGTTAGAATATTCATGACTCACCTCATTTTTGTACATTTCTTGAACATCAAGGTTTCCATACGTTATGTATCATTATTAATTCTTTCTAACTAAATTTAATGTTTTTTTCTCTTCAAATATTAAATTGTCCTTCAGTGTGAGTGATAAATTTAAATAAAAACAGTGCAATGGATTATGTATTTTACCCGCGAATTCCACTGCTTGATCAAAAGTAGAGTTACTTTAGCTCACGTTGGAAATGTAATTCATGCAGGTAAAAACAGTATTACTGTCAAAATAAGTATATTATTATACACAGCTAAGTTATTACAATTTATAATGAAGAGAAAAATAAATGCCTGAACCAAGAATCAAACCCCAGACCTTCAGCTCTACATGCTGATGCTCTACCACTGAGCTATCCAGACATTCATTCCCATCCAGGCAGAAACTCTCCGCTTTAACCTCTCATTCTAATTCCTTCTATACCTCAGAGCGGTGCACAATTATTTGGCTATTCTATGCCACCAGTAAATATTTGATCGGAGAATAAGTGACTTATAGTGTCGTGTTGGCCAATGTGATAACATATGCTCCTGCTAGAGTCAAATTGCCAAAATGTTTGTTCATATAGAAGGGATTCTATCTCAAGAGTCCACCTATATTAGTGGACAAGTTAGTGGGTATGTTAGTATTATTTTGGGCAAGTCAAGGTGAGAAAATTGGTGAGTTAGTACACCAGATTAGTTTGCATTCATTTGTTTGTTAGCAGGTTTTTGTGATAAGTTGGTTACACTGTCTGAATAATGACTAATACGCATTTTACATTGCACATATGCTGATTTTAGGTTACTTTGAGTTCAACTTCTCACTTTATTTTAAGGCATTTTTCACATTTTCTGGGGAAAAAATTAAAATATATACAGACAGTGCCTATTTTAAAACAAACATGAAAAAATAAGTTGACTCACACTGTAACTTTTAAGACATTTTACTGTCAGTATAAGTGCTAAGTTAATTAAAAGTGACAGCATTAATTTTAATATTAAATTTAATTAAAACTTCCATGTTATATGAATGTCACTCATAAAAATAATATTATTATTCCAAAAATAACTTAATAATACTGAAAAACTAATAAAAACATACATAAATTAATTAATTAACATACATACTTTGATTTGTTATCTTCTCCAACCCAAACTAATCCATAATCAGCGAGAAAATTCTGCAACAATATATACTATTAAGAATTCAAAACTATTTAAATACTCTTCAGAATCTGGAAGGATTTCAAAATTTATAATTTGAATTTTGAGAACCTATTTAAACTTTGAAGACCCAAACAGAATATGAATGCAAGATCTTATGTTCTAAGCCCAAACACAAGAAATAAATATTTTTGTGCTCCTAATGACTTTTTTCTGGGTAGTTCTGATTTTAATTTTTTTAAAAAATCATTTAATTCCAAGTCAATTGGAAATGAGCAATTTAAAATCAAATACAGACATAATCAGGAGTTTTATCACTTCATTCATTATAATTATAAAATGGTTATATGGTTAGTCATATACAGGATAAATTAATATAGTTATTATAAGTAACATCAAGAGTGAATTTATCTAGAGGATTTGGAAATCAAGAGTGGCATTTGTTAGAACTGTTTAACAAATAAAATTAAACTGTTTACTCAAAATCATTATTTAAATATAGTTACCGGTATTTTAAAATATTTATATATTTAATGTAAATGGCGATGTTTGAAAACAAATTAGAAATGTATGGTTATGTTTATTCACTGCAACTTGATCATATTGTCAAATAGGATTACAATATTGTAAGAATGCATCTTAGTGGAGAAATAATGAAACACATAAAACTGTATATTTATAACCAACATTATAGGATATTAATATATTTTTAGTAAACAACTCAGTAAAATCATTATTTAAAAACACAATTAATTATTGAACACACAATTATCAAATGTGTAGTTCAAAGGAATCTGTTCATTATTTGCTGTATTCAATATATCTGATGCAGAATCAGTCACTGCAAAATCATGCTCTGACCTGTTCAGAATATTAAAAAGGGGGAGCTTTCTTTATCACAAAAGCAGGAGATGATAAAGATAAATTGATAAAGAGTGAGGAGAAACATGACTGTCATTGTTGTAAAATAAAATTCATTGAAACATGATTGGTCATTGACTACCATTTGGGGCATGAGTTAAAGGGTCATAAAATGAAAAGTAAGAATTTAAAGTTTTGTCAGTGGTTTTCTTTTCATAAGTAGGAATAAATTACAAATATAATTGACTAGTCCTTGGATATATTGCTTTTGACTTTAGGTATAAAAATATTATTATTATTATTATTATTATCATTATTACTATTTCCTTTTTTTTTTTTTTTTTTGCTTATATAAATTTGAGAGATGAAAATTGGGAATATTTTAGAAACAAGTTCTGTTTCTCGTAAAATCTATTTTCCAACACGTTTTCAATTATACAGTCATATTCATATGTAACACTACCAAATAATAATAATTATAATTATTATTATTACTACTACCTTCCTTTTTTTTTCTCTCTCATATAAATTTGAGAGAAGAAGAGGGGATATATTTTAGAAATAAGTTCTTTTTTCTCATAAAATTTAAACTACTAAACAGGTTTTGAACACTTTTTTAATTATAGAGTCATACTCATATGTAACTGTAAGATTTCGATACATATTTTAATGTTTCCCGGTTAGTCCAATTGCTATAGAGATAGTTGACGTAAAAAATATGTAGGGCGGCGGCACATATTTTAGCATAAATATTTTCACTATTGCTTCTTGAATATTGTTCACTATGTCAAGTAGACCAGTAGAACTACACTTTAACTTGATGTAATACAGTTTTAATGTATCTTGAAGTACAATGAAGCAACCTGCTCGTAGCAAGTCCAGGACTCAACTTGTAGAATGTAGTAATGAGTCGACAGCTTGTTGAACATCTGTGTAGAGCTTGAAAGTTGTAAGTAACAATATAGCCTGATCTAATTAAGCAGGACAGTCTACTCACAGCTGGAGCAGAACTCAACTCGACCATGCAGCTTTTAACTTAAACATGGTAAAGACGTAACAAACTGTCCCATATGGGAGCTTGAATGAAACTACAGAAAACCCAATCTTACTACTTGAAGGATGAGAAGCAACTTAAACTCGACCATGCAGCTTTTAACTTAAACATGGTGAGGAGATATCTCTACCTTACACAATGAGGGCCGAGTAGTAACTTTGACTCGACCGTGCAGCTTTTAACTTAAACATGGTCAAGACGAAATTCTCAAGTAGAGAGAGAGCTCAACCTTATTCTTTAAAGGTTGAGAGGTAACTTGTGCTCGACCTTACTCCTAGAAGGCTGAGCGGTAACTTAGATAAGAGAAGCTAAATACTAAACAAGAAATCAGCTATCAGACCGAGTACATTCATAAACAAACAAACAATATGGTCGGTCTGATGCAAACATAAACAAGTGAAAACAAGATAAACAGAGATAAGGCGAAGACGCTTATACAATAGCATCTTCGCAAAACAAAATTATAATATAATAATTTTATTGCAGCCAAATAGCCAGGATGAAAATAGAATACATTATAAATTTACATATTTGCATATTCACACATTGTTTTTGTTCTTTTTGTGCATAGCTCAATGTGATATCGGTCACACGATTTTTTGCATAGCGTACATTGACAGTCTTTATTTGCTTCATGAAATTTTGTGTTGTTGCATATCAGGTGGTGGAATCCATGGACTGCCAACCTAGTGATGACGTGTCTCATTTCGAAATTTTCTTTTGTCCACGCACGGTCCACCATTGCCCCGGTGCTGTAGAATTCTGGATGTATTTCTTCTCTTTTTCTGTTCAATGTTGCTAGCAGCTGCTCAGATGCGCTGGTGCTGGGTAAGAGTATGCTTGTTCTGAGGTCGTCGATGAGGAAAGTTTCCTTCGCCAGTAGGTATGCGAGTCTTGAATGTGTTACTTTTGACACTCCTAATACTGCCTTTATATATCTCGCTTTCACTCTTTCTAGAGAGGAAAGATTCTTCATTGTTAAATGTGTCCATATGAGTTCTATGCCGTATGTCAGTATTGGTAGAATTTTTGCTCTAAATAACAGCATTGCCGTCTCTAAGGTGAGGGATCTAATGTTTCTTATTTCATGCATTGCCATTATTGCCTGGGTTGTCTTTTCTGTGATATGTTTTGTGAAGCATTTCGCGCTTGTTTGTAGCGTGATGCCTAGGTATTTGAAGTCTGGTACTATTTTCAGTTTAGTTTCCCTTATGTATATCGCTTCATTTATGGCGGCTCTTCCTCCGTTTCTGAAGATCATTGTGTCCGTTTTTGATATATTAATGTCCAGCTTGTTCTTTGAGCACCATTTTTCCACTTCGTTTATTGTTTCCTGAAGTGTTGTTATGTCTCTGGAACCGATTACGATGTCGTCCGCATATGCGCATGAGAAGATACCATCTTTTTGGGTAATTCTAAGGATTTCTTCGGTTGCTAGTATAAACAATTATCAAACATATTAAATCTGAGATTTAACAGTAACACTTATCCATATTGTCCTACTTAAAAAAAACTTACAATTGTCCTTAACCTGTATTTATCACTACATGAGATAAAAGTGCTTATGCTTATTTCCCTACAGATGTCAGCAAGTAACAAATGGTTATTAAGTTATGTAGATAGGAAATAACACTATGAGGTTCTTTAATATTGTTTATTTTTTATCATTTCACTCACCTCATACTTCATAATTTATAGCAGACCCAGGGTTTCTTCACGTAATTCGTGACATTGTCAATGCTGCGTCATGTTCACAACTGACGTCCAACGGCCTTCTATCCTGCAGACTGACCTCCGCGCCATCTGGTGGCCGACCGAAGAATTTCCAAATCAGGCCTCTTTCTTTATAACCGGGTATTTCAAAATTCATAGTTGTATTTTCATTCTTGCATATGTAAATTTTTCCCAAATTGTGAGTTCCTTCGGTTTTTCCAATTGTTTAAGTAATTTTGTTTTGGTTTCTATTCTATGTTTTTCTGACCAGGCATGTGCAGCTATTGCAGATTTTCGGTTTCTCCATTTTGACATTTCTGAGGTGTTCTTTTAATCTTGTATTTAGATTCCTTTTTGTTTTTCCTATGTATATCTTTTCACAATCTTTACAATTAATTTGATAAATTCCCGATTTTTTGCAGTCTTCAATTTTTTCATTTTTGTTGGTTTTTATTAAATTACCTAAGCTGTAATCATTTTTCGGTGCTAATTAATGTTGAATTTGTTGAAAATTTTTTGAAACTTGTCAAATACGAAAGGATGGTATGTGAACTTCTTGAATTTTTTGCCTATATTTTTATCTGTCTGAAGAGTACTTTCATTGATGACTTTTTGTTCTTTGAATTTATTTATTTTCTTGTGTATCATTTTCTTGTGAAAACCATTATCCTTAGCAATTTGTATGATGTGTTCTTTCTCTTTATTGTAATTTTCTTTGCTCATGGGGACATTCACAAGTCTGTGTGTTAAACTATTAAATACTGCCTGTTTGTGTGAAAAATGGTTAAATCCAGTAGCTTTTATATAATTGTCGATGTGAGTTTCTTTTCTGTAGATTCCAAATTCTATTTTCTTTTTTTCTTCTTTCCTAATCAATTTAAGGTCTAAAAATGGTATTTCATGATTATTTTCTATTTCCATTGTAAATTTGATTGTTTTATTTTGAATATTTAACAGTTTAATGGCATCTTCTAATTGTTTCTCTTTTACTATTGCTATGATATCATCTACGTATCTTCTCCAAAATTTAAACATCAAAGGATGTGAAGATACGTAGATGATATCATAGCAATAGTAAAAGAGAAACAATTAGAAGATGCCATTAAACTGTTAAATATTCAAAATAAAACAATCAAATTTACAATGGAAATAGAAAATAATCATGAAATACCATTTTTAGACCTTAAATTGATTAGGAAAGAAGAAAAAAAGAAAATAGAATTTGGAATCTACAGAAAAGAAACTCACATCGACAATTATATAAAAGCTACTGGATTTAACCATTTTTCACACAAACAGGCAGTATTTAATAGTTTAACACACAGACTTGTGAATGTCCCCATGAGCAAAGAAAATTACAATAAAGAGAAAGAACACATCATACAAATTGCTAAGGATAATGGTTTTCACAAGAAAATGATACACAAGAAAATAAATAAATTCAAAGAACAAAAAGTCATCAATGAAAGTACTCTTCAGACAGATAAAAATATAGGCAAAAAATTCAAGAATTCACATACCATCCTTTCGTATTTGACAAGTTTCAAAAAATTTTCAACAAATTCAACATTAAATTAGCACCGAAAAATGATTACAGCTTAGGTAATTTAATAAAAACCAACAAAAATGAAAAAATTGAAGACTGCAAAAAATCGGGAATTTATCAAATTAATTGTAAAGATTGTGAAAAGATATACATAGGAAAAACAAAAAGGAATCTAAATACAAGATTAAAAGAACACCTCAGAAATGTCAAAAATGGAGAAACCGAAAAATCTGCAATAGCTGCACATGCCTGGTCAGAAAAACATAGAATAGAAACCAAAACAAAATTACTTAAACAATTGGAAAAACCGAAGGAACTCACAATTTGGGAAAAAATTTACATATGCAAGAATGAAAATACAACTATGAATTTTGAAATACCCGGTTATAAAGAAAGAGGCCTGATTTGGAAATTCTTCGGTCGGCCACCAGATGGCGCGGAGGTCAGTCTGCAGGATAGAAGGCCGTTGGACGTCAGTTGTGAACATGACGCAGCATTGACAATGTCACGAATTACGTGAAGAAACCCTGGGTCTGCTATAAATTATGAAGTATGAGGTGAGTGAAATGATAAAAAATAAACAATAACAAATGGTTAGCTCATCACCCCACAGAGACACCAATTAGACAAATAAGGTATTACTTGGATGGGAAAGACCAATTAAATTTTGCTCAGAGGCTCTAATTTAGATTTGAGGTTCTTTTATGAGGCTGAAAATCTTCAGTGTCAGAACTTATGGATTGAAGTCCCTGACGGAAGACTTGTCCCTTGGATTTTTTCATCTTAAAAAATAGAACACTACTATCAGAGAAAAACCTGGAGTACCAAGTTTAAATGAAGATAAAGATACCAACAAGAATGGAAAAACCATCTGAGAAGAATGCAAAGAAATAAACTTCCAAAATTTACATTCCAGTATATACTCCAACTGGACATAGGAGCCAAGAAAGACCAGGTCAATACCTTCTTCATTAGGTTTACCGTCACAAGCCACATGGCCTAAAATGGATTTTTTCATGATGATGATGAAAAACCATCAACCCCAGCCAGGTTTGAACCTGTAGACATACAGACCAAGGCAAAGAACTTAACCCCTAGACAGCCATGGCTGATTACTTAAAAACTAACATGAATAAAAAAAATACCACTCACGATTCACACTGTTAATAGAGATAACCCATCCCCAATTTAACAGAATTACAATGTTGTTTTCTATCTCCACCACAGTGACGGAAAGAAGTGAATGAGCTGTTAAAAAATTTGGAAATCCCTCACAATGTCAAATTCCCTTGTGTAAACAAGTAACTCTGAAGAAAGAGACTATAAATATATTTTGGTCTTACATATTTTTAAGTTATCACTTCTCACCGAATGGCAAATTTTATTTGTACAGAACCAGAGACATTGGGTTCAAATCCCGATTCAGGCATATATTTTTCTCTTAAATTTTTTTTTTCTGTAAAGCAACCCTTAACCCATTAGTGCCCAGCGTTACATAAATGTAACACCTGCATCTTTAAACAATAACACCTCAAACTCATTGTTGGCAGTATAATTTTTATGCAAATTGCACATTGTTGGGTTCCAGTAAGTCTGACCTATCAGTCCGCGTTTGTTTTTCTATGTATCAGTTCACAATGTGAATTAGTGGATGCATATTTATGACCAATTTTCGGATTGCTTAATTTATACTACACCATAGAAGAAGAATAAGTATAAATAAGATAATATGTTAAATAATGAAGTTTATTATATACAAAAGTATTGAAAATTGAGTAATATTCACGTTTCTGGTACATTTAGTTGCTATGATTTCTTTAGAATTGGCACAGGGTGGTGTTGAAGTTTGCTGTAACATAAATGTTACGCTAGGCAGTAATGTAAGCAGATTTCTATACCAAGTGCCAGTTTATGTTCCCGAGTATACTTTATATATTTTTTTCTTTCAAAATAATTTTGTGGCAGTAGAATTTATGGTATTTGTTTATTTTTATGGATCTTGCTATGATCCTAGCACCGGGATTTACAGTCAAGGAAGCTCTAACCACTTATTTGGCGGGGGAAAATGATGACATATAACATAACATGTTTTTATTAGCCCCTCCTGATTCTAGTGTTATGACTGTGAAGATTCAGGAGATGAAGACGCAGGTGGAACTCCTATTAATCTCAATGGAAAACAAATCCTTGCTAAGGTTGAATTACGAACTGTCGATGGAAGAGAAATACAACCTCAACCAGCTCAAAAGGAAGCAATCTCCCTGCCAGGTGCACCAGAAATACGAGTTCCTCCGTTATCGTACTCACTCTACACAAAAAAAGTACATTGGGTGGACGGTGATTTTCAAAATATCAATAGAGATTTTGACGCTAGTAATTTACCTTCACAAGAAGAAAACATCGAACTGAAGCTTTAGAACTCTTCCTCACTCACGAACTTACTTACTTCATAATATAAGAGTGTAATGCGCATTGCAGAATAATTGTCCCCACACTATCATATCAGCAGCTGCAATTAGTTTTATAGCTATTCTCATTCTTAGTTGGTACAATAAATTACATTTTAAGAGAATGTATTTGGAGAATAATGATGGCACTCACAATAAACTACTGAGCAATGCAATGAGAAGGAATATGTTTGAACACATCGTGAGATTCATACATTTTTCTTACAATGATGACTTCAACCCCGAAAACAAAGACAACTTGTGGGAAATTAGACCGCTTATAAATTGACTCAAGTGTAAGTTTGGTGCTTTCTTTGTACCTGAAAAATATTATCGTACGATGAGAGCATGACTAAATATTTTTGAAGATATGGGTTGAATAAGTTTATAAGAGGAAAACCCATTAAATTTGGATGTAAAGTCTGGTCTTTCAACACCTCTAAAGAATATCTTGATGAATTTGACGTACATCAAGTTAAATCCGTTACCTAGACCATTGATATAGAGAAGAATTTTGGTAAAGCAGTGTCCTAAATGTGACGTAGGATTGTGTATTGTTTGCTTTTCTGTGTACCACATCCAATAAATGACTGAAATAATTTATTTCCTAGTGTTAATTATGTGAATGATAAGTTATATGGTGTCTCTATTGTTATTAGTTTTTGCTCCCATATGTGCCTAGCGTTACATATATGTCACGGTCATTTTTAGACAACCAATAAACACAACATTATTTAATATTACTTTTTTAGCTACTTTTTGGATAAAATAGTACATAAATCAAGAAAAAACAAAAAATCAACAAAAAAATGTATTCGGGCACTAATGGGTTAAAGCTCTGTGAGGATCTCATATTTGGTTCCTCAAGCACTACTAAACACATGTATCAGTGGACTAAGACCTGCCTCTCCTTAAATTCTCTCTCTTAAAGTTATTTTATTTGTAGGTAGAAAGGTCAAACAAGTTCCTCAATGTAGATTAAAAAAGCTAAATTTTATCCTCACATTCTCCAGCCATTCTCTGCATTGTAGTGAGAAAAAATAAGAAAGCGTATACTGTTTTCTCATTCTATATACTATGACACAATGAACTTAGTTATAAGAAAAAAATTAAAGTGTAGGAAATTCCTAACTTCCTACATGGAGAAATCATCTCTAGAAAAATTTTCTCACTTCTATAAATTTCATAAGATACTAGCTAATACACGGAGTGTGCTGCTATGCATAAATAAATGATAATGTGTTTTTATGTTTAGTTCAATAAGTAAAGGAAAAATAAACATAAATTTATATTATATTTAATTAATGTTGGGAAGTAAACATTATGAGGTATAATCATTAAAATTCATCGGAGAACATATTGTTTAAACAACTCACCTCATAGGATTCATGCTTCCATGAAATTGCGATTTCAAACATAATCATGTTCATCATCAGCCATAACTCCGACTGATGAAATTCTTCGGCCGTCAACTATTCTACTGTCGCCATCTTCAGTGCTGCCATCTATGGTTGAATTTATGAACTTCGAAATCAATGTAATTTCGTTAGGGATATCAAAATTCATTGATCTATTTTTATTTTTCTGAATGTATATTTTTTCCCAAACTGTCAATTCTAAACTTTTAAAACAAGTAGAGAAACCTTTGGAATTGACAGTTTGGGAAAAAATATACATTCAGAAAAACAAAAATAGATCAATGAATTTTGATATCCCTAACGAAATTACATTGATTTCAAAGTTCATAAATTCAACCATACATGGCAGCGCTGAAGATGGCGACAATAGAATAGTTGACGGCCGAAGAATTTCATCAGTCGGAGTTATGGCTGACGATGAACATGATTATGTTTGAAATCGCGATTTCATGGAAGCATGAATCCTATGAGGTGAGTTGTTTAAACAATATGTTCTCCAATGAATTTTATAAATTTATATTGTTATTACTTTTAGATAGCCCGTGCTGATAACCCGGCATTCCAGGGAATCTATGTATCCTGATGTATTTGGCATAAATGAGCTGAAAGACAAAATTTGTTATTTTGAGTTATCCGTGCTGCTGCTCTGCTTGCCCGAGAATCTACCTATCCTTCTTGGCATCAATGAAAGACAAAAATGGTTATTGTGAGTTATCCATAAAAGATAACATATGCTGTCACAGGCTTTTTTTAGAGTTTTTTAAGATAATCAATTTTGTGTACATTAATTTGGTGTATTTGTTTTGGTTTAGGCAGCGTAAGCCATTTAAGCATACAAAAAGCCACTTTTATTTTACTTTTTCACTACAAAGGGTGATTTTTAAGAGTGAAGGGCTTGAACATTAAAACTATAAGCCTATAACCTTCCCGGGAATCTCCTGAACATTTTGCATCACAATCGGATGAACGATATGGCAGCGCATAAAATACAAACAAACAAACATTCATTTTTATATATTAGATACTTGTCCCTTGGATGGTAAAAATTAAGAAACACTATTGGCATGCTTCTTGTATCAGGAAGCAAGAGGGTAAATGATGAAGATGACTGAATCCATGATGCCTTTGCATAACAACACATGCCATGTAAAGTAAGGTAATGTAAACCCTCTACTTGTGTACGGAACAATCCCAGGTTGAGGGATAAGATGAGATGACACTCCTGTTATTGTAGGTAATGATTACAAAGACACTGGCTGACCAGGCCTGTGCACCATCACAATAGCAATTGGTTCCGGTGGACTAGTGATTATCAGGCTTGACTCTTGCAGATTCAAACCTAGCCAGGTTCAATACATTTTTCAATGCATAAACATCTTAAGAATGGGTTCCTTTAGAAGAGAACTAAAGCTGTGGTCCCATGTTGTAGATTTACAACCTGTAAAAAGCCTCAAACCTGTAATAAGTGGCCTCAAATAAAATTTGTCAGCCCTTTCACAACCAGATTTGAATTGGGACTGTAATAAAATAACATACCAAAAAACAGACAAAATATAATGAAATAAAATGGATGAGTGTGGATAAATGTTGGAATGATGTTTTTGGCAGGGGAAAATTAATGAAACCCCAATAAACACCTACCTTGGATCCAATTTGTCAGGAATCCCACATGGAGTGACCAAGACAGGAACTTGGAACCCAGAATCTAACCACTTCCACCTCGGAGCTGCCCATACAATTAATCCTTTTATATATTTTTAATATATCTACATATAAAATAGTCCACTGCTGTGATCTCAAGGTAGCATGCTGCGTTGTCATGCACTGGGCCTGGGTTTGATTCCCAGTCAGGACAGGCTCCTGGGTGAGGTTTCTTTCAGGGTTTTTCCTCACCTGTAAGACAAATGTCAGGAAGCTGAGGGCCCAACAGTCCTGAAAATCATCTGGCCATCATCATTATCCTTATCATTAACATCATCCATCACTGGTGTGGAAAGCAACGGGAAGTTACCACACCTATAATTCCTTAGGAAAGCTGCAAAGCATAGCATGAAAATGTAAGACTGCAGTGAAAGACTTGCCCTCAGGCAGAATTACTATAGAATAGAACATATAAAATATTGAATAGATAATTAGGTAAAGTATTTTCAAATTAAACTGTAGCACATGCATAGGAGATTTTATAAAATATGGTAATTAAAATTTCCTATTTGTATACTTATATATTGAGATCATATCTGGTAACTACTGATATTAAAATTCATTATAAAATCATTAACAAGACCTGCACTTTGCTATGGCAGTGAGGCATGGACTTCAAGGAAAGGAGAGGAGAGTAAGATAAACTTCTAGTGAAGTGAGATTCATGAAATATACAGCAGGGTACACCAAGTGGGATCACAAACGCAATAATAATATCTTGAAGGAATCACATTTATAAGCAGTCATTAAGTATGTACATGAATATGAGAACAACTGGATGAATGATTTGCGATGAATGAGCTCTGATAAGAGTTCCCAAAGCCATGCTTCTTTATTGTCCAACATGGAAGAGATCTCTGAGCCGTGCAAAGAAGCACTGGATACAAAATTCATCAGTGAGATTATAACAGGCCTATAGATCTAAGACTTGTAAGGATGAAGAAGAAGATAACATTTTACAAAACACAGCACATGCACATACAGACACACACATTGTCAGTCCCTTACATGATAAATATTTCTCTAACTCTTTTCAACAACCATCTAGAAGAAGCAATGCTTTTCCACGTTGTTCTACAGTGCCTTGGTCACTTATTGTACAGTGTATCAAGTCAAGGATAGCACTCCAGTGATTCTCATTTCTTCTGAAAATATATATATGCCATTTCAATTCATTTATTTTTCAGACATATCCTGATTCAATAAATTATTTTCTTGTCTTTGCAGGTTATTTCTTTATTGTGTAGTCTAGTAATTCTAAATATTTGATTCTGTTAATGTCAAGATCTCTCACTCATGTGTCAAAACTGCTAAAAATCATTTATTGAACATTAGTATTTATATTTTGCAAGGTTTTAAGACTTGAAATTAATCATATTATTCCTTTCAGATTGACAAATAAGTAATTAATTAATTGATTATCTAGGTAACACACTTTTATTATTTACTTGGCAAAAAAGTGTGCTATTTCAAGAGGAGTTTTTAGAAATTAATAATTTAAGGTTTCACTTCCACTGTATCATTCATATTAAACTTGGTATTTTATAAGCATTCTTATCAAGGTCTTGAAATTCATAACTTCCTTGACATTTCATCTGTGTCTATGGCAGACACCTTCCGGAGGTTATGTTCTTCTGATGTTCACTTCTTATTTATCTTCACAGCTATTCTACAATCTTCAGGAGGATATATTCTTCCAATGTTCATTTCTCAGATGTCATACTCTCCTATGATGACCTACATCAACAGGAAGATATGTCATAGCTGTTCTATGACTACAAACCTCTTCAGCAGACTGTGTTCTTCTAACATTCACTAATCAATATTTAATTTTAGGAAGTTATATTTTGAGGTTATTTTAATTATATTATTTTTGGTCTGGACATCTTACCTCAATATTAATGTTGATTTGTTCTTGGACATGTTTCAAAACAATTCTCTGTTTTATCTTCAGCTTTCCCAGACTGGTTTTATTTATGTTGCATTATGTTGCACCACCTGGATGTCGATGTCAGCTCCATCCTGTGGTTGGCCAAAGAACCTCCAAACAAGGTCACCCTCCATCGGAATATCAAAATTCATAACTCTGTTTCTGTTCTTCTGAATATAAATTTTTTCCCAAATAGTCAGCTCGTTTGTATTTTCTAACTGTTTTAATAATTTAGTGTCTGAATTTATATTATGTTTTTCAGACCAAACATGAGCAGCAACTGCAGATTTTTCAATTTCTCCATTTTTAATATTTCTTATGTGTTCTTTGGTTCTAATTTTTAGGTTTCTTTTTGTTTTCCCTATATATATCTTTTCACAACCCATGCATTCAATTTGATATATTCCTGACTTTTTATTTTTATCAGTTTTTTCATTTTTGTTGGTTTTTATTAGTTTATTTAAACTGTAGTTATTTTTTGGTGCTAATTTAATATTAAACTTCTCAAATATATTTTGAAATTTATTATGTACCCAGGGGTGATATGTGAATTTCCTATATTTTTTCATAGGTGGTTCTTCTTTTTCAAGATTACTTCTGTTTATCATTTTTTGTTTTTTATACTTTTTTTTATAGAAAAGTATAAAAAACAAAAAATGATAAACAGAAGTAATCTTGAAAAAGAAGAACCACCTATGAAAAAATATAGGAAATTCACATATCACCCCTGGGTACATAATAAATTTCAAAATATATTTGAGAAGTTTAATATTAAATTAGCACCAAAAAATAACTACAGTTTAAATAAACTAATAAAAACCAACAAAAATGAAAAAACTGATAAAAATAAAAAGTCAGGAATATATCAAATTGAATGCATGGGTTGTGAAAAGATATATATAGGGAAAACAAAAAGAAACCTAAAAATTAGAACCAAAGAACACATAAGAAATATTAAAAATGGAGAAATTGAAAAATCTGCAGTTGCTGCTCATGTTTGGTCTGAAAAACATAATATAAATTCAGACACTAAATTATTAAAACAGTTAGAAAATACAAACGAGCTGACTATTTGGGAAAAAATTTATATTCAGAAGAACAGAAACAGAGTTATGAATTTTGATATTCCGATGGAGGGTGACCTTGTTTGGAGGTTCTTTGGCCAACCACAGGATGGAGCTGACATCGACATCCAGGTGGTGCAACATAATGCAACATAAATAAAACCAGTCTGGGAAAGCTGAAGATAAAACAGAGAATTGTTTTGAAACATGTCCAAGAACAAATCAACATTAATATTGAGGTAAGATGTCCAGACCAAAAATAATATAATTCACTAATCATTTAACTTTTACAGGTATTAATCACTATGAGGTTTAATTTATAGTGAAATTAAATGTTTCGTACCTCTCCTCATATAAACTTTCTAAGTAGATCGCGATTTCGAGACCACAAAGGTCTCATCTTCAGCACTTTCTTGGCGACTGATGTTGTGTCGATCAGAAGAAACTCTTCTTCTTCCCTCTGTTGGTGGACCGATGAACCTCTGGATCAGGTCAAAATTTGCAGGAATTTCAAAGTTCATAAGTTTTCCTTTGTTTTTCTGAATGTGGATCTTTTCCCAAACTGTGAGTTCCTTTTGTTTGTCTATTTGACACATAATTAATGTTGCAATAGATAACGGTTATAAAGAAAATATGGTACATAAATAAATTTAAAAGACAAAAATTAATACATGAAAGCACACTTATAAAAGAAACAGAAAAAATAAAATTCAAGAAATTCACTTACCATCCATTGAAACACTATAAATTTTCAAAAAGTTGAATATAAGATTAGCACCAAAGAATGAATACAGCCTTAATAGGATAATTAAAACCAATAAAAATGAAAGAATTAAAATGAAAACAAATCAGGAATTTATCAGATCAAATGCAGGGAATGTGATGAAATGTATATTGGAAAAACGAAAAGAAATTTGAAAACAAGGGTGAAAGAACATCTTAGAAACATCAAAAATGGAGAAGTGGAAAAGTCAGCAGTAGCTGCTCATGCTTGGTCTGAAAAACATTTCATTAAATCAAAAGCCAGTCTAATTAAACAAATAGACAAACAAAAGGAACTCACGGTTTGGGAAAAGATCCACATTCAGGAAAACAAAGGAAAACTTATGAACTTTGAAATTCCTGCAAATTTTGACCTGATCCAGAGGTTCATTGGTCCACCAACAGAGGGAAGAAGAAGAGTTTCTTCTGATCGACACAACATCAGTCACCAAAAAAGTGCTGAAGATGAGACCTTTGTGGTCTCAAAATCGCGATCTACTTAGAAAATTTATATAAGGAGAGGTAAGAAACATTTAATTTCACCATTCACTAATCAGCTGATGTCATGGCTATTCTAAGACAACAACAGAACATTGTACGAAAACACCCTCCTGAAACCACATCCAGAATGCCAGGAAAATGCCAAGCTTAATATGAATCTTTATAAGAACTGAATACTCTGGAAAGAGAAACCTATGACTTCTGAATCTGTAGTTGAAATCTACATAAAAAATCTACAACGCTTAAAATGACATTTATAATGTAAATTAACTTACCACCATCTCACAAACTTTGTTTTGTAATTTTTCACATTTTCTTTCTAAAGAGAATAATTCCTGATTGTGCATTCTAGCAGAGTCAGGTATTGAAGATGATGGAGATGAATCCTCATTGGAATAAATACTATTCTTTAACATTTGTGTCAACTGTAAAATTGAAATTGAAAATAACTGCAGGTAATTATAAAACAACTCAGATAAAAATGAAATATTATCTTACCTAGGATTTCATTATACAAAAATATTTCTTGAAGCATATATATTGATTAATGTATATAGAAAAACACAGTAGTTTTCTTTTCACTTCCATTAAGTACTCCACAGTATTACAAGCCAATTCAAAATTTAATATAGCAAAACGTCTTAGATTCTTTAATGAACAGTAGAATTTAGGTTAATATGGGATTTTCATATACAATACCTTCTTCTGTAGTTCAACAATTTTAAGGTCTTTCTTTAGACATGCCTTTTCAGATAATCTCAATTTGTCTTCCAATATCTGTAACTGCTTATCTGCTCTATAGAGTGTAGAAGCAAGCATAGAAATATAATCTATTGAATTATTTGTTTCGCCTTCTGGAACAATGAAATAAATGAGACGGTGATTTATAAAATAGATTATTATAATTTCATAGGATGCAGCCGGAAAAGGCATGAGGGTCTCTTCAGGGCGTATTTTAGATTAAGCTTATTTCTGGGTTCTACTGGTGTGATGGACAAGGAATTCCATAATCAATAACAATGAGTTGTGTTAATTAATAAAAAAAAGGTTTATTTTGTTAACCACTTATGAACAACACAATACACAACAAATTAATACTATCTTGAAGGCTACTCGAGCAAATCTAGACTTCCCTAGTATATTTACGTACGATAAATTGATTCACACTTTTAAGTAATAATATGGGAGCAACAGGCTCCTCTGAATACTAGTAATATGATAAACTAGCCCACTCTGTTTTTCAATAAGGGAGGTACTGGCCACACTCTGTATGTGTGTGTGTGTGTATGAGCTACTAACCACACACTGTGATCTATTAGAGCGACTAACCACACTCTGATCGTATAAGAACACTTGGCCACACACTGTGTGTGTATGAGCTACTACCACACACTGTGTTAACAATAAAATTTCTTGGCCTTTTATATTCATTTCCCAAGGAAGTTTTAAAATTGGCTCAAGTATTCCTTTTAACAAAATGTATTGTTTTGCAATGCAAATTTGACCATATTCAACACGTCAATCAAATTTACACTTTTATAATAAACATTAGTTTCGCTTCGCTAGGTATGTGTACCTGCCAACTCTTGAGTTATCATTAACCACTGTATAACAAAAGCTTATTGTGTGGTTCCAAATAATATCCAAATTAATTCTAGGAATTACTAATGTTAAGTATTCCTTTTAACAAAATTTATTGTTTTGCAAATTTGAACATATTCAACACGTCAATCAAATTTACACTTTTATAATGAACATTAGTTTCGCTTCGCTAGGTACATGTACTTGCCAACCCTTGAGTTACCGTTAACTACTGTATAACAAAAGCTTATTGTGTGGTCCCAAATAATAACCAAATTAATACTAGGAATTACTAATGCTACAAAGATTATTATCCTCTTCAGTTCTGAAATGTAATTATGAGAAATATTTTTTTTAATAGATTTTTTAATGCAAAGTTTTGAAAGTAAATATATTAATGGAGTCCAAATTGGAAATCTTTATGTGAGCCCAGAACTGATTTGGTGATTTAAAATTTTGTTTTGTGTTAAATGAATTATCAAGTAGCAAATTAATTTACATTTTTACAAAACAAATTGAGACACAAATTTTATGTGGGGTCTAGTATTTATAATAATTTTTACACTTTATTTTTATTAAGTTCTAGGAATTTTACAGTGCTAGCAGCTAATCTTTACTTCTTTTCCTTAGTTTAACCTCTCTCTCTTTATAGGGAATGTTATGTGCCCCATGCAACCTCTGCCTTATAAGGAGAGAGGATTTTAAACTCTTGATCACATACAAGTTTGTGACCTCACAAGAACATGGAGAGCTTCCCCAGATGAGTGATCAGTTCAATATCAGGACCATCTCCAAAACAACATGAACATTTAATATTTTATATATTATTATAAATATTTAATATTTAACATTTTAAGAGAGCCAAAATGTAATTAATAGGGCCAATATGAAAAATAGCAGCAGCTTACATGCATTGCACTTACTATGGACCTAGAATCTATGATATAACTACTCCTAACTTGTCCGGAAATCACAAAAATGGATTTTAAAAATTTAACAAAATTTGTAAAAAATATATGTTCAGTAATTATAAAAAAGTTTAGAAGTAAATTCAATATAGTACCTATTATTCAAATAAATGATTATATAACTTGTAACTATATAACTTTAAGTTGTATTAATTAAAAAATAGTTTAGAATTAAAGTCAATATTGTTGTATTGTTCATACAAAAATTATATAACTAGTAGTTAGGGTCACAAAAATATTATTTATTGTAATCAAGAATGTAAATGGATTTAAAAAAGTATTATCTAACTCTAATATATATATGTTTTTTAATTTCTTTTAAGAGTGCCTTATGTTTCTATTTGTATAGTTATTTTGTTAGCAGTCCTGTCATTTTATTATATTGTAAAATTAACCCATCAGCATGGGGAGATTTAAATCTGCTGACCGTTCTCAGCTGAGGGAAGATTTCTTGGAATGGCATTTCAATTTGTAAGTTAGAAAACAAAGTTTTGTAAAATGCTTATATCTCGTTTGATATTTAAAATATCTGAATAGAAATTTTAACATATATATTCAGCTAAATGTGAGGCTAATTATAATAATTGTAAACTACAATAATACAAATAAAATTTACAATACCTTAGAAATTAAGTTAGTTGAGATTGATTTGAAGCACCCCTGCATACATAATCCTGCTTCATATCAGAGCATCTAAATACTGTATCTTTCTGTTTATTTTTTTATAACACACAACACATAATTTGATAGGGTGGGCTTTATTTCTTCTCGGAGGTATTCTTCCCAGAAAACACCTTGTAACTAATCTTGGTACTGTTGAATGACATCCGAGAACTTTTCTTTCTACCCCACCCCTATGTTGCACAAGTTACGCTTTACCAAGGTCAATGTGAAAAATATTTTGTGGTGAATTCTCCCTACAGATAATAATGGTGTTCAAATAACAATGTTTAGAAGATGCAAAATATTTTCATGTACCAGTTTTTTTCTTCCATTCCAACAAATATACACGTAACGAAATTAGTCTGTTAGGTCCAAGGATCCTATATTTATATTATAATCTACAATAAATGTTATGTTTGTTTTCCAGTTCCTCGTCTAATCATTTTGTAATATTCTCACTATGTTTATTTGTAAGGGCCATGGCAAAACACTGCCACCCTCAAGCTAGTCTAACAGGATTGAACAGAGCCACTCATTCAAGTTAGAATTTCTTTCACAAATTTGGTGTCATATAAGTATCACATATATCATTTGAAAGAAGAAACCTTCACCAACCCAGCTATATAAACAAAGTTTTAAATAGTTTCATGGTTTCCACAAAAAGAGAACAGAAAAATGCAGACTATCAGTCTCTAACGCAGTCCATAAAAACAATGAGAAACCACAATTACTACATGAACAAAAAAAAAATATATATATATAATATAAATTGTATGTTAATTGAAAGCTTGAGATCTCCTCTATAAGACTGCAGTTCACAAATTGTGTTGTCATTGTATATGTTTACAAATAATGATAATAAATCAAATGCACCGGATATAGAACATGCCCAATCAGCACTTCAATCTTACCCACATTTAACAATAAATTACACAATTTGAAAATAAGTTATATTATTAATTTTATGCATCAAATAATAGCATATTCTTTCATCTACAAAATTATATTATTTAATCATTTACTTAGTGAATAATTTCCGAAAAATAAGAACTAGTTTCGTTAAAGAAATCATGTGGGTGGTGCCGTCACTCTCAGAGAAGAAGTGTTTTATTTATGCGGGTGGTGCACGTCACTTCTCTCTGATGGGTTAATATGTATAAGAATCCACCCCCGAGCACAAGACTTTGGTATCAATCAGGGGTGGCTAGATTAAATTAAATATGTTTCATTAATTGTATTTTAATAGTTTTCTAGCAATAAATGATTTTGATTTTTAAAACAAGACACATCATTCACTCATACACTTATACTAAACAAGCTGATTATACTGGCCAAATGGTTGTCAATGATTATTTGTGCCTTAAAGTTTCCTGACATTTGTCTTAAAGGTGAGGAAAAACTCTAAAAAAAAGTCACCCACAAAACTGTCCCGACTAGGGATGAACCTGGGTCTGCTGTATCTGAGGAAATGACTTTACCTGAAAGCAGTGGTGGTCCTCACTTAATCTTAGCAGTTGGATATAAAATGAAAATATGAGCATGAATTACAGTTATCTAACATCAATTAAGTTATCTTGAGTTAATAAATAAGGTGAATCTGGAGCCATCTTACCTCATTATTTGTTGTGTTCTATTTGAACTAGTTTCAGTATTCTCGTATCATGTATACCATCGTCAGCTTTTCCACACTGTTGGAACATAAATTTCAACAGTCTGGAAAAGCTGATATACATGATATATCAAAACTAGTACAAATAGAACACAAGTAATGATGTAAGATTACTCTGGATTTGCCTTATTTATTAAGAAGAACCTGATAATGTTACTTCCTATTGTAATTTATTAATAATCTTGAGTTGTTTACAGAGTAAGAAAAAATTAAACCTTTCATGTAAAAAATAGGATACAAAAGGGCCTATACTGAAGAGTCTATACTGGTAAACCCACTGACAAGGACTGGAATGGTGTACATTACTGATTTGTCTGTTCCATTTTCTTTTGTATTTATGGTAGTAATAATTAAGGAGCTCCCTTGAAAAAGGATGCAACATCAATTTCTGCAAATATGATTTTAAGGTATTACAAGAAATGAAATATTCACTGTTTGAATTTTTTTCTTCTTTTTTAATTTTCTTTAGTTGTTTCTTGACTCACCTCATACTTCTTAACTCCTTTGCATATCTAGATTTTGTCACTGTTTTTGACATTCTCAATGCTGTTCATGTTCACAGTGACGAAAACTAGATATGCGAGGGAGTTAAGAAATATGAGGTGAGTCAAGAAACAACTAAACAAAATTAAAATAAACCTCATAGTGTTATTTCCTACCTACATAACTTAATATTCACTGTTTGGTTCGTCTTCCAGGCTAAATGGCAATGATCCGGTTTTCTTGAAATCCGACATTTTGTCTACTACTGCAGTAAACATCTTCAGGAGATTCTCCATGCTCTCTGTAAACTCTTGGGATTCAATTGGCTGAGGATAGGGACAAGCAGAAAGCCCTAGTGAATGCAACATTAAACTTACTGGTTGTTAGTTTGTAAACAAAAAAAACAAATGAGATTTATATATTGTATATTTTTGGATAACTTTAAGAAGTTGTGCATGCAATTTACCTGCTAAGTTATCATTTAGATCCATCTTCCTATTTATAAAATAAGTTGTTCTTTTAATGCTGTGTACATTCAATTGTATAATTTAATGTCAGCTTCCATACAAATCCAATTTCCTGCAATTTATCCAATTTCCTGCAATCAGAAAAAAAAAGACACTTAATAAGAAGTTAGCATCTTTTGCATGTCCTATTAAAAAATGTATTACATGCCAATTATTCCTAATGTTGTAAAGTGGAATAGCAGGTCTACAGCTATTATAAAACATTAGGGCCTAACTGTAATAATAATAAAATACTATAAAAAAGCCGATAAAGAATAGACACATATACATGTGTATTATACCAAAAAAATAGGGCATAAATATTCACCCTTTAAATGCGGATTGAAATCTCCATCCAAATATACATAAGTGTTTTATAGATAAAAAACTAAGGAAAAAATAATATAAAATAACTTTCCACATCGATATATTTGTCAAATAATGAAGTCACACTTACGAAATCTTATATAATATCAAAAACAACTTATTAGTTTCAACCAAATAGGAAATTCTTACGAAACCTTATATAACCCAAACACATTAGGGAAGAAGTTAAAAACACATTATACAACTTGGCCATGAAAATACTAGGAATATTACTACAGATGGGGCAAGAAATAGGGCTTCCATTAGCTTTAGGGGATGGTGAAAGGTGAAGATAATCATATAAAAGCCGGGATATTTGAGTGAAAAAGGCAGAACGGCAGCGGGACCGATTGCGGTCCCCCCCAGCGGGCCGGTGGCAACTACATGGGTAATATGAAAACTTTCTTTCATTTTTGGTCATTTTCAGACTTAGAATTTAAATAAGGGACCAAATGGTCCTGGAAACTTAAGATAACGAACAAAGTTGAATATTTTTACGTTTGACAATGTGGCGATTTCAGCTGTTTTAAATAACTTTTTATATGTTATGGTTTCAGTATCTCTTTATGTTTGAATTTATTTTAATAAATTATGTTAATTTTTCGTTTACTGTGATTTAATATGTTTAATTGTAGAACTCTTCCTCCAAAACCAAGGCCAACCGCTCGGGCCTAAGACCACTTAAACAATGGGGAACTTAACGCTATCATTACGCAGGGGCTTAACAGACGCGCCCCGCGTAACAACAGCCTTCATGCATTTTTGGAAAGTAAGCTTACTGCATAACTGTGAATATATTGGTGCATGCCACTGTAATATATAATTAACATACAATAGTTGCAGGATTATGATGTAGATGTGCAGAACTCATCTAAACACACCTATTTTCGTTCGTGCATTTTACTATACCTTTCTTCTGCAGCATAAAAAAATTAGCTAAAATAGGATGGAATTAAGGTAAACCAGTAAGGCTATATTTAACATTATTATATTTGATTGAAAGCTAATGGTGACATTTTATGGGTGCTCATTCACTAAACTCATATTAAAATAAAACAAATTTAAATTATTAAAATGCCCACCGCTGTGGTATCGAGGTAGCGTGCTGCCTTGTCATGTAGCGAGCCCGGTTTCGATCCCCGGTTGGGACAAGTTTCCTGGGTAAGGTTATGTTCAGGGTTTTACCTCACCTGTAAGATAAATGTCAGGAAACCTTAAGGCCCAAACGGTCCCCGGACATCATCTGGCCATCATTACTATCAATATCATATTTGCCTAATTAGCTTAAATTTAGTTTAAGGCCTCTCCTAGCGCATCATTACCACCATCATCAACTCACATATCATCTGGGCAGTGTAACCCCATCTTCCAGGTGCCCCAACCTCAGAAGTGGGTTACAAGTATGCTATGCCAGAAGAGAACATCAGAAATGTCGAAATGACAACCTGAGGTATTTGAGGGAAAAAAAAATTAAAATTATGTCATAACAACTTGAATGTGTATTTATACATATTTTGTTGCTCAATAGGTTATTTGAAAATATAACCTTAGATTGAGAATTGGCATTTTATGTCATAGGAACACTGGCTACAATTGCATTTGTATAAGAGAAAATTCATCAGCTGACCAGCTTGAAAGAGAAAACAGTTACAGCAACAGAGAAAGAATATCGACCAAACATTCAGATGTTAACACAAGTGAAGAGAATTTTTTTTCCCTAAACCAGGATTTGAACCCAAGATCTCCAGTTTTACATACTGGTGCTACTTTTAAAGGAACTGTCAACAAGTGCATGCTGAAACCTACCTTGAAATTTCTCCCAGAGAAGCGTTGCGATGTACCAAAGCTATTTCCAAACGATTTTTAACTGCAAAGCACTAAAATCCAGTGCCAAATCTCTCATTTAAATTACAGAGAAGTAATGCAACTCCTCACTTGATGGATTGGATAATCCTCACTACCTGCCATCCATGTTGCATCTGCCTCACCCCACTTTGTTCTAAGTCAAGCAGGGAGTCCATCTGCTATGCACAGCAGGTTGCCATTGCTGGATTCTGGCTTTGATTTCTGTACCTTGCAGTTAAAAAAGGCAGATTTTTTTGGACATGATTTGGTACATCACAATGCTTCTCTGGGAGAAATTTCAAAGTAGGTTTTGGCATACAATGTTTGACAGTTCCCTTGTTAGTCAATCCAGGAGCAAACACAAACTTTTGTCTATTTGAAATCCCAGTGTACACCTAATAGTGAACTACTATTTATATTACAACAGAGTTGCTTCTACTAAGATATCATGATGAAATTTATTTTGTGCCATATCAGCTAGTAATAAATGTAATCACAATCAGATTAGCTATTTACAAGCAATAGTTAATACAACTAAAGATGTTAACACCACACCTGATATGTACTCCTAATTCACTATTTAAATATTAAATTTCCCTTCCCCTGTCTCCTTTGTCCCACCTAAATTTGGAGCTACAACATCGAGTGGCAAATGACTCTGGGAGGAAGTTAATAATTCTTTCAATGCATAAAAAAACAGGGATATGTATCTGAGCATATGTTTGTTTGAATGCTATGTAATACCTAGTAATTAACTGTCTGCACTTTAATTGTTTAGCGAGTTTTTTTATTAATGTTAGAATACCAATGTCTTACAGGTGAATGGAGAAGACTTTATAACAGTGAGATAATCTTAATGGGCAACAAGATGTAATAAGAATAGTCAAGTCTCATAAACTGTGATGAGCAGGATATGTAGCATAAATGGGAAATGAAAGAGGGGCATGGAAACTTGAAAGAAAACCAGAGGGAAATCGCCCCCTAGGTAAGCCAAAAATGTGATTAGAAAATAACATTAATCATGATTTGAGGGAGGTAAATTATATGGAAACTTCTTTTAGGAAATTAGAGGAAAAGCACTCAGTAGGTAAGTCAAGAATGAGGTGGGAGAATAACATGATTTGAGGGAGGTAAATTATACAGATGAGGATTGGTGAATATTAACTCAGGATAGAGATGTATGGAGAGCTTATGTCTATGTGGGCATGAACCTCCAGGTAACTTAGTTAATACAAGTGTCTTAAAGAATGGATGTGCTCTGGATCCATGGTGAATACCCAGAAACTGTTACTGATTAAGGTCATATCACATCTAGAACCTTTAGGTGTATTCAACAGGCTGTGTGTTTCAATTGTTGTTTGTCATGTGTTTTTTAAGTTGATTAATTATATTATGAAATTGTGATTATGATAAAATTGGCTGGTCAACATTAGGATATCCCAAATAAAAATATCAAATGTTATTGCCTGAATCAACTCGTTTGATTACTTTTGTTTACTTCTATTAATATTACAAAAATAATGTTTTTTTTGGCCTTACTACCATACCTCTTCCAAGCTAAGTTCCAGTTGTAATGTAAACAAAGCAGATGTTAGATTTCATTTGCATTGGTTGAATAGTAATTTTACCTTTGGTCATGTAAGAAAATGTAGTTCCCTCTCTAACACTTAAAATAAAGAATATAAAATATATACAGGTACTTCTGAATAAGTGTTACAGACTTCTAGAGGTTGTAGAGGGGACTTAGGAGATAAAGTTTTGATAAGGAACCCATGTCCGGAATTGTACCATTTCAATGTACAATAGGTCTGAAGATTGAAACACAATGTGCTTGTATCATGTGTCTTGTGTTTCAGAATAAGTATTACTGACTTCTAGAGGTTGTACTACAAGTGTGGTTCCACATGGCAACTCTGTTGTTCATTGTACAAAGTACACCTGCAACACATGTTTTCATACACACGCCTCACACGACCTGGTATGCTCAATAATTTCTGCTACTGCCAGAATTCATGTAAGATCTTCCTCCGACTCGACAAGTGTAGTACAACCCCTAGAAGTCTGTAATACTTATTCTGAAACACAAGACACACAATATCAGCCCATTGTGTTTAATCTTCTAACTTACTTTACATCAAAATGGTACATTTCTGGGCATGGGTTCCTTATCAAAACTTAATGTACTAAATCCCCTCTACAACCCCTAGAAGTCTGTAATACTTATTCTGAAACATCCCATATATATATATCCATAGTAATTCTGCCCAAGGGCAGGTCTTTCACTGCAATCATAGCATTTTCATGCTATGCTTTGCAGCTTTATTAAGAAATTATAGATGTGGTAGCCTCCCGTTGCTTTCTACACCGGTGAAGGATGATGATGATGATGATGGCCGGATGATTTTCGGGGACTGTTAGGCCCTAAGCTTCCTGACATTTGTCTTAGAGGTGAGAAAAAACCCTGAAAAAACCTCATCCAGGAGCCTGTCCTGACCAGGAATCGAACCCTGGCCCGCTGCATGACAAGGCAGCACGCTACCTCGAGACCACAGTGGTAAACTTATACATATAGTCCACTACTGTGGTCTCGAGGTAGCATGCTGCCTTGTCACGCAGCGGGCCAGGGTTCGATTCCCGATCGGGGCAGTTTTTCTGGGTGAGGTTTTTATCAGGGTTTTTCCTCACCTGTAAGACAAATAGGCCTATCAGGAAAACTTTAAGGCCCAAACGGTCCCCAAAATCATATGACCATCACCATCATCCTTATCATTATCATCATCATCATCACCATCATCCTTCACCAGTGTGGAAGCAACGGGAAGCTACCACACTTACAATTTCCTAGTAAAGCTGCAAGCATAGCATGAAACCCCAGTTCGTAGACCAAGAATGAGGTGGGAGAATAACATTAACTATGATTTGAGGGTAGTAGATTATACAGGGAATGATTCGAAAACATTAGCTCAGGATAGGGATGTATGGAGAGCTTATGTCTGCGCGGCCATGAACCTATGGGTTCGATAGTGCCAGTGAGTTAGTTAGTTAGGTAATTTATTCTAAGGATGTTTAAATTGTCATATAGCTATTAAACAATACATTAGACAACATAGATTATATGACAAAAAAAAGTCCTCCCTTGTGAGACCTATAGTTTTTCAAATATTGTCATAGATTCTGAATCACCATGTATACATCAATTAACCTCTTATTAATCAGTCCCTTTTGAAATCTAACCACTATTTAATGTTGTATTGTAAGCTAATATAGCATTAGACCCTTTGCCATCGATGTATTTGATCGATGATCACCTACATGACTTTGGGATGCATTCTATGAAATTACATAGGAAGAAACAAAACTTTTCACAAGTACAAGGAAAAGTTTAATATTGAAGTTATAAATTATAGGCTTACTCCTCAAAAAGTGTTTTGGCAATAACATATATTAGTAGGCCTAAAGAGTTATAAATAATAGCATGTTAACTCAGAACTATTTATTTATGAGGGGCTTCACATATCAAGCACCACAGAAAATATCTGAGATAAATGTAATTTGGCAATTTTTTACGCCTACAGAATGTTTAAAAATTATTACTTACAATATGTGGTACAAAGTAATAAACTGGTATTTTTAATCTGAAAAACAATATATATATATATATATATATATATATATATATATATTATTCTACCGCTATGAATGGTGAAACTAGCGATAAAATTAATTTCGTAGCCCCTTACTGTTTATGCAACGTTTCAACTACATTGTAATCATTTCAATAAAGTACGCCATGTAAATCTTGTGAATATGCCTATTCATTACTGCCGAAATTGATACCCGAGGTCATTATTTATTTGTAATAATATTCCCTCATAATTTTTATTTACAAATAGAATATAGACTATAATTTTACATAAAGACAACAATAATATTGAAATAATTTCTCATTAAGTCATATTTACGTTTAATTGTGAGAAAACTTCAATTTCATAGTCTTTCCTTGGCCTGCCAGCCGGCTACTGGCTGAGAAAATTATATTGTTTTTTAGACGTGCGCCATACAACTCAGAGACAAGGAGTCCGATCGCGCCAACGAATTTCAAAGATTTTAAACATGGATAATATGTTTTTGATTTGAGAATTTCAATTTCATTGCGATGAAACCTTCAACCGTCGGGTCCCAAGGCCGACATTATGTCGATCTAATAACAAAATTAGCTTTTTAATCGAAATTAAATGACTAAGAATTACACATACTGATTGCAGAAAAAAATCTAGGCTATGAAAAAAATAAACAAGTATCGTACTTACGCGTAAAATCATTAAAAATGTTATGGAAGTATAAATCAATAAGAGCTTAGATAATATTGCACTACTATTATGGAATTAATACTTTAAAACGGATAAACCGTTGCCAAAAATTAATATATTTTATCAGTATAATTTTAACACAAAATTACACTTCAAAACGTAAATAACAACAGAGCGCTGGCTAACGTATCAATCACAATATGAAGGATGTAAATATTATATCGGTCGATAATGTTTACCGTTGCTAGGAAACGATTGTAGCTTTTATATGGGAGAGAAAAATGGATTTACTTAAAATAAGTTTCAGGTTTATTCCTAATGATTCGTGAGTGAATTATTTGTTCATTGTAAGCGCTGCTTTATCTTCGATTCGACAGAAGCAATTTTATAAGTGGGCTCCATGGTGGTAGGAAAAGAATTTCGAGAAAGTTTAAGGAAGCCTATGCCTACAGCTCCCAAAAGGACTTCGCCAAGAGTTGTACCGGCATTTACTATTCAGGCATTACAAAAAGATACAACTGTCCAACCACCTCCAAAAGCAGGAGCATTTTTAGAACGGCCTCCGAAACTTCCAACTCAATTCAGACGATTTTATATTAGAGGGGATTTACCAATATCGACGGAGTTTGATGCTTATGGTAATAAGGTGGCATGGAAGGTAAGATTCCTCTTACGATTTTTCGGTAATGCACTACAGAGAGAAATGAATTAGGCAGGAAGCTTTTGTTCCATAAAAATAATTTAGGAGTAGTAATACTATTTGAACAACTTGCAGTAAATCTGTATAAACCTATCTTCTGCATTCATACGGTTTATTATAATTCATTACATATAAATTTATACTTTTAATAGGGATGTTTGGAGAGCTTATGTCCGCGCGGCCATGAACCTACGGGTTCGATAGTGCCAGTGAGTAAGAGCATAAATATTAGAAAATCAGAAATTAACAAAATTAGAAATGCTAAAATAAGATAAATAGGCCTAATGGATGTTCAAAAGAATGTTTTACAAATTGAAAAAAATAAGACTGAAATGGTTTAACACTAGATTGCCCAATCAGGTCAAATTGACCCAACTGAGAAATGGAAAGCATATTTTTTGTATTAAAACTGCAAATAGGAGTACATTCTCCTAGGACTTTTCCTCAATTTAGGGGTTCTTTACTTTCACAAAAAATAAATATTATTTACCTGTAATTTTGAAATATATTAAACAATTTACTCTTAACACCCAAACTGGGTCATTTTGACCCACATGTATATAAGAATTTGAAATTATGCTGTTGGTATTTTTTAATGTTAATTACTATTTATTTTTCTGTCTACTCATTCAACAATGTCATTTGATGCAAAAGTTTGTCAACAATGAAAAAATTATTTGTTTTCAATTATTGACAACTGTAAAGATGACACTCGACCTACCAATGAGCGTGTTTCTGATCATGTTGTGATGAAACTTATGGAGCCATATTTGACAAAAGGCAGAAACATCACATCCATAAACCTGGCTAAAAGTCTGAAAGCAAAGTGAACAAGCATATTTGGCGCAGTAAATAGAATCAGGAGAGAGGTCCGATCCACCATCAAATCTCTGAGAGCTTCTCTGTGTACTACCACCGTACTGAAGCATGATGATACGACCCTGACTGTATATCAAGGGAACAAAGATAAAAATGGGTTGGTAATGAGCTCTCTTCACCCAACAGTAAATATTGGCACCGTAAGTTTCTAAAATGCAACCAAGTATGGTGTGGATATTGTAGATAAAATGGCCAGGCAGTATACAGTTAAGGCCTCAAGCAGATGATGGCCTGTGCATACATTTTACAATATCCTGGACTTGACAGTAATAAATGCAGTTGTAATATATAAATCAGTCACTGGCAAAAAAATTACAAAAAAGAAATATATTCAGCAACTTGCAGAAGAACTTCGCCTCGTACACTTGAAACGTCAATCACATACGACTCTGGACTATGATCAACCAAAATGATCGAGGTGTGAAGTGAAACAGTTATGTAAAGACAACAAAAGTAATTTGAAATGTTCCATTTGCAAGAAAATGGTGTGTGGTAAATGTACTAAATAATTTGAATACACGTGAGCCAATTGTGATTCAGATTCTTGTGAAATGCATCAGTGTTGTAAGAACACTATTTTTTCAGTTTGTAATAAATAATTTTCATTATTTTTTATGTGAAATTTGTATTTTAAATTAAAACTTTTGTTAAAGTAGATAAAATAAAATAATTCTAAACATCTGCTTTCCAAAGATGTTGAATCAAATTTAATTTAATTTTAATATACTGTATCGTTGTCCACCTTACCCATATGAATTATCAGTAGTTGTAACTCAGATAAGTATATTTACAATTATGTATCCACAGTTTGCTTATATTTTAATATTTTCATAGCATGGGACAAACTGACCCACTCTGGGCGTTGTATGTGAACCGAAACTCCGGGCATCCTAGTGTTAACCACGTAATGTCAGTTGACAGGATACTTAAGATGATATTAAATTTTGAAGTAGAGGGGGGAAGAAAAAGGAGGGACCAAAAGAACAGTGGATTCAAGGAGTGCCGAGAGGATTGAAACAGAGAGTGATGCAGAGAATAGGGATTTATGGAGGAGTAAAATTTACAATGAGTTGTAGTAAAACTAGTGTATTGTAGAGAAATTCCTAATAAAATATATTTATATATACTACAATCATGGGTTAAACATTCAGGGGGGGGATAAAAAGGGTTTGTACAAATAAAAATCATGTAGAGCCTACCAATCATCTGATTATTTAGAATTTATTATTACCAGATGAAAATCTTCATACTGTATCTCTGTATTGAAGTTTTGTATTTTGATGGAACAAGTAAGATTGCCTAATCCTTGCAATGATGATATTGTGTAAATTTAATATGACCAATAGCCTATTAATAACAATATTCTACAAAGAAAAATCATCGCAAAAACTAATAAGTGAATTACACCAAGTTTGGACTATCAAATCTGTTATTAATTTTGGATAATTTGAATAATGCCACCTATACTTTCCTAACTTAACAAATAGGCCTAACCTATGTTATAAATATAATGTAAAATAATTATTTACTTGTCAACAAATGATTTAATTCAATCTGAATCATTCATTTGTAAAATGCCCACAGTATGATATCTTTAAAGCTAACTGACAGAAATTCAATCTAACTAATAATGAACACTACACAAAAAAAAAAAAGGACAAATATAAGGTTATCTTGAATTATATTGGTTTGTCAGCTTTTTAAATTTAAAAAATGATGTGTATAAATATGAATTAAACTCAAATATAATAGTTAAAGTACTAATATTGACATGAGCAAACATAATTTAAAAATGACATCTAGGCATACTCGAATCTTTGATGTACATTAAACCTGGTGCGTTTGTTTTGCTGGAGCCCATCAGATCATGTGAGTAAGAATAACATAGACCAAACTTATTTATTAAGTAAAACCTCATAATGTTACTTCCTATTGTATTTTCAAATATCATTTGTTATTAATATTGCTATGGTTACAAGGAAATAGTTCACCTTTGATGGCTCATTTGAATGAAATCCTTGTTAACCTTATATTTATTACCTATTATTTAGTTATGTTAAATTTCTAACATAGGTTATTAAGTTAGAAAGTGAATAATATTTAATTTTAGGAAGCGATATTTTGAGGTTATTTTAATTATATTATTTTTAGTCTGATCATCTTACCTCAATATTAATATTAAGGTAAGATGATCAGACTAAAAATAATATAATTAGAAAGTGAATGTTCCATTATTAAAATAACCTTAGTTTTTTCTAGCACATTTAGTTTTAAGGTGAGTAGGAGTGAAGAAAGTTTGTCATCTATGTGAAAATGATATAAATACCAGCTAAATATTAGCTTTTTTCTCTAACAGAATGCTTCATGTGCATAACTGTAAAAGAATTATTACTGTATTGTTTAATTTGCCTTATACCTGCAGTTCTCTAATATCAGATTGATGCAATATACGTACTTCCTTATTCTTTACTAACTGGTGCTGTCAGTTCTGTGTCTGGGAGTTTGGCTGTCACATCTGAAGCACTCATTAAAATGCATAAATTCTACTAGGGCTGAAGAGGGCACATACAAACCTAAAGCAGGCAGGGAAGGAAAGACTCATGTATAAGGGCATCCCTTTTACCTTGAACAAAGCTGCCTTGGAGCAGAAGGGGGATTGGGCCCAATCCATTTCAAGAACCTGTCGGGAGAGGTTAGGCATCTAATTCTTCCTAACACAGAAAAAAACTATTTACTTTGACATACATGTTAGGGAAGTGAAGCTGTTTAAATTGAGTATATAATGAAGTATATGATATATTCAATTTGATGCATTGGTGATAGTGAACTATTAAAGTTTATATAGTTTTTTTTTTTACTAAACACAATGTGTACATTTTGAGTTTTCACCAGTCCTTTGTAATTGTGATGAGAGACTGAGGTCTGCTTTTGCATTTCATTAGGTGATACTTGGAGCATGGCTCGTCGCAAAGCTTACATTTGCAGTCCTCCTTAGGGTAGTGGTATGACGGATTCTGACATATTTTCCCATGGAAACCATGCACGGTGAAGCGTGTGTATAGGTGGCGAAGTTGGAAGTTCAGCCCTTTCCAAACATCAGTTTTCATCGTTTCTGTGTCCATTATTTCCATCGGTATTGCATTGGCTTTGTTTTGTCTCTCTTTGATGGCATATTTATATGCCTGGGTTTCTGGTAGATTGAAGCGAAGTTTATATAGTTTTATGGCTTACTTATAATACTTCCTTCTTTACATATAACATTGGAATTAAGTGTATAGCAAAGACAATGATAAAGACAAAGTCAGAAAGATTTCAATATCTGAATGACAAATTTCCTTGATTCACTGGCACTATTGAATCTGAAGGGTCATGGCTGCACTGACATAAGCTCTCCATACTAACCCTACCCTGAGCTAATATTTTCCAATCATCTTCTGTATAATCTACTTCTCTCAAATCATGTTTAATATTATTCTCCCACCTCATTCTTGACCTCCAGGGCACTTTCCTTCTGGTTTTCCTACAAGGAGTTTCCAACCCCTTCTTTCATTCCCCATTTGTGTCAAATTTCCTTGACTTAACAAAACAAAATTAAAGGAAGGTATCTTTGTTGGACCTCAAATTCTTAAAGATACAACTTTCTTTAATACTCTGACAGACATAAAATAAGCAGCTTGAAACAAATTTCTGAAGTGTTTTTCAGCAATTTCTTAGGTTTAAAAAATATTATCTGCAAACTTGTACATTCATACAAGGTGCTTTGCTGTTGTGTGTCATTAAGAGTTCATTTCCTGCATTTCCATTAGGAGTTCTTCTCTGAAAACCTTAATTAAATAAGCGGGGAACAAGAGGAAATGCTTCCACCACAACATAAAGTCAATGGAGCAGCATTACCAAGGTCATGGAATTATTCCATGACGGCAGATTACTGCTGGATGTTGTACCAGGATGCTCCAGAAACCTTGTACCATAGAAAGAGGAAGTCAACTAATTACCTTTTAATCAGAGAAGATATGTTTAATATCATAATTCCTTCATGACATATGTATATATATATATTAATGGATATCAACATAATCTGCTGCAATAATATATGGTATTTTCACAATACTATACATGCTAGAAAAAACTGAAAAATATTTTTGTAATCAGAATGGAAAATTGATCTATAGATGCATAATTTTTTATTTCCAATGATTAGAAGAAAGTTTTACTTTGTAGACCAGTGTAATTAACGGATTCCTATAACTGAATGTATGTGCAACTATGAAATTTGAAAGTTTGAAACTTAGAGTGTAATATTTTAAATATAACATCTACGGAAGTGAGAACTTTAATATATCTACTTACTTTCTTACTTATTGGCTTTATGGCCCTTTGAATCTAGCCATAGCCTCTCCTTTGTTAGGAGTTTCTAGACATGCTAATTTAGTTACACTCATTTTCCTACAGTGCTTGTCTCAACTTTGATTATGCTGCATTTCAATTATTGTGACTTACTCTTAACCGACATGAGTATCACAACTGGACAATGACTTCATAATGCCCGTGCACATTATATAATGCAACCTCCATAAATCAGAACACATAACTCCAGCATTTGAAATGTTGTCTAGGCTTTGGAAGACACCCAAAAGATACATTACCTCTGCTTCTTTGTTCACCTCATTGCCCCTTTATATTTCTACTTATTTCCATTCATTATCTTCCCACCTTAACTTAATACACGATTGAGAGAAAATTAACTCAAGCTGTACCTCTACATTGAACATCTCCTATTCCTCATCCTTTCTTGTTTCAACTACCCGACTCTAGAATTCCCTCCCCTCATATCAAGGACTGCCAGACTCAAAAACAGTTAAAGAAAGGTCACTAAATATTTACTTAGATGATATAGTAGGCTATATAATCATATTCTAGATATATTTTTATTATTATTTTATTTTTTATACTTTCTTTACAAAACCAATTATTTAATCAAATTGTAGGTTGTTATTTTTATTATTTTTATTTATAAATATTCCTTTGGTATAGTGTATAAAATTTATATTGGGTCCATAGACTTACACTGTACTTTAATATTTTTTGTTCTTTCCTTGTCATCTGTATATTGTGTAGCCTATGCCTATTATGTATTATTAATCAAGTTATAGATAATTAATAATTGTTAATAACTGTATAATTTATCCCTGGTGTAGTGGGAGAGAAGACCTTACAATCTTAACTCCATCATGTAAAATAAACAATTATTATTATTATTATTATTATTATTATTATTATTATTATTATTATATTCTATAGTGTTCTGCCCTAGGGCAGGTCTTTCACTGCAATCATAGCATTTTCATGCTATGCAGTTTTCCTAGGGAATTATTATTACAGATGTCATAAATGGCAATGACCCAATGAGACATCTAATAGGAAACTAAGGTATTACTTGGATGCTAAAGTCAGTGAATTTTGTTTAGAGGCCTCTTTTTCAGGCTTAAGGTTCTTTACAAGCCTGAAAATCTTCAGACTCGGTACCGACATTTGGAAGTCCCTTCTGGAGGCCTATAGCTATAGTTAGAAATATCTCTGGTTTCCATTTGACAGTCATTTCCAGACAAAATCTGTATTTTCTGCATGAATGTTTTTGTAAATTATAAGTTTAGTAATTTACATAATGATGCTCTTTAACACCTCAGGTCTTTAGCATTACAATTCAAATCTGAGAATGAAAGAGTCAACAAATTTTACTTTGGGGACTGTTTATCTCAGGCTTGAAATTTTTTTAAACACTGTAAAATTATGACATGTGACCCACGGCTTTATTCTCATCTGAAGGAAAACCATACTCAGAATTTTTATCCATTGACCCAGTTGGATTTGAATCTGCAAACTTCAGAATCAGATGCAAGCATAGGTAATGATTAGTCCATCAGGATCAATTTGCATGCTGAATGGAGGATATGTAAATGAATTTAGTAACTCTTCCTTATCATTGTCATCATTATTATTGGTTACAAAAGATCAAGAACCTGACACACAGTTGACTTATTACAATATATTTCTATAATATAAATATTTTTAAGTCATCTGCCAAAATAAACTACTTAAGATCATGTTATTCATATTTTACTTTATATAAACATACTATTACTAACATTAACTGAATATTGTATAAGACTTGAAAGCATAATAATAGTCCCTTCACTGGGCCGTCCTATGAAACGCTGGAGGGAAAATTTTCTATAGGATCATAACAGGCATTGGCCTAATACTTGGAAGGAAGAAGAAGAACTGAATATTGTATATATTTTAGGTTAAAATTGACTGGGTGAAGCATTCAATCAGATATTATTACTATTTAGCTACTGGAACAAATTTTACAATTTTGTATACGAATGTTAGGGTTATAATTGTTTATAAAGAAGTATAAATTAAGATAACTACATCGAATATTATATACAACAAGTTTAAAAAAACTTTTATATCACATCCAAAAGTTTACAAAGGTTGTAATTCTATGTGACTCCAAAGCAGTCATCATTGCTAAACATGGGATACAACACCCAAATGCATCAACATTATCGAATGTCATAAAATAATAAAACAGTTATCCTGCTTACATAATAAGGTTGTACTTCAATGGATTCCGCCCCATTGTGGAGTGGCAAGCAATGAAGCAGCTGATTTTCTAGCTAAGGGTAGCAAAATTGTCTCCAACCCAACTTCTACTTCAGCATCCTTTCACTCTATCAAAAGAATTTTATCAAATAAATATATCAATAAACTTAGAGAAGAATAAGACCACCAAAACATATGGAAATGGATGAGAAAATTTAAAAACTTACAACATTACTTTAATATAAAATTATAGAATATTCACCTGAAAGATCCGTCTCCTCAACTTAATTATCATTTAACTGTAGCGCTTTCGGGACTTGTCCCATCATCGGCAGGATTCAAAACTGGTGTTTCACTGAAGTGTGTTTAATTCTAGCCTGACTGGCTGCATAATCAACTTTTATAAGATTCATGATGTGTTCCGTTGAGGTTTATTCAAAATTAATATAAAATTATATAATATTCACCTGAAAGGTCCGTCTCCTCAACTTAATTATCATTTAACTGTAGCGCTTTCGGGACTTGTCCCATCATCGGCAGGATTCAAAACTGGTGTTTCACTGAAGTGTGTTTAATTCTAGCCTGACTGGCTGCATAATCAACTTTTATAAGATTCATGATGTGTTCCGTTGAGGTTTATTCAAAATTAATATAAAATTATAGAATATTCACCTGAAAGGTCCGTCTCCTCAACTTAATTATCATTTAACTGTAGCGCTTTCGGGACTTGTCCCATCATCGGCAGGATTCAAAACTGGTGTTTCACTGAAGTGTGTTTAATTCTAGCCTGACTGGCTGCATAATCAACTTTTATAAGATTCATGATGTGTTCCGTTGAGGTTTATTCAAAATTAATATAAAATTATACCTCAACGGAACACATCATGAATCTTATAAAAGTTGATTATGCAGCCAGTCAGGCTAGAATTAAACACACTTCAGTGAAACACCAGTTTTGAATCCTGCCGATGATGGGACAAGTCCCGAAAGCGCTACAGTTAAATGATAATTAAGTTGAGGAGACGGACCTTTCAGGTGAATATTCTATAATTTTATATTAATTTTGAATAAACCTCAACGGAACACATCATGAATCTTATAAAAGTTGATTATGCAGCCAGTCAGGCTAGAATTAAACACACTTCAGTGAAACACCAGTTTTGAATCCTGCCGATGATGGGACAAGTCCCGAAAGCGCTACAGTTAAATGATAATTAAGTTGAGGAGACGGACCTTTCAGGTGAATATTCTATAATTTTATATTAATTTTGAATAAACCTCAACGGAACACATCATGAATCTTATAAAAGTTGATTATGCAGCCAGTCAGGCTAGAATTAAACACACTTCAGTGAAACACCAGTTTTGAATCCTGCGATGATGGGACAAGTCCCGAAAGCGCTACAGTTAAATGATAATTAAGTTGAGGAGACGGACTTTCAGGTGAATATTATATAATTTTATATTAATTTTGAATAAACCTCAACGGAACACATCATGAATCTTATAAAAGTTGATTATGCAGCCAGTCAGGCTAGAATTAAACACACTTCAGTGAAACACCAGTTTTGAATCCTGCCGATGATGGGACAAGTCCCGAAAGCGCTACAGTTAAATGATAATTAAGTTGAGGAGACGGACCTTTCAGGTGAATATTCTATAATTTTATATTAATTTTGAATAAACCTCAACGGAACACATCATGAATCTTATAAAAGTTGATTATGCAGCCAGTCAGGCTAGAATTAAACACACTTCAGTGAAACACCAGTTTTGAATCCTGCCGATGATGGGACAAGTCCCGAAAGCGCTACAGTTAAATGATAATTAAGTTGAGGAGACGGACCTTTCAGGTGAATATTCTATAATTTTATATTAATTTTGAATAAACCTCAACGGAACACATCATGAATCTTATAAAAGTTGATTATGCAGCCAGTCAGGCTAGAATTAAACACACTTCAGTGAAACACCAGTTTTGAATCCTGCCGATGATGGGACAAGTCCCGAAAGCGCTACAGTTAAATGATAATTAAGTTGAGGAGACGGACCTTTCAGGTGAATATTCTATAATTTTATATTAATTTTGAATAAACCTCAACGGAACACATCATGAATCTTATAAAAGTTGATTATGCAGCCAGTCAGGCTAGAATTAAACACACTTCAGTGAAACACCAGTTTTGAATCCTGCCGATGATGGGACAAGTCCCGAAAGCGCTACAGTTAAATGATAATTAAGTTGAGGAGACGGACCTTTCAGGTGAATATTCTATAATTTTATATTAATTTTGAATAAACCTCAACGGAACACATCATGAATCTTATAAAACATTACTTTGTTACAAAGAAAATCCACAGTGGTAACATTCAGACTACTAACAGGACACAACTATGTAAATGAACACCTACACAGATTTGGCATAGCAAATTCATCTAAATGTTCTTTTTGCAATTTAAATGAACATCAACACCTGATGGCAACTTTGTAGATGGAAATTCAATAGTCAAAAAGATGGCTGAAGATGAGAGGGATGCCTCTTGAAACTGCAGTCCTGTGCTTGAAGATCACGGAGTTTATGAGGTGATATTTCATGACTCTTCTTAGTTATTAACTTGAAAGCCTCATAATGTTATTTCCCTTAATTAATTTATGAAATTTATTTACTTATTTTACAGCTGTCAAATATTTCCAAGATCACTGCTTAGTCTAGCATACTGTTTTATGTATAGCAAGATTTAAAAATACTGGGAATCTACTGAATGTAATTTACAGCTGTTAAAGATACAATTTAATTTTTTATAGGTTGAAATTGAAAAATTAGATTATCATCATTATCTTCCTATGTTTTTTGATGGACTCTGCGAAACAGTGCATCCTTTCAAGTTCTTTGCGCAACAGGGGATACAAGATATGTTGGATCATGGAGGACCAAAAATACTGCCTGTAATTCCACAATTGATAATCCCCATAAAAAGTAAGTAAATTATTACTTACATAAGTTACATACATTTAAAATCATAAATCAGATTATTATGGAAGATTGTGTTACATCTTTGGATAGTAATTACATTTCATTTGGATTGATTTTTAAGTTTGTGAATTTGTGGCTATAGAGTTAATTTTTTGATTTAATTATTTTGGAAATTTCTTTTTGTAGTCATGGTTATTATATTACCATTATTAAGAAAAAGTGAACAATTATGTAGAAAGAAATCACTTTTCCTTATAGTTCAATTTAGTGGATAATTATTTTATACACGGCTCTAAAAACCAAAGAAGCTAATTAATGTAATCCCTAATCAAATGACAGTGGCATCATTAAAATTAGAGGATACAATAATTAACTTCATAAAGTTAGTGAGCATAAAGCAATTAATTTTTACATAATAACTGAAAAGTGATACAAAAATAAATAAAATTTATATCATGAAATTATATTTAATAAATTTGAGAGAGAAAGCAAAAGTTTAATTGTGTGCAATTCTTGTTCAAGAGAGACCAATGGTAAAATTATATATAGAGGGTAATGAATTTCTCAGTTCCTCTGAAGACAAATTTATTATATCCTAAAAGAGCCTCAATCATTACAAATTGTTAATTTTAATTGGAAAGTGTTACACTTTCCAAACATCTATATACAGGTCATAAAAGAGCATTAACTAACCAACTCACTAGTACTATTGATCCCATAGATTCATGGCCATATGGACATAAGCTCTTCATTCATCCATATCCTGAGCTAATATATTTTCTAACTATCCCCTGTATAAACTACTTCCCTCAAATCACGGTTAATGTTATTCTCACACCTCATTCTTGGCCTACCCTCTGGTTTTCTGCCCCCCCTTTCATTCCCCATTCATGCCACATATCCCACCTATCACAGTTAATGAGAAATTTAACTGTTCTTATTATATCTGGTTTCCTATAAAGATCATGTAGCTCACTGTTATGTTGTCTTCTCCATTCACCTGTCTGTTCAGCTCTCTTTGATCCAAAAATTTTCCTAAGAACTTTATCCTCAAATACTTTAATCTTTTCTCCTCCCTTAAAGTAAGAATCCATGTTTCACATCCATATATCTGTGAGAAAAACAATTTTATATATTTTTAGTTTAATGTTTTTTTGAGAGAAGTTGGGATGAAAAGAGTCCCTGTAATCATAATAGCATGCATTCCCAGAACTGAGCCCATCTTTAATTTTTTTTATAATTAATGTTCCTAGGTATTTTAATTCAGCCACTTTTTTCAAAATTTCATTTCTAGTACCACCAGAGTAATTAATTAATATTCACATATTTATATAAATTTTAATAAATATATTAATCATTAATCCATATGTGTTTGTAAGTTTTTATATTTACAAAATAAGAAGGGAGGGCCCAACATCACCTGATTAGGCATTATATAATTTATTTCCATTATATAATTTATTTTTATGTGTGTTTTCTGTGGACACAAGTTTCATATTTTGTCCATTTTATCATCCCCAAATAACTCCCAATATAAATGGAGGATTACACCTGTCATTTAGTGGGCCCATTGAACCTGGCCGAGAGGACAGAACAAGAACTTCCCATATCTACCATCTGCGGTATGGTGATTGTCAATGCAAGGAGTCTGAATGTGTGTATTCCAATGGATCCACTGCACTCTTCATGGTTCAAGTTCTGCACTGAGCAGATAGGTGGCATTAATGTGCTCTATTTTCAATTTATAATTAAAATTTCCAACCACTCTGAGTATTGTACCTGGATTTGCTAGTCGGGAAACAGGCATGCTACCACTTAAACTAGCATGGCAGAGAATCTGATTATGTTTATTTTAAGAGAAAAATATATGCCCAGACTGGGATTTGAACACAGAACCTTTAGCTTTATATTCTAATGCTCTGCTATTGAGCTATCCTAGACCTCCAATCTAAACATGCATTTTTCTCTTAAACATTTCAATTCCCGAGAGCATCAAAGGCTTGCAAACCGTTGCTCGGCACACAAATAGCAGCTTCTATTTAAGAAGACTTTTAATGGGAATTTAACATTATTTTATAAAACCAGTAGAGCTTTCAATATTTTTATTATAAATTTAACATGTCTCAATTCATCTGAATATTTAATTGAAAAAGTGAGTGCTAAATAAAAGCAAAGTTTGTTCTCAAATATAAATGAAAACCATCCAAAGGTAAATCACAGATGGAAGCATAAAATAGATTGTTGAGGATATGGTAAGTCTGAAGTGACTTTTCTGTATTATACATGTTTACCATAAACTGAGGTAGTTTTTCCCCTATCCAAAGTAATGAATTATCGAGGTGTACATTGGTATAATTTTATATGACTAATAGTAAAGCAATTTACAAAATTGAATTTCATAAGAGAGAAATGTTTAAACAATCTCATTTCTATCTTACAGAACATTGCATTTACAGTAAATATTAATTATTTTAGTATTCTGCCATAATAATAAAATACTTTAATTTACTACAGATGCTCTGAATACAAGAAATAAAGAAATAGTATGCACTACTCTTAAAGTCATTCAGAGTTTAGTTATGTCTGCAGATATGGTTGGCGAAGCTCTAGTACCTTATTATCGTCAGATTCTACCAATTTTCAACATATTTAAGAACAGAAATGGTAAGTTTAATTTTCATAATTTTCTGACATTTATAATAATTATATTTTATATTTCATTAAATAGTTGTAAGGTTTGTCAATATTTCACTCTATAGTTTACATGCTTTTTCATTCGTAAATTACAATTTTTACATTTTCACCACATTTTAAAAATAATATTCTTTAATGTATTTTAGATTTAAATATTTTAATTAATATTAATGTAATAATTTGCATCAACAATAAGTTATTAGAAAGGATCAATGAGTTTACATATCTTATTATATAATATTGTATTTATATTATTTTTACGCGAGATAAAAATATATTTTGTGGCTGTTTTTATGTTTTGTTTTCAATATGCATGCACAAATCATACAATGTGTTTTCTCTAACCATCTTACATTTACATAGAGTCAAAATAAAAATATTAACATTGACTTTGTTCACTATTATAAACATAAGACAGATTAAATAATATGATTTAGGTAAAATTTAATCACTGACCTCATGTTTATCTTCTTATTTATTTTAAACTAGTTTTGGAACTTTAAATTTCTGTTCCATCGTCGGTATCTCCACGACAGTTGTTCTGTCATCTTGAAGAGCCGTCTTTCGCTTCTTCTATTGGCAGACTGAAAAACCTTGAAATAGAAGGTCTGCCAATAGAAGACGGCTCTTCAAGACAACAGATCAATGGTCGCAGAGATACTGAAGATGGAACTGAAATGTAAAGTTCCAAAACTAGTTTAAATTAAAATAAGAAGGAGGATATCAGGTGAGTGATTAAATTTTACCTAAATGAATATACCTCATAGTGTGAATTCCTAAAATAAGTAAGTAATATGAGTTAGAAAATACACAACTCACCTCATATTTGTAGTTTATTGAAGACCCAGGGTTTTGACACTCTGTGTGTCATTGTCAATTCTTTCTAACTCTAGTTAGAATAAAACCCTAGTTAAAAATAACCCTAATTAGAAAGAAATGACAATGAGACATAGGGTGTCGAAACCCTGGGTCTTCAATAACCACAAATATGAGGTAAGTTGTGTATTTTCTAACACATATTTAAAATAACCTTATAGTGTCACTTCCTTTAAATATTAAATAAGACAGATTCCTAATAAAGATTTTCCCTTAATCATTAAGACGAACATTAGGAAATGTGAGCTTTATTTACACTCAATATCATTCTATCAATTCTAATAAAATACTATAACAAATAAACAAGCTTAGTTTCAGATGAATAATAATATAATGAACATATCTCCTTAATTGAACTCCTCTTTGAGACCGTAACAGGCCACATGGCCTAATACTTGCATGGATGATGATGATCTCATTAATCGCTGTCATCAAGTGGCTGCACATTAATATCACTCTCATTTTCTTCAGAATTGCTGTCATTTGTGTTAATGATGAGTGACTCCACTATTTCATCAGAGAGACTATCCAATTCCCACATTTTAACTTCCTTTTGAGTGATGTGATGAATGCAGACTTACATTTCTCAGGAATGATGAGACAAATTTCTTTTTCTAATAAATTCAGCACTTCAGCCAAAGTGAAACTCTTGTTATTACAAGCCATATGGTCTTTAATCAAACTCCAATCTAAATAACTACCTAACTAACTCACTGGCTCTATTGAACCTGTAAGTACATAACCACATGGACATAAGATCTCCATATATCCCTATCCTGAGCTAATGTTTTCCAATCATCCCCTGTATATCAATATATAGTATTCTGCCCAAGGGCAGGTCTTTCACTGCAATCATAGCATTTTCATGCTATGCTTTGCAGCTTTACTAGGGAATTCTAGGTGTGGTAGCTTCCCATTGCTTTCTACACCGGTGAAGGATAATGATGAAGATGATGGCCAAATGATTTTCAGGGGCCGTTGGGTGAGAAAAAACCCCAAAAAAAACTCACCCAGGAGCCATCCTGACTGGGAATCGAACCAGGGCCTGCTGCATGATAAGGTAGCATGCTACCTTGAGAAACTTCCCTTAAATCATGGTTATTTTCCCACTTCATTCGTGGTCTACCAACTGGGTGTTTCCTCTCTGGCTTTCCTATAAGAAGCTTCCATAATCTCCCTTTTCATTCCCCATTCAAGACATATGTCCTGCCCATTGTAGTCTATGAGACTTCACTGTTATTATATCTGGTTTCCTACAAAAATCATGTAGCTCACTATTATGAAGTCTTCTCCATTCACCTGTCTGTTTATCTTTTCTTAGTCCATACATTTTCCTAAGAACTTTATTCTCAAATGCTCTTTAATTGTTTCTCCTCCCTTATACTGACTCCAGATCAGTTCAATTGGATTGAAATGACAGTGAGAAGGAGGCAGTCAAAGGAAATATCTACCCAATGTGGCAGCCATTCTGTCCACCTTGTGATCACAACACAATTCTTTCTTTGCTGTAAGTATCAGATCAAGCAGTTCTTTCTTGACATGTAACTCATCATAAGCAATGTTCCTACTTAGAAACCATTTCTTTATGGTCTCTTTCATCCATGACACCTTAGAGATCCTATCTACTTTCATACTGTGGTATGATGCATTGTCTATTACAATTACAATATTTGGAACAAGATGGTGGAACACTTCACTAAACCAAGTTTTGAACTTTGGATCATCCATTTTTTCATGATAGTCTTTAGTACTCTGGGGGCATGCCATAGCATAGTGGTTAAGGCACTGCACTACAAGCCGGATGGTCGAGGGTTAAAGTCCCGGTGGGGTCAGGATTTTTAAACTGACCCAAACCTTCTCGCAGCACTATGGCCCTGGGGTCGACTCAGCCTCTAATGGAAATGAGTACCGGACACTTGTTCTGATGGTAAAGGCGGCCGTCACGCAGGGCTGACAACCCGGCTGACATCAAGTGCCGATTGTCCAGAAAAAGTGGGAGCCTTAACCTCCTACTACCCCAAGGGCCTCCTGAGGTCTTTAGTGGGATTACTTTACTTTACTTTAGTACTCTTTGACTCAAACACCAACTTTCCTTGTGAAACGAATCCATCTTCACTTCCAATGTGGAGCACTATACGTCTTTTTTTCTTTCCCGAATGGTTGCTTAACACCAGTGGATAATCCATCTAGAAATGCCTGCTTATTGGAAATTACTGTCTCATCAACACAGACTTTTGTTTGTAGCCTGTCCAGCATTAACCCATGTTTCATCAAAATAACATGCCATCTTGCCTTCTAACCTGAATTTTCTTATTTGCCCTAAGTATTTCCTCCTCCAAAGTATTGTCAATAAAAAATATTTTCTTCCCCTTGTCATGAACTTGGGCGTATAGGTAGAAGTAATTATTAATAATAGGAATTGATTTATAGTCGAATTTCATCGTCATCAATAACACTAGCCAGCATCGTGAGACATTTGGTTAGCTACAATAAGTAGTGACTCCAGGTTGAGAAGACCAGCTACAATGGCTGGGGGACCCGACATGCTGACCACATGTCATCCCTACACTAGCTAGATGATCATCTACTTCTGTGATTAACACATTTGGATGTGAGGCCAGCAGACGGTGGTAGGCCTGTCACGCTTGGAGTAGTAGGTTAAAAACTGTATATCATATATTTATAAAAAATCCTATGAAAACAAGATAAATTATAACACTTAACTCTCTTATTTATGTGGCTTTGGGGAGTTTAGTTATAACTGATTACAGCCACATTCCTAGCACTGACATATTATGGTAAGTGTTGCGCCTACACTAGGGCCTAACTGCCATAATAATAAAATACTATAAAAAACCGATAAAGCATATACATATATACTTGTTATTTATATCAGAAGAAGAAAATAAATAACCACATTGAAATACAAATTAGTCATACTCAAAGGGCTTTTAAAATATAAAAAAGCGAGTAAAAAATTTATAATGTTTTATATCCTGGATCAAAACCATGTCACAACATTCCAGGATGTAAATTCATATCAACATTGTTTTGACAGAAAGACCAGAGATGACCACATTAGTGTTTTGACAGAAAGACCAGAGATGACCACATTAGATAAGGGTGAATTTGAGCTGCAAGAAGTGAAAGCGGAACAGAGTTTTCCATTTTGACATAGATGAAGATTTTGAACTATATCATGTGAAAGTTGTAAGTGAAAACCGATGAAAAAACCACACATGTATAGAAGGGAAAAGTTAACTTTCCACCCGAGTTTCCCCCGATTAGAAACTTAAAAATGATCATATAAATATTCGCGATTTTTCTAATAATTACGATGGAAATTTATAATTTTTTTCTTTTACTTATTTAACTAAACATAAAAACATATTTAATTTATTTAGGTATAGCAGTGCAAGCTGGGTGTTGGCTAGTATAAAAATAAAATCTAGAAAACAAAATATTGCATACACAAGCCATTAAACTTTAACTTACCACAATGGTCCAATGCAGTACGAACTGAACATCTTTAAACCTATATTTGAAGAGAAAAATTATACACTCAGTCTGGGGTATGAATCTAGGACCTTTTGCACTCTAGGCTAGTGTGTGAAAGGTCCTGGGTTCAAACCCCAGTCTGAGCATATAATTTTTCTCTTCAAATATAATTTATCCATCATTGAAATGTATGAAATGAATAATAAAAAAAAAATAACCTTTAAACCTGTTAATACAAACTGTATAACTACAATTAAGGTAGAATATGTTTATCACTCACCTCATATTGTTCTTCTTATTTGATTATAAACTAGTTTCGGAACATAGTTTCTGTTCCATCCTCAGTATCATCACGACCGTTGTTCTGTCGTCTTGAAGAGTTGTCCTTCTCTCCTTCCATTGGCTGACTGAAAAACCTCGAAACCAGGTCATTCTCACCGGGAATTTCAAAGTTCATTAATTTCTTCTTTTCGCTCTTTTGAATGTAGATCTTTTCCCAAACAGTAAGTTCTTTTGGTTTTTCTGTTTGTTTTAATAATTTTGCTTCTTTCTCGATAAGATGTTTTTCAGACCATGCATGGGCAGCCACTGCAGATTTTTCTACTTCCCCTTTCTAGTTTATAATCAAATAAGAAGAACAATATGAGGTGAGTGATAAGCATATTCTACCTTAATGAATATACCTCATAGTGAGAATTCCTAAAATAAGTAATGTATAACTACAACTTATGTTTTGAGATTTACAGTGCTGACATATGTTTTAACCTTTTAGTTAAATATTTTACAGAATAATGTATTTTAAATATTGTTTTAGCATCATGATAATGTAATAAGAAATGAAAACTATATTCTTAGGTTAAAGCAGCAGAATAAATGGATTATTTAGAAAGGCTTATGTGTCATTTTATCTGTGCATTGTCTTTATTAGAGTACCATGAATGTGTTTATTAAATATCATGTTTTCCAGTTAATTTGGGAGATGGAATAGACTATACCCAAATGAGTCATGAAAATGTTGGTGATCTGATACAAGAAACACTTGAAGTACTGGAGAGATATGGTGGTGAGGATGCCTTCATCAACATCAAATACATGGTACCCACTTACGAATCATGCATGCTCAATTAATCAATAAAACAATAAATCACTTGTTAATGCTCACAATTTAGCTACTATATTTCTAGTACAGTACAACCGGTGTTTGCAAATTCATGAAAATTGTAGTTGATTTACATTAAGTTTATAAATATTTAATATAAATTTTTATATATAAATGTATATATTGTAAGTAACCTATTGTTACACTGTAAAAAATGATTGTTAATTTATAAAGCTTTTGATGATTTATATAATCATCAGTATACTAAGACTTAATAAAAAAATAACATCAATATATTGTTTATTTAAAAGCAGTCTTCCTAGCATCATTATGGCCACAGAGTTCATGTGAAGGTAAATGTTGAAAAATAAGTCTGTCATGAAATTTAAATTATAAAATTCCTACCTTATACAGAGTGATTCAGAAATATGGCTATACATTTGATCACATTTTGTGATGAAAATATTATTATTAAAGGAAATATGATGTTATCATTGGAAAGGGAATCTTTCAAATTATAACAATAGAACAAAACAAAACTAATCACTGCTCACATGCGGCTTGGCGGGTTGATTTTTGTAGGCTAGCGTCGAACGCCTCCACAATTCTCTTCGTTGTTTCTGCATCTGTGCTAATGCGAGGCCTTCCAGGAGGTTTGATTTTCTGCATCCTTCCCGTTTCCAGCAGTCGTTTTCTCCACTTCCCCACAGTCGACAGCTGCAATGCTACGTTAAACTTACGTCTTGCGGCCTCACGATCATTAGCATATGTTATTGCCCATGCAGCAATTGTAATTGTTGCATATTCAACGCCATTTTGACTAATGACATAAGTTCTTACTGTTTTGTTTTATTCCATTGTTGTTTTTTGAATAATTGCCTTTCCAATGGTAATTTCATATTTCCTGCAATGGTAATATTTTCATCACACAACGCGATCAAACATATAGCCATATTTATGATTCACCCCGTAGATCTGTCTCCTCATCTTTGTAACATATTAATTCTCTATAGTCCCATCATTAGCAAAGGAGCAGGAGACTGATATCTACTGACGCTAAATGCAACACTGGTACACTTTGTGATAATTTAGTACAAAGAATTTAATGTACTGGGTGCGTTCTAATTTAGAAACAGGTTGTTGTTGATTGCCTTTAAAATTTTAGTTTCTAGGAATTCAATTTAAAGGAAATATAAAATTTTCAATTTAAAGGAAACCAACCACAACCTGTTTCTAAATGAGAACACACACAGTACATTCAATCCTTTGTATAAAATTATCACAAGTGTACCAATGTTGAATTCAGGGTCAGTATATATATAGACCTATCTCCTGAAAGGCCTACAGAGAATTAATATTTTACAAAGTTGAGGTAACAATTTTAAATTTTAAATTTGAGTCGTATCTATGTACGCATTAGACCGTAAAAGTCGTTCTCTGCTGAGAAAGTTGCATCCAAAGACGGTTTTGCGTATTCAAAAGTCTGTTCATGCGATAATAATTGTCGAAATTCCTAAGCTACCTGGCGAGGTGACTTTGCAGAGAACGAATCGTGAGCAACCCGATGGGACCGATGTACTTTGAAACCTTGGTGCTTTATCCAAGATGTCAGACCTTGAAGACTTCGATCATGTTTTCGGTATACGCGGAGAAGAGGAATTTGATAGAGTCTACCAAAGAATTCAACTGGAAGAACAGAAGAATCGGCATATCGCACGACGCAGACGTCGTCGTATACGGTTTTATTTGCGGGACGCAAGCATAAATGCGTTCATCTAGCAAACGAAAATAACGGAAGTGGTTTTATCGCTGAGAACTCTGGGTAATTTCTTGCCAATATTACGAAAAAACTTTGATGCATGACCAGTCGGCGACTCGCTAATTCGAACTTTGCACGTGCTCAAGGAAAACTCAACTCACCAGAGACTAATGTATTTGCATGTGGTCCCAATACCTCAATAAAGTTTTACCATGAATTTCATTAATGTTAACTTTGTTATGAACCAATCATGAAAAATCAGTTGCTCTTCTACGGATATCATCAATGTGAAGGATTCTGAGAAATCAAGCTTCAGATATACTTGCCAAGAAATTTAACGGGACATGCCATAGCATAGTTGATTAAGCCAATGCACTATGAGCCAGTCATGCATTTAATTCTTGATGATGTCAGGATTTTTAAATTGGTCTTATCCTTCTGAAGGCACTGTGGCCCTGTGCTGACTCAGCATCCAATAAAAATGAGTAACTAGACACATGTTCTGGAGATAAAGATGCAAATCATACAAGGCTAACAGTCTGCAGACATCTCTTGCCCATAGTTTACATAGGTGTGAGCCTTAATCTCCCATTATTCCAAAGACTGGCCCTATTATAAATAAAGCATCTTACCATTCTAATACAAATGTCCATAAAGATGGCTACAAAGACTAAGGCTCGAATCTATGAACACATTATACCGTAAAAGTCGTTCTCTGCCTATACTCTGCTGAGAAAGTTGCATCCAAATACGTTTTTGCGTTCTCAAAAATCTGTTCATGCGATAATAATTGTTGAAATTCCTAAGCTACCTGGCGAGGTGACTTAGCAGAGAAACGAATCGTGAGCACCCCGATGGGAACCGATGTAGTTTGAAACCTTGCTTTATCCAAGATGTCGGACCATGAAGACTTCGATCATGTTTTCGGTATACGCGGAGAAAAGGAATTTGATAGCCTACCAAAGAATTCAACTGGAAGAACAGGAGAATCGGCATAATATTGCGCGATGCAGACGTCGTCGTATACGGTATTATTTGCGGGAAGCAAGCGTAAATGCGTTCCTCTAGCAGACGAAAATAACGTAAGTGGTGTTATCGCTGAGAATTCTGGGTAATTTCTTGCCAATATTACAAAAACGACGACTTTCATGGATGACCAGTTAGTGGGTAGCTAATTCGATCTTTGCACTTGCTCACGAAAAGTCAGCTCACCAGTGATTGGAAGTAATTTGAGTAGAGACCAATGTGCCCTAAGAATAAAAACTGAACCAAAATAACCACCGCTGATAAAAGGACTCTTATACAAAAACCTTGAGATATTCATAGATTTTTTTCCATGAAAATTAGCAGTTTTAAATTTACACTAAACACGTATTTTTCTTTTGCAAAAAGAAAAAAAAAGAAACTATATGTATATATCATTATGTGTAGATTTTTTTTTCAATACCACCAGATCGTCTAAGACATTTATGGCTCTCTTAGCATTGCCAGATTTGTAAACCATACCTGAAGTTGGCAGGGACTGCCGCACACTGGACACTTTTAAGACATGCTTATACAATTATTGTTGTTAAATAATTCATTTTTCTCAACGATTAAATTGATTCAATGTCATTAATAGTACTTTTTCTCTCATTTTTCTATTTTGAACATTTTATATTTTATTAATTAAATCTAGATTAAATCAAAATATATTGTAAATAATAATTAAATAATTGTAGATATGCCATGTAATATTTTTGTTTATTGTAATTTAGATGTAGGAATCATTTTTGTATTTCTTTTAATCTGGTTGAGTGTTAGACAAGACTTTAACTGTGCCAGGTAAAATAAAGCTGCTATTTATCGTCGTCATCATCATCATCTTCATTGTTATTATACTTACTTACTTACTCACTGGCACTATCGAACCCGTAGGTTCATGGCCGCGCGGACATGAGCTCTCCATACATCACTATCCCGAGCTAATGCTTTCCAATCATTCCCTGTATAATCTACTTCCCTCAAATCATAGTTAATGTTGTTCTCCCACCTCATTCTTGGTCTACCAACAGGGCGTTTTCCTTCTGGCTTTCCTACAAGAAGTTTCCATGCACGTCTTTCATTCCCCATACGCGCAACATGTCCTGCCCATCGCAGTCTACAAGACTTAACTGTTCTTATTATATCTGGCTTTCTATAAAAGACCATGTAGTTCATTGTTATGGAGTCTTCTCCATTCACCTGTCTGTTCATCTCTCCAAAAAATTTCCTAAGAACTTTATTCTCAAATACTCGTAATCTCCTTTCCTCCCTTAAAGTAAGAGTCCATGTTTCGCACCCATATAATATAACTGGTAGAATAATAGTTTTATATATTTTCAGCTTAACGTTTTTTGAAAGGAGTTGGGACATCAAAAGTCTCTGCAATGCATAATAGCATGCATTTCCAGAATTGAGCCTATGTTTAATTTCTTTGTGCATCTCATTCCTATTTGTGATTATTGTTCCTAAGTATTTGAATTCAGCCACTTCCTCAAAATTTCCCTCATTTGTCATTAGCTGTCCATTTCCATCATATACTGAATTTCTACGTGAGACCATATATTTAGTTTTACTGATATTTACTTCCAGTCCTAATTTCTTAGTGTTACTCAATAGTGTGTGCGTGTTGGCCTTTAGTATCGCCTCGCTATCGGCCAGTAGTACTACATCATCAGCATAAACTAACAGCTTATTAATACCATTCAGTTGTAAGCCTTCCTCATTCTCTAAAGATTTAATGGCATGCTCTAGTACAAAATTAAATAGTAGAGGAGATAGTGCATCTCCTTGCTTCAACCCATTCTGGATTTCAAAAGTGTCTGAAAACTGTTTGCCTACACGCACCCTACTCTTTGAGCCATTTAAACACATTCGTATAAGTCTAACTAACTTTTTAGGAATTCCGAACTCCAGCAGGATACTATATAACTTCTCCCTCTTAATTGAATCATATGCTTTTTTGAAGTCTACATATAGTTGATGTACAGTACCATTATATTCCCATTTCTTTTCTAAAATCTGTCTTATACTAAACATCTGATCTGTTGTAGACCTGTTTTTTCTAAATGCACATTGATGATCTCCTAGAATGTCATCAATATAGGGAGTAAGTCTGCTTACTAATATATTTGTTAGAATCATTGTTATTATTATTATTATTATTATTATTATTATTATTATTATTATTATTATTATTAGAATCCAGATGTTTAGGCACTTAAAAAATTCAAGATAGACAGGCAAAAATGCACTAAAAATCATTAATATAGGCACTAAAAAATTCAAAATAGGCTCTTACAAAAATGGACTACAACATAAACTTTACAGCCTTTCGTAAAGAATATAAACATCCATCCATCGTAATTCTGCCCGAAGGCAGGTCCTTCACTGCAATCATAGCATTTTTATGCTATGCTTGCAGCTTTACTAGGGAATTGTAGGTGTGGTAGCTTCCCGTTGCTTTCCACACCGGTGAAGGATGATGATGATATGATAAGGATGATGCTGATGGCCATATGATTTCGGGGACCGTTTGGGCCTTAAAGTTTTCCTGACATTTGTCTTACAGGTGAGGAAAAACCCCGATAAAAACCTCATCCAGAAAAACTGCCCCGACCGGGGATCCAACTCGGGCCCGCTGCGTGACAAGGCAGCACGCTACCTCGAGACCACAGCGGTGGACAATATAAACATATGCTATCAATAGCATACGAAGACATAAGAGATGATTTTGGAACTTGTTTTGCCTTTTCACAAAGAGCATACTTATGTTTTGCAGTGTGTACGTGCTGCAAAACATGGCAATTCACTGAAATGTTACACACTTTACAAAACAATATTGAACCGTCACTTGAGAATATTTCCGCACCAAATTCTTTCATGAAACTGATCAGTTTATCTTTTACTGTTCTCCGTTCTTTAGGCACCGTAAAAACAACTGTTCTAAATAAAAAAATAAGCCAAATACACTTGTTGCACCATTTTGTCTTTGAAGCACCTGTCTGTGAATGAGGACTACAGACTGAATTCAGTGTTACCAACATCAAAAATAATATTGCCAGCCACTTAAAGGTTTCAGTACCAGGTGTGAGATCGAGAAAGAAAGCTTGAGACATCTACCCTTTTTGTCACTCACCAATGTTTGTATTGAAAAGAAGCAAATCTATACTATAGAACTTTCTCCAAGCCTTAGAACCAGAGCATAATACAATGGGGCATAGGTTAGGGCTATTTCGCTTAGCAGGAGTGCATGAGGTGGAAAAATACAATAGTCGGTACTTAATTCGTCTAACGGGAGTGCATTGAGGGGAAACCGTCTACCTGCTAGGTTATTGCCACCCTTATCCTAAAATATTCTAACACCATTTATAAAAAGAACACTTGAAATTTTCTATGCAATGATATATGTCAAAGTTTGTCCATTTCAATTAATTTCATTGAAATGCTAAGTTAATTTCAAGAAAAAATGGCAAATAGGCATTGTAAGCTGAAATAGGCATTTCATTCATTCATAGTGTTCTGCTCAAGAGCAGGTCTTTCACTGCAAACTCAGCATTCTCCACTCTTTCCTTAACTCAGCTTTCCTTTTTGTATCTGCATACAAACCATTTATTTTAATATTGTCTATCATTTGATGCATTATTTTGCCTCTAACTTTCTTTCCGTTGACCATTCCTTCTGGAGCATCCTTCAGCAGGCAGTTTCTTCTTAGCCAATGGCCAATCCAATTTCTTTTCCTCTTCTTTATGAGTTCCAGAATTATTCTTCTTTGACCCACTCTGTCTAGCACATCTTTATTTCTTACTTTGTCCATTTTATACGTTCCATTCTTCTCCATATCCACATCTCAAAAGCTTCCAGTCGCTTTTCCTCATTCCGTCGTAATGTCCAAGTCTCTGAACCATACAATGCTACACTCCACACAAAGCACTTCACTAGCCTCTTCCTTAATTCTTTTGTCAACGGTCCGCAGAAAATGCTTCTCTTCTTGTTGAAAGCTTCTTTTGCCATTGCTATCCTCTGCTTTACTTCTTGACCGCAGTTCATGTTACTACTGATAGTACAACCCAAATATTTGAAGCTCTCCACTTGCTCAATGGCCTCATCTTTAATCCTCATGTTCATCTTCCTTGGTTTCTTTCCTATAATCATGGCCTTCGTCTTATTTATATTTATCTTCATCCCATAATCCTCGCACTTATCATTCAGCTCCATCAGCATGTTCCTCAATGTCATTGCATCTTCTGCTAGCAAAGCCATATCATCAGCAAATCTTATGCACTTTATTCTTCTTCCTCCCATGTTTACGCCTCCCGTATTATGCTGTGGTTTATCTACGACGCAACGCGCCAGCGCAAAAATTGCTCCCCATGTATTTAAATGGAGGTCGTTTATCTACAACGCAAATTGCTGGCGCAAAAAAATTTGCGCTGACATGTCGCGTCGTGTTTTGGAATCTCTTGAATCCAGGACGCAATTTGCCAGCGCAAACAAAGAATATAGAAGATATTACCCGTACTCATTGGTGTAATTGCTAAAAACGAACTAAGATTTTATAACAAAATGTCGGAAATACAGTACTTGTTTTATAACTTTCCAATTTTAACGACGAAAGTTAGATAGTTTTGTTGCAAATCATCGAGTTCTATATATGTTTTATACAATATGAGCATGAATGAGTACAGAGATGTACAGAAAAAAGTTATTGTGGCTTGAACTTAGTCAAGAGATAAATAAAAGCTGTTACTTTTTCTGTCTTTACTAATATTTCGAATTATTTTAATCGTTTTGCAACGACACTTGAAACTTTTTTAATGAATTTTAATTTAGTGTACATCAGATTAATTTATAGTTTACTAAATAGTATGTATGTAATTTATTTTATTAGGTTATGCAGGGACAGGTTTGTATACATTAGTTTTTGTAAACACATTTGGAAATTTATTATTAACGTTGGTCATTTTGATTTTCCATATATGTGGTGCCATCTGGCGACAATTCCATAAACATAGGCGCTGTAACGTATGCGCTCCATGCTGAACCAGCATCACGCCGAGCGAAACGCGAATTCGCGTCACGTCGGGCGCGACACGCTGTATAATAAACCGTAGCATTACTGAAGCAGTTCTTCATTAGGTCTTCCAGGTAGATGTTGAAAAGGGTAGGTGATAGAGGACACCTTGCCTTACCCCCCTTCCAATTTCTCTTCCATTTGACATTTCTTCTCCTATCTTCACTTTTATTCGCTGTTTCATATAAAGACTACTTATAAGCCTCCTCTCCTTCCAGTTCACGCCAATTTTCTTCAAGATCTTAAGGAGTTTATTCCAATTTACTCTGTCAAAGGCCTTTTCCAGGTCAACAAATAGGCCTACTGCATAAACGTATTTATCTTTTTCTATATATCTTTCTCCTATTGTTCGTATCAATCCAATTGCATCTCTTGTATCCTTTCCCCTCCTGAAGCCAAACTGTTCTTCTTTCAATTCGCTTTCCATCGTAGAACGTAAACGTCGATTCAGTATTCGCAGGAGAATCTTTGCAGAGTGTGATATCAACTGATAGTCCTGAACTCCTTGCATTTCTTTGCATTGTTTTTCTTCGGTATTGGTATTAACACCGTCTCAGTCAATTCTTCGGGCCATTCACCTTCTTTATATATCTTGTTGCATAAACGCAGAATTTCCTTCTTTCCTTCACCCAAGCATTTAACTAATTCAATGGGGATTCCATCTACCCCTATTGCTTTACCTTTTTTCATTTCCTTAATTGCTAGTTCAACGTCTTCCTTCAGAATTGAAAATCCTTTTTCATCTTCTGATACGTCTTCTTCATTTTCTATATCCAGGTTAGCCGGACGATTTCTTGTCTCATATAGCTCTTCTACATATTTTTTCCCATGTATTCATAATTACCTGTTTGTCTGTTATTTCTTCATTATTTTCGTCCTCAATCAGCCACATAGTTTTCCTGCTCTTCTTTCCATAGTCCAAGCTTTTAACTTCCTGGTACATTAAATCATATTTTCCTTTCCTCTCCAGATTCTCTAGTTCTTCACATTTCTGCTTTATCCATTCTTCCCTTGCCCTGTCAGTTTCTCTTCTAAGTTCGTTGTTTAGTTTCCTGTAGTTTTCTTCTGTGTTGCTATTTTTCCATTTTCTTCTTTCTTCCATCTTCTCTAGCATTTTTTCTGTGACCCAAGGTTTCTTAATAGTCTTGCTCTCTTTGTATCCTATTGTTTCCTCTGCAGCTATCTGTATACAGGTTTTCAAATGACTCCAGTGTTCCTTGGTATTGCCATATGAGATTTCCATGGTAGAGGCTTTCTCCTGAAAATTTTGTTGGAATTTTCTCCTTTCCTCTTCAGTTTTGAGTTTCTCCAAATCAAATTTCTTTGTTGCCTGTCTTCCTCTTATCTTCTTCAGGCAAATATCTACTTCACCTATTAGTAGGACATGGTCTGAATTGATATCTGCTCCTGGTAGGGTCTTCGCATTTTTCAAGCAGTTTCGGAATATCTCCCGTATTAGTATGTAGTCGATCTGGTATCGTTTGTTGTCCATAGGGCTTATCCATGTGTATATTCTTCTTTTATGCTGTTGAAACATTGTATTTCCAATTATCATTGAATTCCTTTTACAGAAACTCACCAGTGATTCGCCGCTCTCATTCCTTTTTCCTAATCCATATCTTCCAACTGTACTTCCATCCTGTCCTTCTCCATCCAGTCACCCATTAGGATAACACAAGCAGCCTTCTTCTCTTTCTCAACAATCTCTTCTGTCTTGTCATATCGTTGCTCCACTTCTTCATCTGCTAACCCACTGTGGGGCATGTAAATTTGCATTATCACCAAGTCCACTTTTTTCCCTTGTAACCTCACCATTATCATCCGATTATCCAGATAACGCACTGATATCACTTTTTCTTTCACACGTGGTCCTAATACTACACCGACACCATGATTTCCTTTAGAATCATCACTGGAATAAAACATTCTAAATTCATCACTCACTAATTCACCACTTTGTTCCCACCTCACTTCTGATATTCCCATCACATCCACTTTGTTTCTTCTCATTTCTTCCTTCAAATTTTCCAGTTTCCCGGCTTGCAGAAGAGTTCTCACATTCCAGGCTCCAATCCTTAATCTTCTTTTCTTCTATTGTTTAGACTGCATGATGTTTCCTTCCGCAGTATCCCCCTCCCGGACATCCGAATGAGGGGATAATTTACGTCCGGAGTCTTTTACCGTGGAAAGACTCATCATGCCATGTTTGCAGCTTTACTAGGGATATATAGGTGTGGTAGCTTCCCGTTTCTTTCCACACCCCACTCTCTCTTTTGCATCTTAAAATCTTAAAAGATCTTAAGAAGGTCCCGAGGGGCCCCAACTTGGAGGTGAGGAGAGTGGATTTGGCTAAGTTAGACCCTCCGGACTTCACCGAAATTCACCCCAGAGATTAAATATCAGTTCCATCAGGGTTTATGACCAGATCAAGGATCCGGAAATCCCAATTAGCCTCTGCCCCCCAATAGGCATTTATAGGCAAAATAAACTTCATGGAAACAACTCTAGGTTCGTCGATATGAACTTATATGAAGTCACTTTTACAATATCTATAATAAATAACTGTAGGCATTTTCCCTAACATCCAATCTCTAATTATTATTATAAAGGCAGAGGTATGTTACCCCAATGGTGTGATGGAAGATAAATGATAATGAAGTTTCAAGATGGTCCTTAAACCTAATCTAAATTGCAGACCGATTCCATAAATAATTCCACCAATAAAATGTATAAGTTAATAAAGGTTGCATTTTATAAGAAGTATTTTTGTCATATGAAATGCCAAGTGAGGTATAGTTGAAACACACACTGAATATTTTTATGTATGTAGCTATGCTCTGGAGGTAAAAGCAAAGTTATTCTCCTTAGTTTTATTACTACTCACTAACTCACTGCACTATCAATCCTATAGGTTTATGGCCATGTGGACATAAACCCTCCATATATCCCTATTCTAAGCTGTTTTCCAGTAATTCCCTGTATAATCCACTTCCCTAAATTCATGGTCAATGTTATTTTCCCATCTCATTCTTGAGCCTACCTACAGCCTGCTTTCCTTCTGGTTTTCCTATAAGATGCTCCTCTTTCATTCCTCATTCATGCCACATGTCCTGCCCATATAAGTCTAAAAGACTTAGCTGTTATTATATCTAGTTTCCCATAAAGATCATATCGCTCACTGTTATTTGCCTGTCTGTTCATCTCTCGTTGGTCCAAAAAATTTCTTAAGAACTTTATTTTAAAATACAAATAAAATTTTCTCTTCCCTTAAAGTAGGAGTCCATATGATATAACTTTCTTATAGATAGGCATGATAATCAATTCTTTCCATTAATTTGGTAGAGTCTCTTTTTCCCAAATCATACTAAGCAATCAATCATACAAACTATCTTGTCCATCAATTTTTCTCCTCTGGATTTTATCAATTCTGCTGGGAACCTGATGCTTTATACATCTTTTATTTTTCTATCACCATTTCAACCTCAATGCACTTGGTTCTGTGACTAATGTTTATGCTGACTGTAAATCATTCTCTTCAATATCGTATTCTGCATGTACATTTAATGGCCGATTAAAGTATTTCTTCCATCTATTTAATATACTAATGGAATCTGCAAGCATATCCAACATTTGATTGCTAATTATGTTTGTTCGAGCCCAGAGGTTCCCAAACCTTTTTGTCTTGTAGACCACATGCCAATTTTTTCTATTTTGAGTAAACCCCTGCCTTTCTAATATCAAATTTTTACAAATTCATCAACATCCAATGAGTTTTTGAAATCTGACTGCTAGTCACTTTCGTTTTCTCTGATCTGGACCCCTTGCAGATCAGTCGATCCCTGGGGGTCGAAATAGATCACTTTGAAAATGACTGTTCTAGCCTGAAATCCTTTCCTCTCTATCCTAATTCCCTGATATAAATCTCTGATGTTAATATCTTTTGCATTCATTTCCAGATCATTAATCTTCTATCTCAAATATACCCTCTTTTTATTCTTTAATAATCTAATGGTTTCCCATCTGATTGTTCTAAATATACTTCATTTGACTTGTGCAACTGATTCATTTTTGGTAACTAACTAACACTATCAAACTCTTAGGTTCATGGCCACATGGACACAAGCTCTCCATACATCCCTATCCTGAGCTAAAGTTTTCCAATCATTCCCTTATAATCTACTTTAATCAAATCATTGTTAATGTTATTCTCCACCTCATTCTTGGTCTACCAACTGGGCATTTTCCTTCTAGTTTTCCTACAAGAAGCTTCCATGCATGTTTTTCATTCCCCATTGTGCCACATGTCCTGCCCATAGAAGTTTACGAGACTTAACTGTTCTTATTATATCTGGCTTCCTATAAAGACCATGTAGTTCACTGTTATGTAGAATTCTCCATTCACCTCTCTGTTCATCTCTCTTTGGTACAAAAAATTTCCTAAGAACTTTGTTCTCATATACTCGTAATTTTCTTCCTTCCTTAAAGTAAGAGTCCATGTTTCGCACCATATAATATAACTGGTAGAATAACAGTTTTTATATATTTTCTCAGTTTAATGGTTTTTTAAAGGAGTTGGGATGTCAAGAGTCCCTGTAATGCATGATAGCATGCATCTCCAGATTTGAGCTTATGTTTAATTTCTTTATGCATCTCATTCATATTTGTGATTATTGTTCCTAGGTATTTGAATTCAGTCACTTCCTCAAAATTTGCCTCATTTGTCATTAGCCATCCATTTCCATTATATAATGTATTTCTACGTGTGACCATATATTTAGTTTTATTGATATTTTCTTCCAGTCCCAATTTCATTTTTGCTACTTTTCTTTTCACCTTGGGATAGTGCAAACACCATGCTGTATACTGTGCAACAACATAGATATGGACCAATATCACCTTACAACATGCCCTGCCCTGCAGTCACACACAGAAGTAAAACACTAGTGGGAGGCTAGGAGGAAGATGTCAAACTTCGACCATAATTGATTTTATGTTAACTGTTTATTTGCTGTTTTGTTACTATCTTTGTAGGTTGATTGTTTTATGACCTTAATACCAGCCATTAGATAAATAAAGCTTTCTTTTCTTTACCATGTCGGCACATTCCTTGTCAAACCATTTGTTTTACCACTTTTTTAAAATAACTTACTGTTTCTGATGCTGAAAATTTAACAGTATATCTGTATTGCCTAATGTTTTCCAAATCAGCATACATTTTGCAATTATACAATTTTTACGAGGGTGGATCAAATATAAACCGGAATTTGTATCTGGAGGATCTGGTAGCGAACTGCAAAGGTTGCGGTTTGGAGGGAAGTTGCTGGGGGTGTCTGGAGTAGGGATCTTGATGTGTCGCACTCTGAAGAGCGGCCGCTTGCTCCGGTACGCCATGAGCGAGCAAGAGGTACACACGTCTGTTGCACAATGCATTATTATTAAGTTTTTGGCAAAAGAAAGCACTAAACCTTCTGAAATTTTGAGAAGGCTCCATGCGCAGTTCGGGGAAGCAACCCTTTCGAAGACGCAGGTGTATGATTGGCGCAAAGAAATTTTAACGGACCGGGATTTAGTGGAAAATGAGCCCCACCAAAGACGGCAATGAACAAGCATCACTTCAGACAACATTCGTGCTGTACGGGACCTTATTGAGGAGGATCGGCGGAGTAACAATTTCTGAAATTACTTCACACGTTGGAATAAGCTTCGGAAAGCAGCATATCGCAACAAGCGCCACCGGAAACCGATCCGAAATGTGATTGTGCTGCATGATAATGCAAGGCCACACACTGCTTGGTTGACACAAGAAAACTGACGAAAATACATTGGACATCTCTGGAACATCATCCTTACAGTCCAGATTTGTCACCCTGTGACTACCATTTGTTTGGACCACTGAAAGAAGACCTGGGAGGAAGGCGGTTTGGTGACAATGCAGCGGTAGAGGAGTTCGTGCGCAACTGGCTGACTACACGTCATCCCTCATTCTTCAAGGACGGCATCAAAAAGTTGCCAACTCGATGGCAAAAGTGTGTTGGAAATGCAGGAGACTATGTAGAAAAATGAGGTGGTGGTTTTGTATTTTTTTGTTAATTCAATAAAATTGTAAACAATAATTCCGGTTTATATTTGATTCACACTCGTACTATGAATATCACCAAGAACTACAGCTATAGGTTTCAAGGTATGGAATAAATCTTCTGCATTCCTTTTCATAGACACATTTAATTTTTCTCTTAATATTTTCATTGCTGTCATCTCTGTGATCTTCACAAACCTTTTTCAAATAAGATTCTGAACTGTCACACATTGTTTTCCATCTTACTTCTTGAGGTACAATAATACTTCTACATAAGTAGATGGTGATTCCGGAAGTATTAGATCACTTGCACATGTGTTCTGTTACTTCTCTGTTCGGAAAGGACAGATTTTTTGCCAAAGTGAGCAGAACACACATATGGGGAAAAAAAAAAAAAAAAAAAGAGATTCCACTACAGGCCATAGGAGACTCTTGGGAGAGTAGGAGGTTAAGGCTCCCACTTTTTCTAGACAATCGGCAGCCCTGCTTGATGGCCGCCTTTACCCCCAAAACAAGCAACTGTTACTCATTGTTTTTATTATCCATTTCATACATCTTAATGATGGATAAATCATATTTGAAGAGAAAAATATGAACTGTTACTCATTTCATTTAGAGGTTGAGTTGAGACTCAGTGCCATCAGAAGGTTTGGGCCAGTTTAAAAATCCTTACCTCACAGGGACTCGAACCCTCGACCTTTCAGTTTGTAGCATATTACTTTAACCAATTACGCCATGGCGTGCTCCCATGTGTAAACACATTTATATTCAATATTGTTTAGTTGTTTCTTGACTCACCTCATACTTAACTCCCGAGCAAACTCGAGTTTGTTCACTTCATATGTGACATTCTCAATGCTGTATTACGTTCACAACTGATGTCCGATGGCCTCCTGTCCTGCAGACTGACCTCCGCGCCATCTGATGGCTGACCTGATGGCCAGCTTGGGAGTTAAGAAGTATGAGGTGAGTCAAGAAACAACTAAACAATATTAAAATAAACCTCATAGTGTTATTTCCTATCTACATAACATTTATATTCAATATTTTTATTTTTAAATTCGTCACTTCTCACTGAATGACACGGGTAATCTTCATTCCACATGCCAACTGGGAGTTTTTCCTCAAGAACACTTTAAATAGGATTTAACACTACTTTTATAGGCAATAAAGCAGTAAACCTGTTTTACCGTCTAAAAAAATAGTGTTAAATCCCTGTCATTGACATGCAGGGATTGTATAAGAGAAAAATTTCCATTCAGATTGAGATGCCAAAGTAGTTGAGTGGCATAGCGCTGGTGTATAAAACCACAGACCTTGGTTTCAAATCCCAGTTTAGCCATAAATTTTTCTCTTCAAATATAATTTGATATTTATGTTGTCTTCTTGAACAAGTTCACTTCTCATTTTAACCATATTAGCTGTAATATCTATAACAAAACTATGCACTTTACATCTGAATTTATCTTCTGTAGCTATTATAGCATCCAAGGATAATGTTTTCTCATCTTTTAATTCCACAGCACAGAATTCTGACTATTTATTATAAACAATTTCCAACCAAAAAGCAGCAATATCACAATGAGAAGAAGGTTTAAAACCAGGCCTCAGGAGTGTGCACAGATTCTTCAATTCCTTATGCTTAACTATTCTGTAAGGAGAATTTGTTGCAAATACAAATCTAGCAATTTGTTCATGCAGTATTTTTCTTTCCCTCAGAAGTTTTTGTAATACATTTATCCATTGTTAATTTTCTTTCAGTGGCGTGTTTGACTAATTCCAAACATAACTTTTTTATCTGGAAAGAAGGAACACACTGAATAAAAATTCAACAAATAAACATGGCTAATTTTAAAATCTGGAGGCTGCATTTTATAATGAAAGTGTTTGATTAAGGAAATTCATAAAATGAATAATAAAATGTATTTGTTTACCTGTACTACCCTGCAGATGTTGATGGAATGTTGACATTACATGGCATTTCTTCATTCTCATTTTCTGGATCACAAGTTTGACTTGATTTTTATCTTCTCCAACACATTTATCTCTGTGTTTTCAACCTGGCTACAAGCTCTTGCATCTCGGGTTTACATATTTTACATCTAGCCATTACACTAGTTTTACTTGTTAATCTGGGTAGTTCATCAAAATACCCATTTCCAACCAGAAGGTATTATCGCCTCACTATGATGCTTAACAATCGGCTCACTTTGTTTCCCCACAGCTGTTGTATGTTATTAAGATACAAAGATCCAGAGTACGGCTACTACGATGATGTTGCCACATTGCTTTTCTTCCCTCCATTTCAATTAAAACAAACGTGCAGCAGTCGATCCGGTTATATAATTGTATACCGTAATTAATTGTCATAATTATCGGTGATTTATTGTGATATGCAGCTCGAATAATACAACATATCTATATATTATATTTGTTTAATAAGTGATTTCACATGTGGCGGCCATGGGAAAATATTTCAGACCGAATGGATAATGTGACACAAGAGGAAGAACCTCTTAATAGTTCAAGGAACAATAAATTACATTGACAAACTCTTAGTAAGCAGTGTCAACAGTTGGTTTGTAATTAATGTTTAAGATTATATTAAAGAAAACAATCTCGGAAGAGGGTCTCTTAGATAAACTTGGCTATTCTTCTCTCAGTTTCCTACCAGAAGTTTCCATGCACCTCTTTCATCCCCATATGTGCAACATGTCCTGCCCATCGCAGCCTACAAGACTTAATTGTTCTTATTATATTTGGCTTCTTATACATATCATGTAGCTCACTAGTATGTAGTTTTCTCCATTCACCTGTCTGTTCATCTCTTTTTTATCCAAAAAATTTCCTAAGAACTTTATTCTCAAATATTCGTAATCTTCTTTTCCCCCTTAAAGTAAGAGTCCATGTTTCGCAACCATATAATATAAAAGGTAAAGGTAAAGGTATCCCATTACAGGGCTAGTAGCCCTTGGGATAGTAGAAGGTTAAGGCCCCACTTTTCTGGACAATCGGCACATGATGTCAGCCAGGTTGTCAGACCTGCATGATGGCCGTCTTTACCCCAGAACAAGTGTTTGGTACTCATTTCAGTTAGAGGATGAGTCGACCCCAGGGTCATAGTGTCGCCAGAAGATTTGGGTCAGTTCAAAATTTCTGACCCCACCGGGACTCGAACCCTCGACCTTGTAGTGTAGTGCCTTAACAAAAAAAACTCTTAAGAACTTTATTCCCAAATACTCGTAATCTTCTTTCCCCCCTTAAAGTAAGAGTCCATGTTTCACATCCATATAATATAATTGGGAGAATAACTGTTTCATATATTTTTAGTTTAACATTTTTTGAAAGGAGCTGGGAAGACATGAGTCCCTGTATAATAGCATGCATTTCCAGAACTGAGCCTATGTTTAATTACTTTGTGCATCTCATTCCTATTTGTGATTATTTTTCCTAGATAGTTGAAATCAGCCACTTCTTCAAAATTCCGTTCATTTGTCATTATATGTCCATTTCCATTAGGCCTATAGAATGCATTTCTATGTGTGAATATATATTTAGGTTTATTGATGTTTACTTCCAGTCCCAATTTCTCAGTGTTCAATAGAATGCGTGTGTTGGTCCTTAGTATCTCCTCGTTATCGCTCAATAATAATACTATATCATTAGTACAAAAATAAATACATATATAATTTTAATTTTAAAAGTTAAACAATACCAAATCCATCCATCCATAGTAATTCTGCCCGAAGGCAGGTCCTTCACTGCAATCATAGCATTTTCATGCTATGCTTGCAGCTTTACTAGGGAATTGTAGGCGTGGTAGCTTTCCGTTGCTTTCCACACCGGTGAAGGATGATGGTGGTGGTGATGATGATGATGATGGCCATATGATTTCGGAGACCGTTTGGGCCTTAAAATTTTCCTGACATTTGTCTTACAGGTGAGGAAAAACCCCGATAAAAACCTCACCCAGAAAAACTGCCCTGACCAGAGATCGAACCCAGGCCCACTGCGTGACAAGGCAGCACGCTACCTCGAGACCACAGCGGTGGACTAATACCAAATAATAACATAAAATTAAATAATAACATAAATAATCAATGTCTTCTGTCCTTGTGTAATAAACGCTCATAGCGCAAAGAGAAACGTGACAACATCACATGTCAAGTATTGCCGCGCGGCACCCACTTTTATATAAATTGTTAACCATCCGAGTGAGGCTATAACAACATTTTTTTTTTAGAATCTGTATGCACTGCAAAGCAACTTTATTAAAGTGAAATCAACTGACTATAGTACTCAGTCTGGTCTCGGTGAATATCTATTTATTTAACAAACTTACCCAAATAGGGTCTGCCAAGTAACAAAGTACAGTAAAAGCTCCTTATTTGCATTTACATTATTTCTGGTTTAAAAAAATTGCAACACAATTCCTGTATTCGTGGCTAAAAATTTCTTTATTCGCGGATCCAATCGGTATATTAGAAGGATTAGTATCCTTTATTAACACATTGGCAACATTTTTTTACTGCAGGCACCTGCCAAGGTGGCTTTTACAAAGAGTGATTCAAACCAAATGGACAAATTAATATCAAAGTAAAACAAACCTTATTGTCACTAAGTCTAAAGTTCATTGTTAAAAGCTACCGCCGTTGTATTTCACATGCCACTATGTCCGTTGATAAATACGCCCTCGCCACAATCAGTGTTTTATTGTTTCAACTTGTCATTCATTGCAATAATTTTGATTGAATAACATGCATCTATTCTACTTTGTTGCTGATTTATAATGCCTAGTAAAAGGAAAATTGTTCAAAATCTCTCATTAATTAATTTTATTTTGGAACATTGGAACGTATCCCCTATATACCCATACAAATTACCATTCCATATTTGCAGAACATATCCCTGGAAATAAGGAGCTTTTACTGTACTACATACAAGTCTACACCAGCTAGAGAGATCGGGATTCATCAGAGCAACCCAATGAGCCCACTATTTTTCAACATTGCACAAATAGATGTTGTGCAAATAACTGCAATAGAAGATGTGAGTTATACATGTATGCGGACAATATGACTGTGGTGTCACGATTGTGAGAACTGATACAACTAGCTTGTAATTCATAAATTATTTATAAGAAATTATATGAGGTTCTTCAATTAATAAGATGAGTTATATCTTACTTCATACTTCATGTTTTTCAAGCATCAAAACTGCAGTTCCATGCTTGAAAAACACAAAGTATGAGGTAAGATAAGATTCATTTCATTAATTCATAGAGTGGAAGAAAGAAAACAACCTCCATCTAAATGGAGATAAAACAGTATCAATGGTGTACAGGAAGGGAGGACCTCCTACACCAAGGAACAATATTCATATAAATCATAAAAGCTGCAAGAAGTAACCATTTCATGTACTTGGGAGTCACTTTCCAGACACAGCAGATACATAACAGCAAGAACAACTAAAGCTATTTTTCAATTAATGATATTTGAAAGCTGTTCAGGCTATTGGTGGATACTGCCCTAATATTATTCAAAGCAAAGATATGCTGATTGTCACTTATGGCCTACAACTTGTTGGGACTCAACTATCAAAAATGATTTTCTAGAGATAGAAAGGATAAAGGCAATGTACCTAAAAAAAAATGCTCAGTCTGTGTCGAAGTATATGTGCTCATGGCTGGTATATGAGCCATTTTACTTTGAAGAACTATGAGTGGAGTCCACGAACGCATACAATGAAACTATTCAGAAACTCCATGCAAAGAAACAATGTACATGGATCAACTTCTATGCCTCAGATGCAAGACAACAAAATGAAGACATGCAGATTATGAACTCCGACATCTGATTACGAGATTCGTTACACATGGGTTTCATTTAAAAATTTGCAGTAACAAAGAAAAACCATGAGCTAAGCTGTCAAATTATATGTGACCACTACCATGCAATGGTCTGCAAGCAAGTGTGTAGAAGGGATACAGGTGTGACCCTGTTCTCCCCGTTTTAGGTACATACATTTTGCCCTCTTCGGGTTAAGTACTTATGTGTGTGTGTTGTTTTGTGTGAAAATATTTGTTTGAAAAAAATGTTTATACATATTTACGTCTGGCCACAAAAAGGAGTGAGACAAGGAAGTAATAATATTTGATCATTAAGATGAGTGTGTATGCTCAGAGAGGGAATGAGATCCGAGAAGAAAGCTAGTTAGGATTACTTTAGATGTGTTAAGTTTTTCAAATGTGTGTAAAAATGTGTGTTACATATTCTGTAGTGTGAGTGTTATTAATAAATTTATTGTTAATTTTGTGGATGTGTTGCATTAGTGTATCCATGTTGAGATCTGAATATAATTTGGCATTAGTGTAGAATCTAGGGGGTATGTGTATTCTGCGAAGTATTGCTGACAATTTTGCTAGTGATTTTGGTTTGGGTTCGACTTATGTTAGGAAAAATGAGGGATGTGTGTGAAATAAGACTTTGTGTAAAAGTTTTATATAAATGTGTAAGTGTGTTACGAGAACAGCCAGACGAGAACCCCTCGAAGAAAGGTTATGAACCTCTTGGACTGTCACATTTTTGTCTGAAGGCTTTTTACTGCCCTAACCCATTTAAATTTAGAATCTAGTGTGTAACCTAAATATATAATGGTACAATTGTATCGGGCTGGGATGATGATGATGTATATTGGTGAGTGTGGCAGTGAAGCTTGTGTGAATTGCATTTCTTAAATACACAGACTTGTGTTTTCTGAAATGGTAATTCGCCAAGTATTGACCCAGTGTTGAAATTGATTTAATTCAGTTTGTAATTTTCTGACAGATTGGGCTAATTGTGGACAGGTGAACCAATATGCGACATCATCATATAGTGTTCTGGGATCCTGTGGCTGGGGTGTGTCACTTGTATATATACGGTCTTACTAATAAAAATCTCTTATACTGGCTTTCATCAGTTGTTTAGTTATTCAATGTATAAGCCTTATGTAGATCATGTATAATTTCCTTACTAATAAACGTTGTGCAGGAGCTATATAACAATACAACCGCTACACACAATACGTCACATATTCGTCATCATTATGACATCAGAACATATTTTGCGCAGTTTGTAACAGAAAGAAAACGACATCAACTAGTGATTAATTGTGTAAGAAATGAGTATGGATAAGAATAGAGAGAGATTCCCTAATTGAGGAGGTATGGAAAAAATAAATGTTTTAATTTATATACATTTTCCTTCAAGCTATGTCAAATATATTGTAGAATTAGTTTCACCGATAATGTGCTGCCATCTAACGTCAAGAATTTCGAACAATTCTTGGAAGCTAATAAAAGTTTTTCCCATTACTTATGAATTATATGCAGTGTTTTAAGATGCGTTAGAAAACGTTCAAAATAGTAGGAAATGTTACCGACAACAGAATAACGCTTTAAGCAAAAAAAAATTGTGGTTCGATCGGGAATCGAACCTAGGACCTCACAGACCATAGTCAGAAGCTCTAACCACAAGACTATCAAACTATCACGTACGTTGGTGCAATTATAGTACCTCTATAATTAAATACATTTTTATATCGGTATGAGTATTATGTATTAATGATGCAAGAACGTTTTGTTAAAATAATATTATCAAGCATTTAAACTACATTCAGGTTAAATCTTGTCTACAGCAACTATTGTAGAACATATTCTTTTGTGAATCAATGTTCAACTTTAAAATATTATTAGGCCTAATCGAGAATGAGTGTAACAAAAGGCATTTTATGATGCCTTTATTTTCCTACCCAGAGCTTTATAAATATTATTTATGTCCTGTGCATCCATCAAACAGTCGTTAAAGTGTTGCATTTTGCGTTAAATTTAAGTAAATGTTCATCAATATCATAAGAAAACAATCAGTTGATATGAAAGTCCGACATTTTGTCTAGTTATACAATCCTTAAACAAGGCTGGAGGCATGTATAACAATTCCCATGTAAAGTTGTACACCTCTTATACACTGAGCAGCTAATACAGTGTTTATTAGTAAGAATTTTCAACTGTAATGTGTATAGACCTTGTACAAAAGTTATATATGGATTATTAGTAAGAGGGATAATGTGTAAGAGAGGGCTTATAGTACTACCTTGTGTACATGCATTTACATTTAGTGTGTTTGAAAGTGTGTTACCATATTGTTTATTTTTTATTTCACTCACCTCATACTTCATATGAAGTATGAGGTGAGTGAAATAAAAAATAAACAATATTAAAAAACCTCATAGTGTTATTTCCTATCTACATAACTTAAGTGTTTAATCTGTGCAGTTATGTCTGTATACTTCATATGAAGTATGAGGTGAGTGAAATAAAAAATAAACAATATTAAAAAACCTCATAGTGTTATTTCCTATCTACATAACTTAAGTGTTTAATCTGTGCAGTTATGTCTGTAAGAAAAGTAGACACTCAAAAATCCTCAGTGAGTGAAGTTTCTTCTCAACTTCTTGAAGAGTGCATTCCACACCATCAGAAATCCGTTGCATTTCTATTGTTACAGTTTTTATGGCTTCAATTTGTTATATTCCACAGCACTGTCTCCTGTTCATATATTTCAATAATAAGTTTCTCCACTTTACATTTAGACTACTCCATCACAAAAAAAAACACCAGCACTGACACCACTGAAAATACCACAATCACAAACAAGAGAGCATGTTTGAACTTATGCTCACAGCGCAGGGTCTGGAAGACAATGAATATAGACTGTACTGCACATGCATGTGTCCTTGGAACATGTTGCAGTCCATTTCCATTTTCTGTGGCACATGTTGACCGCTGCAGTTGCTTGGCACATTTTTGTCCCTAGCACTTGTGCTGTAACATGATGCATAGTTTCCATTTCAACAAATTTTGGGCACATGATGCTCAACATGTTGCGGGACAAATTTGTAGGAATGGAAACGAGCCTTGAGAGGGTAGCTGCAATTTCATTAGGTGTGATCGGTTCTGTAGTTATGTGCTGAGTCTCAGGAAGTGTTAAATGTGGTTTAGGTGTATAAAGATGTATATGTGTTTGACTGTGTGATGTCATACTGTGGATTATTTGGTTCTCTGTGTCGTTCCTGTAGATTCTGTCTGAAGAGTTCTAGTTTTTCTTCATGTTCGTGTATTAGTGCATTATTGTGTCTTGAGTGGAGAGAGTGTTTCTGTTGTTATCTCTAAAACTCTGTATATTTTTACAGAATGCTTTAATGTCTGTATAATGTTTCTCATCTATATTGAGAGCAAGTGTGTTTAATTTATGTGTTTCATACTGTGTAATCATGTCTTTAACGTCTCATGTAGTATTCTTTATGTTCTTCTGTCTGTATCTGTGTGTGTTCTCATGTATTGTCTATGTGCTTTTCTCTTGTGTTTAATGGCTTGTATTATATATCTTGGAAGTGTTCTGGCGTGTAGTGTATTCACTCATTTAGTAGGTACTGCAATGTGTCTAGCTTGTTTAATGAGTTCAGATATGTGTTTATCCGCAGGTCAATGTCTTCTGGTGTTCTAATTGCTATATTCTGTAAATGATCTGTAATATATGTTTGATAGAGTTGCACAGTCTGCTTGTTTAATTGTTTTAATGACTATATATGTTACGTGTCTTCATGTTCCATATGGGTGTAGTAATGTCGAAGATTATAGGGCAATGGTCATAAGTAATGTCACGAGTGATTTCCAATTTATCTAGAGAATTTGGAAATCAAGAGTGGCATTTGTTAGGACTATTTAACGAATAAAATTAAGCTCTTTACTAAAAAGTAATTATTTGAATATAGTTACCGGTGTTTTAAAATATTTATATGGTTAATGTAAACGGCGATGTTTGAAAACAAATTAGAAATATGAGGTTATGTATATTCACTGCAACTTGATCATATTATTTATTGCCAAATAGGATTGCAATATTGTAAGAATGCACTCTAGTGGAGAAATAATGAAACACATCAAACTATTATAATCAACATTATAGGTTAATTATTTATATTCTGAATAAACAACTCAGTAAAATCACTGAATCTATTCATTATTTGCTATATTCAATGTATTTGTTGGAGAAAAATAATGGTCTAACCTGTTCAGAATATTAAAAAAGGAGGAGCTTTCTTTATCACAAAAGCAGGAGTTGATAAAGAGAAATCGATAAATAGCAAGGTGAAACACGACTGTCATTGGTGTAAAACAGAATTCATTGAAACGTTATTGGTCATTGACTACCATTTGCGACATGAGTTAAATAGTCAGTATAAAGTGGTGATAAGGTTAATAGTGAGTGTATTTCGGATGAGTTGTCTGTGAATTAAAACTTTATCTAGTGATGTGGGCTGTTGGTCATCTCTCATAGGCACTCGAGTTGGCCCAGGGACATGTAAAAAGCAGAAGTTTGTATTTGTTATATGATTTATAAATGTATGACCTTTGGCACTAGTGTATCTGTCATTCAGTTGCATGTGATGTGCTTTAAGGTCACCAATTAGCACAATGTTATGTAATGTGTGTAAATGTGTAATTAAATCAAGATTAATTGGAGACATAGGCGAGCTGTAGTAAATGGCTGTGTGTGTAGTGAATTGTGGGAAAAGGATTTTACTGATCAGGTAGTGTGATTTGTGTACTTACTATGTGTTTTTTATAAGTATTGCAGTGCCCCAAAGGCCGGCGTGTAAGTCATGTCTGTAAATGTTATAACCTTGTATGTTAGCTTTCGTATCTGGTTTAAATCATTTCACTAAGTGTCTGGTGTTTTTTTCGTGTATTAAATTTCTTAGTTCAGTTATGTGATTACAAAAGTGTCAAATGTTAATGTGTATGGTTGTAATCCTGTCCCTTGGTGTATAACCCATAATTAAGTTGGTGTTTCGTGTGGATGTTGAGTTAATGGATTCTGTTAGAAGAACTTCAATTTTCTGTTCAAGTTCCTCCTTAACTTCCTGCATGGAAGGAGGAGTTGAATTTACTCATTTTAACAGTTTTATTAAAGATCTTTATTGGAGTGGGAATTAAAGTGCAGTATTAATACTGTCCATGTGTTGGGGCTGTGTAATAGATTTTGTGACAGCTGCCACGTATTGAATGATTCTTGTCTCCAACTGTTCGATTTTCTGGTTGACATACTCTTCCATCTGAAGTTGAAGGACTTGTATAGCCAACTCTGTACGGGGTGGTGTTGGTATGTTAGTTATTTTGGATGCATATGTAACTGGTGTGATGGTTTGTGTATTTTCCATTTCTTCAGGATTGAGGCCTGGAAAATCTGTGTGTGTGTGTGTGTGTGTGTGGATTAGGAGGGTTTTTTGGGTGAAGGCAGATGGTCCTGTTTAACCAGGAGAGTGTGTCTGGGTGTGGCAGGGATTGGTGTATCCCTTGTATATAAGGTACAGCACATTTGGCCTGTGTGATGATCTGTCGTGTCACATGTAGCACAGTATGGGCTTCTGGCCTCATTTAGAGGGTGTGTACAATTAGTTTTAGTGGCTCCACATCGTGGGTACTTTCTGTCATTGGGGCAATTATTTAGTGTATGCCCATACTGCTGGCAGAGTTTACATGGTGTGTGGCGCATCTCCTCACATGGTGGGACAAATTTGTATCTTCGATTTGCCATGAAGAGGCCATTTGTGGAGTTTTTTAATGGTTTCTGGATTTTTGGAGAAAACCCGGATCAATGGGGTATTTCTCCGATTGTTCCAGATTTGCAAGTTCCTCCATGATATCATCATCAGGATTCACTCCCAAGACAACTACGTTGGCTTGGCCTCCCTAGAGACAGTGTTAGTGTTTTTGTCTTTGTGATGGTGTATTATATTTAGCGAAAGTGCCAAATGTGCTAATAGGAATTTGTGCCTGGAAAATTTCGAGTTCAGCAATTGTACCAAAGATAAGAGTTGTCATTTTAAGTTTTTCGGACCAATAGGTCTTAGGTATCTGTATATTGAGTTGTGATGATAGTTTTTTTTATGTGAAGTGGGTTATTTGCTTTTTCTGTATGTTGAAGTATTTGGAGTGCAGTGTTGACTTGAGTTTTAACCTGTTGAGGCAAAGGTTTCTGAGCAGAGGGTTCTGAAGTAGGATCCAGGGACTGTAGGAGGGTGAATGGGAGTTAATTTGAAGATGGCAGTTGGGTCCTTAGCTGGTTTTCAACCCAACGAGAGGGCATGGTAGCTTCAATAGGAAGTTTGATCTCAACTGAGGGCCAAGAGGTTCTATTTCAAAGTCATGTATGGCCTTTGTGAAGGATTCTCTATCTGTGAAAGATATTATTAGTCTGTTAGATTGTGTTTTATGTTCGAATCATATATTGTCATGTACTCGAGATGTTATTTTCTTTTTTAGGTCAGATATACCTTTCCGTGTGGCTCCTTTTATGGAAAATAAGCAATTGTGTACTAGTTTGAGGTATGGGAGTTTCTTCATGTTTGATGTGTGCATGATGTTATGTTATTGTAAAAGGAATGAGGGTATGTTGTGCGGTACACTGTGGAAACACAGGTATGGAGGTGCCCTGACCTATACCCTGGTTTGGGGGAAAGCTATGGGGCGATGGAGTTGGGAAGCAGAGTTTTAGGTTAAGTGATAGGAAGACAGGAAGTGTATAAATAAAAAATAATTATAATTTATGTGTTAGTATTTAATATTTATGCAGCACTAGCGCCAGTTGTATCCATTGAAGAAATTGAAAATCTGTAGTTTATATATGAAGGAGCTAGTTGACACTATATGGGCAGAGCAACTAGCTATTCACTGTCCAATCAGATGCTTCCAAAATGATGAAGATGGAGCAACCTGTGTATCCAGCAATCAATCAGCTTCAAATTGACTAAGCAGCTGCCAGGCAACGTTGAGAAGTAAGCACCCGTCCAAAATATCAATTGTACGAACTGCTGGTGTCCAAGGATCTTCTATGAACTTGAAACTTGTCGATTGAGAGTTGTACCTGTAGGAAGGCAACTTCTTCAGAAGACGAGCTCGTCAATGATGTGGTCTGCAAGAGCCAAACTGTCAGTTTTCATGCGACCACTATCATGCAATGATCTGCAAGAGCCAAGCTGTCAGTTTATATGTGACCACTTATCATGCAATGATCTGCAAGAGACATCAGTTTCTCTGACTGAGTTCTGCACCAAAGACTAAGATTGTAAATCTATCATTGTTTTGTACATTCCATGCACATTGTACACTTTTCTATTTATTATTAAAAGTAATAAAGTAAATTCAACAATAGAGAAGGAAACTAATAAAAACTGTTTTTTTTTGCATTGTTGACTGTTAACTAGAGTTTAAATTTAAATATATAACGTGAATCTGGAGTCATCTTACCTCATAACTTATGTTCTATTTGAACACAACAATCTTCTGGAAAAGCTGATGATGGTATACGAAACATGTTCAAATAGAAAACAACAAGTTATGAGGTAAGATGACTGGATTCAATTTATTTATTTATTTATTAAGAACAACCTCATAATGTTACTTCCTATTGTAATTTATTTTGATTTTGAAACTGATATGATGGTTGTGCATTGTTAGGCTGACAAGATTTTAAAAAAATAAAACTGTGATTTAAAACATATCCAACCCTGATTTTCAACATTAATTTTAAGAGAGTTATTTTGAATGTTAGGCTTAATTTAAAGAAATAGGAAACTTACTTTGACATTTCGACAATGTCTTTGCAGACATTAACCAATGATTACTATGTATAATGTACATAATATTATAATGATATTGTGAAAAGAAAAACTAATGTGTGAACCAGGAATCGAACCGTGGACATCTAGTTCTCCAGACTAGTGTGGAGCCCACTACACCATTCCACACCTGGCACAAACGCTAACAATTCTTTCCACATATACAAATCTGTAATTCTCGTTTCGTCCACTGTCAGGTAGATGACACTGCCATCGTCAACGGCCGGCTTCGTTTAGAAGTATCTATATTTGAGAATTTTACACCACCACATTTATAAGTAGTAAATGATGTTATTTAACATTTTCCAATACAGTTACGAGGGCAGATCGGAAAGTAACGCACAATAATTTTTTTCTGCCTTGGTATTGCAGCTAGAATGTTGAAATTTCACAGAGATATAGTTTGAAGTTTTCACTACAGATGGTATTTTTTTCTCAGGTGCACCTCTTGCGAGAGAAGCTTGAACTATGCAACAAAGATGGCGCGCATGCTACAGTCGTCCACCTGTGAGGAACAGAGAAGTGTTGTTCGATTTTTGTGGGCCAAAGGGCATAAACCCAGTGAAATTCACAGGGACATGCGTGGCGTGTATGGGGATGATTGTATGGACCGTAGCAATGTCTCCAGGTGGTGCACATTCTTCCAAGAGGGACGCGTGAACCTTAGTGATTCGCCACGCTCCGGCCGGCCGACAACAGCAGCAATCCCGCAGAATGTCAGAGGCATTGAGGCGGCAATTCTGAACGACCGGCGTGTGCAACTGCGAGCCTTATCGCAGAAGTTCAACATTTCCTATGGTGCGGTGTACGATATTGTTCATGAAAATTTGAAATTCCGTAAAGTTAGTGCTCGCTGGGTGCCTAAGAACCTGACAGACGACCACAAGGGCCAGCGAATGATGGCAAGCTTGGACCACTTAACGCGGTACACCGCACAGGGACATGACTTTCTGGAAGGAATCGTCACAGGTGATGAGTCGTGGGCGTACCACTACACGCCCGAAACAAAGCAGGCATCAATGGAGTGGAAACATGCTGGTTCCCCAGTAAAGAAAAAATTCAAAGTGACTCAATCTGCCAGGAAAGTGCTTGTGACAGTGTTCTGGGATATGCATGGTGTTTTATTGGTGGACTTTGCTGAACACGGGACCACTGTGAATGCTGCGGCCTACATTAAAACTTTGGTGAAGTTGCGTCGTGCCATTCGTGACAAACGTCACAACATTAACGTTAAACTTCTTCATGACAATGCTCGCCCCCATGTTGCTGCTGTCGTTCGTCAGAAAATCGCCGAATTTGGTTGGGAGGTGCTCCAGCATCCACCATACAGTCCGGATCTTGCACCATCGGACTTTCATCTGTTTGGTCCCATGAAGAAATTCCTGGCCGGCAAACGCTTTGAGACAGATGTGGAAGTGAAATCAGCAGTGCGCAGATGGCTACACTCCAACCAAACGGACTTCTACGAACAGGGCATATTGAAACTGGTAACACGATGGGAAAAATGTGTTGAGAAAGTTGGTGACTATGTCGAAAAGTAGGTAAAAGATGTAAGTTCATTTGTGATTTTTTTCCTTTTTTTTTACTATTAAACTTTTTAAAAAAAAATTATTGTGCGTTACTTTCCGATCCGCCCTCGTATTTTAATTCAAAACGAAGCCGGCCGTTGGCAATGGCAGTGTCATCTACCTGACAGAGGACGAAACGAGAATTACAGATTTGTATATGTGGAAAGAATTGTTAGCTTTTGTGCCAGGTGTGGAATGGTGTAGTGGGCTGCACACTAGTCTGAAGAACTAGAGGTCCACGGTTCGATTCTTGGTTCACACATTAATATTTCTTTTCACAATATCATTATAATATTATAATATGAACCATTATTGGAACTGTGTTAAAATAACAATATTGGAAAATGTTAAATAATGTACATAAGCAATTAAAATCCTAATACTATTTCTTTATAAGAATCAAATGAATTGTGAATTCTTCTTACCTCATACTTCTATGTTTTTTTTAAACACAGCACCGTAGTATCGGCGACAATCATCACCTGTTTTCACGACTGTCAATTTTTTCTTTTGCCAAACTGCTATCTGGTGTTCTTTTGAAAGAATCATTTTCTAAACTGCCATCTGTATGATTCCTTCAAAAGAACACCGGATGGCAATTTGGATAATTACCGACAAGGGTCGTGAAAACAGCTGATGATGGTGACGATGGTCGCCGATACTGCGGTGCTGTGTTTAAAAAAACATAGAAGTATGAGGAAAGAAGAATTCACGATTCATTTTATTTTTATCAATAAAACCTCATAATTAATAGTGAGTGGAGAACTTATTTTTAACGACTCACCTCATATACAAGGGTGAATCAAATATAAACCGAAATTATTGTTTACAATTTTATTGAATTAACAAAAAAATACAAAACCACCACCTCATTTTTCTACGTAGTGTCCTGCATTTCCAACACACTTTCGCCATCGAGTTGGCAACTTTTTGATGCCATCCTTGAAGAATGAGGGATGATGTGTAGTCAGCCAGTTGCGCACGAACTCCTCTACCGCCGCATTGTCACCAAACCGCCTTCCTCCCAGGTCTTCTTTCAGTGGCCCAAACAAATGGTAGTCACAGGGTGACAAATCTGGACTGCAAGGAGGATGTTCCAGAGGTGTCCAATGCATTTTCGTCAGTTTTTCGTAAAATTTTTTTGTTCCTGGCTGAGGAGCCGAGGAACCCACCTGGCAGACAATTTTCGGAATTTGAGTTCATCATTGATGATGGCTTGAACACTTTCGAAGCTTATTCCAACGTGTGAAGCAATTTCAGAAATTGTTATGCGCCAATCCTCCTCGATAAGGTCCCGTACAGCACGAATGTTGTCTGCAGTGATGCTTGTTCGTTGCCGTCTTTGGTGGGGCTCGTTTTCCACTGAATCCTGGCCCGCTAAAATTTTTTTGTGCCAATTATATACCTGCGTCCTCAAAAGGGTTGCTTCCCCGAACTGCACATGGAGCCTTCTCAAAATTTCAGAAGATTTAGTGCCTTCTTTCGCCAAAAACTTAATAATAATGCATTGCGCAACAGATGTGTGTACCTCTTGCTCGCTCATGGCGTACTGAAGCAAGTGGCTACTCTTCAGAGTACGACACATCAAGATCCCTACTCCAGACATCCCCACCAACTTCCCCCCCAAACCGCAACCTTTGCAGTTCGCTACCAGAGCCTCCAGATACAAATTCCGGTTTATACTTGATCCACCCTCGTAATTTTAAATTTCTTTGAAACCGACGGTTTCAGACAATATCTTGTCCCTCTTTAGTCATGGCTTCCACTGATGAAATTTCAGTGGAAGCCATGACTGAAGAGGGACAAGATATTGTCTGAAATTTGAAATTATATGAGGTGAGTCGTTAAAAATAAGTTCTCCACTCACTATTATTGATATAACCTCATAATGTTTACTTCCCAATATTAATTTAAAAATAAAACTCAAATGTTAAAAATTCCAATTTATTACGCTATTTCTTTGTCTTGATAAAGTTGGCTTATTATACTGTGGTGTGGAAATTTTATTAATTAATTAATAATAATAATAATAATAATCTTAAAATAAGAATTTAAGAGACACAAGTCAGAGGCTACAAATAACACTGATGCAAAGGCTTAAAAATATGATCAATCCATAATGGGAATTTAATGCAAAATACACTTATAATTGCTCAATACTGTTTATATTTCTATTTTTTTTTACAGAAATGTACAGTATGCCTTTTGTACTAAAAATATATCTACATAATATTATTATTATTCTAAACTTTCATAGTTAAATTGTAATATAGTAATTTTTCTGTGAGTTATTGCCGTATATCTCGGCAGATAAGGCGATCTTCAAATAAGATGAGGTATAGATTTTTGTCAAAGTTTTATAGTTTTAGCATATATCTGTCCTATAAGACGACCCCCAAACGGCCTATGAATTTAGTTTAGATCAGCATTCATTACTAGCTTATTGTATAGTGTATACAAAATTACCGTATTCGTAATTTTTCAAATTAAATTTTATGTTATATATTGTTTATATTTTAACCCCTTATGATAAATAAATACATTTTATTTTCATTCAACCGGCAACACTTTCAATAAGTTGTACTAGCACGAGAGATGAGACCTGTCGCATGGAAGGAGGTAGAGAGGAAAGGAGATTGTTATGATTGCCGCGTGAGAAATTTCTTGTTACACTACTATCAAACCCAAAGATACAAGTTATCCACATATTTAAATGTTATACAGTGCCCTTTGCATCATGCATAGTAATAATAACACTATATTAATAATTAAAAGAAACAATGCAATATAAGCAATAATGTCCATGTTTATTTACTATACAAAACAGACTGCAAAAGAATTGAATAACCAGATGTTTTTAGGACTGGTTTGATAGTAGCTGTACTCACAGGGATTCACTAAATCTCTAACAGTCCCCCCCCCCACATGTCAACTGATCAGTTTGTCACCGTGCATCATTACATTAGTAGCAATCAGTGGCAAAAAGTCATATACGAATGGTGGAGCTATGCAAGCTGCGTCACTTGTGTTGTGTGATTTCATAATCAAATCATGGGAAAAATTGAAAGTGGAAACAGTGATCAAATCCTTCAAAAGTATGGAATGTGTAATACTATGGATGGCACCGAGGACAATTTGTTATGGGATACTGATGATGAAGCAGAAATCGACTTGCTAGATACAGAATGGGACCCATATGACGAGCTTCTCAACAATGAAGGCGAGGATGTGCTTAAAGAGTTATTTAGTTATTTGCCGATGATGATGATGACGACGAATGTGAGGATTTTGCAGGATTTTAAATACATTGGTGAGTTATTTTTTCATTTTATAATGGTTTTAATTTATATAAATTTCAATCTATTTTTTTTTGTAACTGTCCTATAAGACAACCCTGGATTTTGAGGGCTTTTTTTTTTATGGTTCAACTATCGTCTTATCTGCCGAGATCTACGGTATATAAAATACAAATTATTTTGTGCAGTCGTGTCATCTCTTGTAATTACATCAGTAAATCAATCATCGACTTTTTAGGAATTAAAACTATGAGGTATTATTTAAGTAAAATTGTGAGGTGATACAATTTTAGTTAAATAAATCAATTTTTTTTTATTGTCTTACTGTCTTATTTAATACAAAAGGAACGCGAATGCCCTAAGTAACACTTTTTTTTTGGATTTATGTTAATATTTAATATGCTTTCCCAATATGTCTCTTTTTTTCCCAATCTTCTAATACACAAGTTGCACATTAGAATATTTGAATCATTAAAGTAAGACAAGCTGACGATAAAACAGAATTGTTTTGAAACATGTTCAAGAACAAATCAACATTAATATTGAGGTAAGATGATCAGACTAAAAATGATATAAAATTTCTCATTTTTATAATTTTCCATTCATTGTTTCGATTTTATCCATACCTAACTTGACACTCCATTTTCTGCAATGAACATATTTTGCTATCGGTTATGGATTACTTCTTTTGTGTGAGAGATGACTAACACAAGATATCACACTACTTCTCATCTCCAATATTCAAAACTGGATATAATGATATCTTGTGTGTCATTAAGAAACCATTTTTCAGAATATATTTAAATGAGATCATGCTGCAACAGTTGGTGTTAGATAAATTAGACCCCAACTACCCGAAAGAAATTTGAAATGCAGGCTCCGAGTGACAATTTCTCTACACTTAAGGAAGTTTCCAAATTCCTAGAAGAAAGGGCTCAGGTTCTAAAACTTATGGTTGCTACAAAGGAACAAAAAGGAACTACCGTGAACTCATGTAAAGTTAACCATCAAAGGACTGCAAACAAACCTGCCCAGGTTAGTTCCTACATAGCTACAAATGAGAAATGTGAATTTTGTGACGCAAATTATCCTCTTCACAAATGTGAAGTCCTCACAAATGTGAAGTCCTCACAAATTCAACCACAGGTCAACGTTACAAATTTGTGAAGAAGAAAAACTTGTGTTTCAACTGTTTTAGGCACCATGGGGTCCAGTCTTGCAAATCAGGGGACTGTAGAAAATGTCACCGAAGACATCACACTTTGTTGCACTTTGACACTCAACCAACTCAAGGTACAAATAGTGACCATCGACATAGTAATGCTAGCAACAACGATGTCCAAGACCGGCATAACTCCAGTTACTGCGCATTGAAATACAAACAGATGACACGAGTTTTATTATCTATAGCAATAATTCAAGTATTAGACAGTAATGGCCAGCTCCACCAATTCCGGGCTTTGTTGGATAACAGATCACAATCACGTTTCATCGCTGAAACACTGGCCAGCACGTTAAATTTGAGGTGCTACAGAAATTCAATCCCTATAAATGATATCAATAACACAGCCATCACCACCTCACATAGTGTCAACGTATGTATTCAATCGAACACCACTCATTGTGTAGCAGAATTAACTGTACTAATTAATTTTTCTTATTAAACATGCGTAGACGGCTTAACTAAATATGTAGTTACACTGTCCAAAAGGTCTCGTGAGAACCTTTTACTTAATTTGTTATGCTTGAGTAAATAACAAAGAAGACATTTCTGTCTTTGTATATCAAGTTTAAAACTAACACATGTGTAGCTTAAATTGTTTTACAGCCGGAGCGAATTGGTTCTTTTGTAAAAAGGTCTCACTGCTTGAGACTAGGAAATGTCCCTTGTCCGGCCATAGAAGTCATCCTTCCCTTAAGATAAATGACGGTCAGTCTTCAGTGCTGAAGACCACCTCCCCCCATTGAGATGGAGACAGTAGCAAAAATCTATGTCCATCTGTTTTTTGTTTAAATTAATGACCGACTTCTGGCATCATTAGCTAACTATTGTAAGTTAGCCTAACTACTCATGAGCCGTGTGAAAAACACACCCTGGAAATACGGGACCAATGATTTCCCCGAGATTCATATTTAAGTAGAGTGGGGACTCTAATATTCAATTACAGTTCATAATTAAATATTAAGGGCGTTATTCTGTAAGACTTTTTTTTATATATGTTAATTGTATGTTCCAGCCAATGAGAATATTGGTTTTGGAAATTGTGTTATTAAGAAGAAGTATGGATATATTCCAAGTAATGACACAGTACTCTGGGTAGGACTCCCGAGTGGAGTGAGTGTTGTTAAGCAAGTCCCGCGGCAGTGCGGGCACATATATTGCCGGTTGCAGGCAAGCGACCTATTAGTTGCTTAGAAAAGTGATTTGCCAGAAAGTAACGGCAAATTTAAGTTGATCTTAAAAGCATCAGTGTGCTGATCGCATTACAGGCGATTCTTTAATATTCGTGTGTTATATCCACATTATAGAGTTGAATAGGTCGAGTGAAGACCAGTTATTAATTAAAAGTTAAAACGCGATAGATTCGCCACAATATTAATTAAATCAGTCCGGTGTTGACCGCTATTAGCACCTGTAATTTCCGAAGCAAAAATACCGGAATCTCATTAAGTGCGATACATACATAGGCCTACTAAGGATAGTGTATGTGAACAGTGTAACAATTGATCGCCCTGTGCTATACTTTATTAATAAATATATATTATATTGAAATCAGTGTATGTCTTGGAAAGCCTCCTTAATTGTACTTAGCGTCCTTGGTTCTCTCCTCGCCTTATCCCCACGACGGAAATCCACAACCCTGAGAGTTTAGACCTCATTACTCCCCCTTCTTCCTGTTACATATGGCTTTCCCAACGTTGGAGCATGAACATTAGATTTTTTCGCCGTGGGGTACCACTGCAGTGAGCGACAGTAAACGTGATACGAGTACGAGGCCAGCAGAAGACAGCACCGACATCGAACGGATAATAGCTGCCACAACTACTGGAATTCGTGGAGTAGCTGCCAACCACAGGACTTGGAAATCTACTGGATCAAGTAAGCAGAGACGACCAGTAATAAGTCACAAAGAAAATCTATTTTTTATTATATGTGTATATGTATGTGTGAGGATCACAATTTTGATATATACGTAATGCTAGTAGTTGGATATTCCAATAAGGGTCTATAATATGATTACCCAGTAAATGTAAAGTGAATTTCCCTGTTCTATGAACCAATATAAGCAAAATGAGCTTAATTAATAATAAAATTGAATTTGTGCAGGGGTATGGCGTAAGGTACTCCCCAAATACTAGCCAGTGTAATTTTAATAGTGCACCAATAAAGGCCAATTCAATTTCAAATATGCCGCGAGAAAGCACGATGAATTTTGAACAAATTAATGTTCAGAGTAATAAAACTCATGAAATAAGGGGTGATTCCCCAATAAGTTTAAAACATATATTTCAACTTATGTGATCGCTGAATGACAAGATGGATGCTCTAGATGATAGTATGAAATCCTTTGAAAATAAAATGGATAATATGAAATCCCTAAAGATGGGGATTAGGAAGGATTTTCACGAGGATATGAATGAATTTAGAGAAGAGATCAAAAGCGCGATAAGACAGGGGATTAAATCCTGTAACGGCACACTTAGGTCGGAGTTAAAAGGAGAAATTTCTGAAACTGAATTGGCCAATCAGGCAGTTGATAATAAGCTCGACATGATAGACAATCATGTAGATGAGCCTAAGAAAAATATATGTAATTTAGAAGACGAATATGAGGGAGTTCAGATTGTTTCCTCGACTATGTCAATTGAAAAAATAAATGCAGTTCGGTTGATTGTAGAAAATAATAACAAAGAAAGTGACAATGTCACTTATAAAATAACTGATAAAGTTGTAGATAGAGAACGCAATAAAGTAAATTGCCATAAGTTGAGCCGAAAAGGAAACATCATGTTCGTCTCACAAAAATTTTAATAGTATTGAGCCGGCCGACTTTACCCCGAGCATGGGAAATGTTATCTCGGAGGTAGGGTCGAACGATTATAATGACAAAAGTGTATGTGAAGGACTCCCTCCTCAAACGGTGAGTATTGAGTCCAGAGTGGACAGAGAGGCAGGATGCCTCAATAAAAGTGTTGATAGCCGGATTGGCAAACGCGATAAAATTGTTTATGGTAACTATGGGAATTATGGTAAATATAGTGACCATAACAGTGCTATAATTGAACCATGGGGCATTCATAATCATAAGTCTGATAATCAGATTCGCATAGTGCTTTCCAAATGGTGTATGGGTCCCATCATAGATGTAACGAAAGGGTTGATTCTAGGCGGTATGCCGAATAAATATTGTCAAATGACTAGGGAATTCAAGATACGTAATTACCAGGATGATTTAAGACAGTATGCTCGTGAGAATCAATTCCAGAAAGTAAGGGGTGTGCCTTTTATAGGTCACTATAATCAGGGCATTAGGTCACAGATAGATACATTCAACCCGGGCACAAAATATTTTAAAGTCCGTGAGGGATGTCATAAAATAAAAGTTCGAAAAAAAATAGGTCTGCCATGCTGTTAGACATGAGCAATACTTTGACCGTGACCCATATTCCATTCACAGCAACCCCTATCATAGAAAGTGAAACTTGTTTACGAGTATTATAATGTTTTTGTTGAGGGGAAACAGAATTACGGTAAACTGTCCAACCAGGATTTTTGAAGTTGTTTTTTATAAGTAAGAACTAGAATGAAATAAAGTTGTTTAAAACACGGAAAATTGTTCCGTTATAATAAATGATAAATAGTTAAAATGCTTGATGCATATTGTGGCCTATATAAAAAAGGGAAAAGCCTATTTTTTTATTATTTATGTGTCAGCTATAATTGCCACACGAATTATATTAACAAGTGAATATAATATTATTGCCTGATAGAAAGGTGAGTTTAAATATGCTCATTGTACCCAAGAGTTTTGTGAATATTGATTATGCTTGTGAGATAGTTGAATTGCCTGCGGGCGCATGTATGTTTTGGGCGATGATGCCTTTCTTGAATAATCTGTTGAAGTTATTGTTTTTATTATATCGGCGAGCATGATAGATATAAATGTAGAGCCTACTGAGGACAAATGAATTAAATGATTTGTTTGCTGTGACAGTATGTCACAGAGAACACTTAATAAACTGTTTGCGGGAATACATATATAGCCCGAGGACAGAGGAAGGTGTTTGCAGTAAATTTCTCTGAGGACGCTAGTAATGTGTTAATTATCTCGGCGGACGCCGGAGATACAAATATAGAGTCCACTGGGGACAAATCGAAATAAATAAATAAATTAACTGTTTGCAGGGATATATAACCCGAGGACAAATGAAATGTTTGCTGTGACAGTAGGTCACAGAGGACACTGATAAAAAAATTGTTTGCGGTGAGCAATCTCACCGAGGATGCTATTAATAAAATTTGTTTGCTGTGATACTTTCACAGAGGATACTAATGATGCAAGTAAATGCTTAAAGTAGACTGTTTATTAGCGCGTTTAAAATATGCGCAATGTGATATGATTAAATGTCCTTGATAGACCATTAAGATAGCCTGGCACGCTCAGCCGAGGTACAAGTAATAACAGATTAGTGTGGTGAAAAGCCCAAATAAATGTTCAAAGTCACAAGCACTTATGTTAATTATTGGGTACAATTAGCAATGACCCAGATAAGGCTACAGTATTATATAGTTGCTACAATTGTATAAGTTACTTACACACTTACGTGTCGAAATAAAATATATACATATTGCCTAAATTATAATCTCTTAAGTATGTCTCGTTGGCATAAGAATTAGTTGCCTTTATAACCGGAAGGCGGACAACTATCATAATTAGTTGAGTACTCAAGTCAATTGAAAAAAAAAAGGGTTTATTAATCAGCTGTAATGGAGTAAGAGCATGTTTTATTTAGAATCTGCACGTGATCAATTAAAAGTATAAGACCCTTGACTACATAGGTGAGCCTAATAAATCATAACGCATACACTTCACTCAAGGTTCTGTAATGTATGGTATGAATCTAAGTACAAGACGTATGCTAATCGTGTGTAAGTGCGTCGGTAAATAAAGTGCATGTTCTACAGAAATATCCAAGTATTTATGTGGTCACTAGGTCAAAGTGATAAATATATATATATATATTTGAAGAGAAAAATTTTCGCCTAGACCGGGACTCGAACCCGGGACCCTTGGCTTTCCGGGCCAAGTGCTCTACCAACTGAGCTACCGAGGCGAGTTACGATCTAGACGCAAATTTTTCTCTTATGTACGTTGTAATTCCCTCGCGCCAAATGCTTGAAACCACAGCTTCTATCTTTGCAAATGGCGGCTTCTTAGTTAAGAAGACATTTATTGGGAATTTAACACTACTTTATAGCCAGTAGGGCTTCTATTGACGATTTTTATTATTAATTTAACACTTCTCATAGAAGGATAAATTATATTTGAAGAGAAAAATTTTCGCCTAGACCGGGACTCGAACCCGGGACTCGAACCCGGGACCCTTGGCTTTCCGGGCCAAGTGCTCTACCAACTGAGCTACCGAGGCGAGTTACGATCTAGACGCAAATTTTTCTCTTATGTACGTTGTAATTCCCTCGCGCCAAATGCTTGAAACCATAGCTTCTATCTTTGCAAATGGCGGCTTCTTAGTTAAGAAGACATTTATTGGGAATTTAACACTACTTTATAGCCAGTAGGGCTTCTATTGACGATTTTTATTATTAGTTTAACACTTCTCATAGAAGGATAAATTATATTTGAAGAGAAAAATTTTCGCCTAGACCGGGACTCGAACCCGGGACCCTTGGCTTTCCGGGCCAAGTGCTCTACCAACTGAGCTACCGAGGCGAGTTACGATCTAGACGCAAATTTTTCTCTTATGTACGTTGTAATTCCCTCGCGCCAAATGCTTGAAACCACAGCTTCTATCTTTGCAAATGGCGGCTTCTTAGTTAAGAAGACATTTATTGGGAATTTAACACTACTACATTTGTATTATATGACACACATTACCCTTTTCAATCTTACTTGCAGAATTGTTTACAGGTATATAATTAAGTTGCATAAATTATTTAGGGATGAGTCCGATGGGCATATCAGATCCTAGCAAGGGTCAGAAGTGGACATTGATCAATTAATAAGATGGGCAAGCCCCTCTGATTAACCTCTCAAGAGACAGTTTGTAGCAAAATTAATTGTACTAATTAATTTTTCTTATCAAACATGTGTAGACGGCTTAACTAAATATGTAGTTACACTGTCCAAAAAGTCTCATGAGAACCTATTACTTTATTTGTTATGCTTGAGTAAATATCAAAGAAGACATTTCTGTCTTTGTATCTCAAGTTTAAAACCAAAACATGTGTAGCTTAAATTGTTTTACAGCTGGAGCGAATTGGATCTTTTGTAAAAGATCTCACTGCTTGAGACTAGGAAATGTCCCTTGTCCGGCTATAGAAGCCATCCTTCCCTTAAGATAAATGATGTCAGTCTTCGGTGCTGAAGACCACCTTGAGATGGAAATGGAGACAGTAGCAAAAATCTATGTCCATCTGTTTTTTTTTTGTTTAAATTAATGACCGACTTCTGGCATCGTTAGCTAACTATTGTAAGTTAGCCTAACTACTCATGAGCCATGTGAAAAACACACCCTGGAAATATGGGACCAATGATTTCCCCGAGATTCATATTTAAATAGAGTGGGGACTCTAATATCCAATTACAGTTCATAATTAAATATTAAGGGCGTTATTGTGTAAGACTTTTTTTATATATGTTAATTGTATGTTCCAGCCAATGAGAATATTGGTTTTGGAAATTATGTTATTAAGAAGGAGTATGGATATATTCCAAGTAATGAGACAGTACTCTGGGTAGGACTCCCGAGTGGAGTGGAGTGTTGTTAAGCAAGTCCTGCAGCAGTGTGGGCACATATATCGCCGGTCGCAGGCGAGCGACCTATTAGTTGCTTAGAAAAGTGATTTGCTGGAAAGAACTGCAAATTTAAGTTGATCTTAAAAGCATCAGTGTGCTGATCGCATTACAGGCAATCCTTTAATATTCGTGTGTTATATCCACATTGTCCACCGCTGTGGTCTCGAGGTAGCGTGCTGCCTTGTCACGCAGCGGGCCAGGGTTCGATCCCCGGTCGGGGCAGTTTTTCTGGGTGAGGTTTTTATCGGGGTTTTTCCTCACCTGTAAGACAAATGTCAGGAAAACTTTAAGGCCCAAACGGTCCCCGAAATCATGTGGCCATCATCATCATAATCATCCTTATCATTATCATCATCACCATCATCCTTCATCGGTGTGGAAAGCAACGGGAAGCTACCACACCTACACAATTCCCTGGTAAAGCTGCAAGCATAGCATGAAAATGCTATGATTGCAGTGAAGGACCTGCCTTCGGGCAGAATTACTATGGAATATCCACATTATAGAGTTCAATAGGTCGAGTGAAGACCAGTTATTAATTAAAAGTTAAAACGCGATAGATTCGCCACAATATTAATTAAATCGGTCCGGTGTTGACCACTATTAGCACCTGTAATTTCCGAAGGAAAAATACCGGAATCTCATTAAGTGTGATATATCCATAGGTCTACTAAGGATAGTGTATGTGAACAGTGTAACAATTTATCACCCTGTGCTACACTTTATTAATAAATATATATTATATTGACATCAGTGTATGTCTTGGAAAGCCTCCTTAATTGTACTTAGTGTCCTTGGTTCGCTCCTCGCCTTATCCCCATGACGGAAATCCACAACCCTGAGAGTTAAGACTGCATTACCCCCTACGTTCCCGTTACAATTTCTAAACAACTATTTCATGTTCTATACTCCCACAAATAACGGGCAACATTCCCGCGAGCCATATTGACTACGGATCTTGGAACCTGCCAACAGATATAAAACTGGCGGATCCAAACTTCAATAAACCTGGACCCATAGATATGCTTCTTGGTGCAGAACTATTCATGAGGTTGCTTCTTGAAGGATGGCGCAAGAACAGTGATGACCTTCCTATACTAAAGAACACGGTGTTAGGATGGATACTGTCAGGTTCTATAAGGACTTCGAATGAAAAAAATAGTACCTCAAATGCACAATCGATACTCTTTGTCAGACAAGATTGTGACCTAAACCTCAGAATAGAAAAGTTCTGGAGTACTGAAGAAGTGGCAACAGCTAGGGTGTTAACTAAAAAGGAAACAGCAGTGTGAGAATCATTTTGCAACACACACCAGAAGAGAGATGATGGCCGATTTGTTGTATGACTGCCAATAAGAGAGGACGGCTCAAAACTCGGAAATTCTTACAGAATAGCAGTGAAGCACTTCAAGTAACTTGAGTGGAAGTTGTCAACTAATCCGCAACTGAGGAAAGATTACGTGGAGTTCATGGAGGAATACTACAATCTGAACCACATGCAGCTGGCTTCCGATCTACCTAAAGACTATGACGGCTTCTACTATATGCCTCATCATGCGATCTTCAAGGAACAAAGCACAACAACGAAGACATGCTTGGTATTCGACACGTCATGCAAAACTGACAATGGTGTATCACTCAATGATACTCTTGCAGTGGGACCTACGGTGCAGCAGGACTTGTTATCACTTGTCACGAGATTTTGTACACATCAAGTCGTGTAGACAGCTGACATAGCAAAAATGAATCACCAGATCAGAGTGGACGATGAAGACATTAATTTACAACAGATACTCTGGCGAAAGCATCCTTCAGAGCCCCTAAAAATCTATCAACTGAAGATTGTCACCTATGGCACCTAGGCAGCCTCATTTTTTGCAACGAGATGCCTAATCCAGCTTGCCGACGATGAAGCTAATGAATTTCCCCGTGCATCTAAGATATTGAAGCAAGATTTCTACGTGGATGACGTAATTTGTGGCAGTAAGACCTTTGATGAGGCTATAAGTCTCCGAGAGGAGCTGCAAGAATTGTTATCAAGAGGAGGGTTTCTGCTTCGTAAGTGGAGCTCTAATGACCATGCCATCCTTGACACCATTCCCGAAGAATACCATGAATCACAAATGCTCTTGCGGTTTGACAAGGAAAACGTCAAGACACTAGGGTTGTTATGGTATCTGATTCTTGACAAGTTCCAATTTGAAGTGAATGTCAAAGTCTATGAGGAGACGTTCACAAAGCAAAAGGTTATGTCTGTCATCTTTTCGATATTTGACCCACTTGGACTACTGGGGCCTGTTATTGTCTTATCGAAGATGTTCATGCAAAAACTGTGACAAATGAAACTAGAATGGGACGATCCTCTTCCTCCCTCTCTACCACATACTTGGGAGAACCTATACTCAAAGCTGCCAATGTTGAATGAGCTCGACGTGAATAGGCTGATCCTTGGACAGGAAAAGATTGTGAACATGCAAATCCATGGCTTTTTGGACACCTCCGAGAAAGCGTACGCTGCATGCATTTATTTATGTCGCATCACAGAAAATGGCAAAATATCAGTGCACTTAATATACTCTAAATCAAGAGTTGCGCCACTGAAACAATAGTCAATCCCTCATCTAGAGCTGTGCAGAGCGCTACTGTTGGCTCGCCTGATGGCAAAAATCACCCCCACCTTGGATCTAAACTTGGATAGCATCTTTTTGTGGACTGATTTGACTATTGTACTTTCCTGGCTTGCAGCAGACTCTACAAGATGGAAGACATTTGTAGCTAATCGTGTATCGGAAATACAGCAACTTATGATAAATGCAGCATGGTGTCATGTCTTAACTGACAGCAATCCAGCTGATACTCTTTCAAGAGGAGAATCACCGCAATGTCTTCAAAACAACGAACAATGGTGGCTTGGGCCATCCTGGCTGAGACAAGATGAAGAGCTGGCTTACTACAATCCCCAATTGTATAATGGATGAGCTTCCTGAACAACGGATGAACACATGATGCCTTATCGCCGTTACTCTTTCTTCCACCGACATATCTGTAAGATTTTCTTCTCTTTACAAGTTACAGAGAGTAATCACCTATTGCAACAGATTCATGTCAAACGCATGAAAGGGTAATCTGAAGGAAACAGGACCGCTATGCATGGGAGAATTGTCAAGGGCTTTAGACATGTGCATAAGGCAAATCCAATGCTTCATATATGTGAGAGAGATAAACAATATGAATTCTAACTCACCTACATTATCAAAAAGCCAAATAAGGAGCTTAAACCCATTTCTCGATGGAGATGGGACACTTGGAGTAGGTGGGCGACTACAAAATTCTGTGAAGCCATTTGCAGAACACCACCAGATAATATTGCCACCGAAGCAACATCTTACACGACTGACTGTACTCACGGAACACATAAGATTGGTGCACGCAGGTGCTCAACACTTAGTTGCGTCACTTCGCCGCAAGTACTGGATAGTAAATATAAGGCAAGTAATAATATTTGAAAAGAAAAATATACGCCTAGACTGGGGTTTGAACCCAGGACCTTTGACTTCCTATGTCAATGTTCTTCCATCTAGGTGGCTCAGATGGAAGAGCATTGACATAGAAAGTCAAAGGTCCTGGTGGCTCAGATGGAAGAGCATTGACATAGAAAGTCAAAGGTCCTGGGTTCAAACCCCAGTCTAGGCGTATATTTTTCTTTTCAAATATAATTTGTCCATCATTAAGATGTTTAAATAAAAAAACAAATAATATTAATAAGGCAAGTAGTTCGCACCATAATTCACAAGTGTGTGAGATGCTACAGATCGAAAGCTTCTACTGCTACACAACTCATGGGTCAGCTCCCACCACCGCGGGTGACGCCGTCCCATCCATTCTTGAACACAGGAGTTGACTACGCTGGACCGTTATTCATCAAGCAAGGAGCACCAAGGAGCAAAACCAAGGTTAAATGCTATGTTGCTTTCTTCATCTGTTTATCCACTAAGGCAGTACACCTAGAGCTAGTGCGTGATTTAATGTCACAAGCTTTCATAGCTGCCTTGCGAAGGTTCACCGCCAGAAGAGGAATATTCGCGAACATTTACAGTGACAATGCTACCAATTTTGTGGGAGCAAGAAACGAGTTGGAAGAGTTGACCAAGATGTTCAACAAAGGAGAAATTGCAGATTTTGCAGCTCAAGAAGGATTCCAGTGGCATTTTATCCCACCAGATGCACCTCATTTAAGAGGACTATGGGAAGCAGGTGTGAAATCCATGAAATACCATCTATGGAGGACTGTTGGCAACATGATGAAATGTACACCCTACTATGTCAGATTGAGGCGTACCTAAATTCTCGACCACTCACTAGACTCTCAGATGATCCTGAAGACCTTTCTTACCTTAGTCCAGGTCATTTCTTAATCAGAGCTCCTTTGATGTCCATCCCTGAACCTGACCCGACCAAGAATATTCACAGTCATATATCTAGGTGGCAGCAAAGCTTCTGGAAACAATGGTCCAGTGACTACCTCAACAGCTTGGAGCAAAGGCACAAATGGCAGCGCAGTCAACCCAACTTGGAACCTGGGACAGTGGTGCTCGTGAAGGATGACGATCGACCTCCATTGTCATATGATACAGGAGGCAATTCCTGGGAAAGATGGGCGTGTTCGAACAGCTGTAATCTTCACAAACAATGGAATCCTGAAGCATCCGATCCACAAATTGTGCCCATTGCTGATTCAGGACCAAGTTTCTTTAACATATTCGTTTTTCTTTTTTTTTCTTCTAAACTCTTTGTTTGTTCTACAAGAGCTTGATACACTCTTTACATTTATGATCTGAACTCTTTGTGTGTTTTAAAAGGGACAAGAAACATTCGTGTTTATGTGTTCACTAACTGTTAATCAGTTGTGTTTCATAAGATTTATCTTATTAAATGTGATACATTTAGGTGTGGCCGTATGTTGGCAGTTGCTTAAATCTCTGCTAGATTGTGCCATGTGCCAGAAATGTAGCACCCCAGTGGCGAAGAGAGGAGTTGACGTCCACATGCAGAAGCGGAAGTATATGAGGAGAGTGTAGTAGTCAAGATGGCACAAGAATGTTTTGTTATAGCTTCCCTTGAGGAGCTAGTACGCTGCCTTCATCGCCAGTAATAGTATATTTTGAAACTAAATGTAGTAGTTATGTACAATTGAGTTTACTAATAAATAAAGTTGTGTTAGTTTAAATTCATTTCTGTGTTTTGACATAGTTATAAGTAGGACCAGCATGTGGCTCCTGACACTACGTGTTCCTAGTAGCCATTCCGAAATGCGGTCGGAACAGTAGGTATTGATCTTCTCTAAAACAATTTTAAAAATAAAAGAAAAATAAAATAAGTTTAAAGTTCTGAAAGTGCAAACTAATATCAATAACTGTTTAGAATCCAAGATGATCGTACTGTGATCAGATCCACCCACATGTAGGCCTCTTCATAAATTATTTTAGATCTGAATTACATCCTACATTACTAATATATTTTAAATTACTAATACATTATCGCTCAACACATCCACATGTAACATTAGGCTGAAATATTAAAAATACTAATCTAAACCAATGTTGTGTGTAAACATTAGGGAATGTGAGTAGTGACATCATAGGATTGTCTGGTATAATCAAAATGGCGGTGGGTGTTGATTTGTAAAACTAAATTTCAAATTCGTTTTTCTCAGTAACTACTTTTTGGAGAAACTTATGGTATATGCCATAATTCATTTCAATGCTCTTTCAAGAAATATATACTTTCATTTTGCTTAAGGAGCCCCATTGATAGTGTTTGTAAAAATATACTATCTACACTAATAATCTACCATGCTTTTTTGTTCCATTTTTCAATAAAAACATATGCACAGAGTGTCTTCAATCTTTTGGGTCAAAATTTGATACATAGTAGAAGAAACCAAATTGAACATTTTGTTATAAGAAGGAACCTATGGCCAGAAATGCATAGTTCATGTTTTATTAAATATATATATATATATAATACATTTCAAAGCCAGGAACCAAATGGTCAGAAATTCATAGTTTGTGTGAGTGACTAATTTTAATGAGACACAAGTTCATGATAATGACGTCTGGTGGTCCTAGCCAGTTAGCACGACAATGAAACAACTGTCTGGCACTTGTCCTCCGCAACAGGATGTGGCTTCAACTGGATGTTGAGATCCATCAGCACCTTGAATCATACATTCCCTAATCATTGAATTGGAAAGGGAGATCTGTCCATGGCCACCATGTTTGCCGAATCTCACTCCTCTAGATTTTTTTTTCTAGGGGCACATGAAGGTGTTTGCCTACGAAACTCTAGTAGACACCGATGAGGAACTACTGCTTGGTAGGGTCCCAGATGCCAATTGTGCAACAGACTCCTGGAATATTTGAAAGAGTTCGACAAAATTTTCTCCATCAATATCATGTCTGCATTGAGACAGATGGTCACAACTTTAAACAATTCCTGTGATCTGTAAGGCATTGCTACTGTTTTGTTATGTTGAGTTACTATCTTGCTGTGGAATGTATGTTTTTAAAATAAAACATGAACTATGTATTTCCAGCCATAGGTTCTTTACAAGAAAATGTTCAGCTTAGTGTCCTCTATTATATACCCTGTGTATATATATATATATATATATATATATATATATACTATGCTATAGTGTTCTGCCTAAGGGCAGGTCTTTCACTGCAATCATAGCATTTTTCATGCCAAGCTTTGCAGCTTTACTAGGGAATTGTAGGTGTGGTAGCTTCTCATTGCTTTCCACACTGGCGAAAGATGATAATGATGATGATGGCCAGATGATGTTTTGAGACCGTTTGGGTCTTAAAAGCTTCCTGACATTTGTCTTACAGGTGAGGAAAATCCCTGAAAGAAAAACTCACCCAGGAAGCATTTCCCAACAGAGGAACGAACCCGGGCCCGTTGCCTGACAAGGCAGCACACTATCTCGAGACCACAGTGGTGGATAATATTTTATTAAAGATAATTAAATTATTGTTATTGATGTACTTTGTCAAAAGCAATAACTCACAACTACAAGAATTTCTTAATTTTTTATAGACATGTATCAAAAGCATTATACACAAGGTAAGGATGAACTCTAAATAAGTAAGAATATGTTAATAAATAAATTTGGTCTGCCATCATCTTACCTCATATTTGGTTGTTTCTTGTAAGACATGTTTCATAGCATCTTTGCTTAATCTTCAGTTGGTATAGACAGACGACGGCAGGCCAAACTTATTTATTAAGCAGACCCTCATAATGTTACTTCATATTATATTTTCATAAGAATATGATATTAATAAGTATAATGTATGACAAAACATTTTAATCCTTCAATAGCTTCATAAAATTGTACATACATATAAATAACGTAAATTAATACAGTAATATATTATAAAAATGCTTTATACCAAATGAAAATAATACGTTCCTACCAGATATACAGATTTTTTTTTTGACTAGTTCAGTGAAATCCACTCCGTCATATAATTCTTGATGCAACAGAGAGTGCAGATTTTTCAGTAGAAGTAGACAGCATAGACGACAGTTGTGCAAAATATTGTTTCCTGAAAAAGAATATATAACAATATGAGATAGAAAAACATGCATTGTCACCATCATTGTCTCAACAACCTTTTAAGGATCCCGGCCTTCTTCAGAAATCTATATTCAACTTTAACTGTCCAACAACATTCTCCAACAGTCTTGGCATTGTGAAATTACAATAGGAAGTAACAATATGAGGCTCTTCTTAACTAAGTAAGTTAAGTCTGCTGTCTTATTACCACATATGTGTTAATTCCTTTTAGGACGAGTTTCAAAACATCTCTGTTTTATAGTTGAATGCAGGCTTTCACGGCCGGTAATCGTAATGTTGAGTGATTCCGGGTTATGTGGCCGTGGTCCATAGTTGGTGTTGATACCAGACGTTTCGCCCTCAACTGCGGAGGGCATCTTCAGTGGCGAGTGCTTCTATGCGTGTTTCCTGGTTAGAAGATCTACTTAGAATGAGCGCTGTGGACATAGAGGACGTTGTATTAGTGGGGGGTGCAGGGTGAGTGGGCGTGGCTCTTGCTGATTGGCTAATAGTCGTCTCCTTGTTGTCACTGGTGTTAATGCATCTATTTTCTAGTGTATGAAACCAGGCCTTAGACAGTTTGATACCTTCTTCTTTTCTGTTAATATTTCCCTTATGCTTGTGTATTTCTATAGCCTCTCGGTATAATCTAGGGAAATAGTAGGAAGTTGTGGCTAAAACTTGTGTATCGTCGAATAGAATCTGGTGTCCATTCGTAATGGCATGTTTAGCAGAACATGCCATTACGAATGGACACCAGATTCTATTCGACGATACACAAGTTTTAGCCACAACTTCCTACTATTTCCCTAGATTATACCGAGAGGCTATAGAAATACACAAGCATAAGGGAAATATTAACAGAAAAGAAGAAGGTATCAAACTGTCTAAGGCCTGGTTTCATACACTAGAAAATAAATGCATTAACACCAGTGACAACAAGGAGACGACTATTAGCCAATCAGCAAGAGCCACGCCCACTCACCCTGCACCCCCCACTAATACAACGTCCTCTACGTCCACAGCGCTCATTCTAAGTAGATCTTCCGACCAGGAAACACGCATAGAAGCACTCGCCACTGAAGATGCCCTCCGCAGTTGAGGGCGAAACGTCTGGTATCAACACCAACTATGGACCACGGCCACATAACCCGGAATCACTCAACATCTCTGTTTTATCTTCAGCTTATCCAGATTCTGGACATATTTGTTGATTACTTTTAGGGTGCATTTGAAAACAACTCTGTTTTATATTAGCTTGTCCAGACTCTGGACATACTTGTTGATTTCTTTTATGATGGTTTCAAAACATCTCGGTTTTATCTTCAACTTGTCCAGACTCAGGACATATTTGTTGATTTCTTTTAGGATGCATTTCAAAACATCTGTTTTATCTTTAGCATGTCAAAACTCTGGACATATTTGTTGATTTCTTTTAGGATGTGTTTCATAACATCTTTGTTTTATCTTCACCTTGTCCAGACTCAGGACATATATGTTGATTTCTTTTAGGATGCATTTCAAAACATCTATCTTATCTTTAGCATGTCAAAACTCTGGACATATTTGTTAATTTCTTTTAGGATGTGTTTCAAAACATCTGTTTTATCTTCAGCTTATCCAGATTCTGGACATATTTGTTGATTTCTATTAAGATGTGTTTCAAAACATCTCTGTTTTATCTTCGGCTTATCCAGATTCTGGGCATATTTGTTGATTTCTATTAGGATGTGTTTCAAAACATCTCTGTTCTATCTTCACCTTATCCAGATTCTGGACATATTTGTTGATTTCTTTGAGGATGTGTTTCAAAACATCTCTGTTTTATCTTTAGCTTTTCCAGACTCTGGACATATTTGTTGATTTCTTTTAGGATGTGTTTCAAAACATCTCTGTTTTATCTTCAGCTTATCCAGATTCTGGGCATATTTGTTGATTTCTTTTAGGATGGTTTCAAAACATCTCTGTTTTATCTTCAACTTGACCGACTCAGGACATATTTGTTGATTTCTTTTAGGATGCATTTCAAAACAACTCTGTTTTATCTTTAGCTTGTCAAAACTCTGGACATATTTGATTTCTTTTAGGATGCATTTCAAAACAACTCTGTTTTATCTTAGCTTGTCCAGACTCTGGACATATTTGTTGATTTCTTTTAGGATGCATTTCAAAACAACTCACTTTTATCTTAGCTTCTCCAGACTCTTGACATATTTCTTGATTTCTTTTAGGATGTGTTTCAAAACATCTCTGTTTTATCTTCAGCTTGTCCAGATTCTGGACATATTTGTTGATTTCTTTTAGGATGGTTTCAAAACATCTGTTTTATCTTCAACTTGACCGACTCAGGAGATATTTGTTGATTTCTTTTAGGATGCATTTCAAAACATCTCTGTTTTATCTTTAGCTTGTCAAAACTCTGGACATATTTGTTGAGTTCTTTTAGGATGTGTTTCAAAACATCTCTGTTCTATCTTCACCTTATCCAGATTCTGGACATATTTGTTGATTTCTTTGAGGATGTGTTTCAAAACATCTCTGTTTTATCTTTAGCTTTTCCAGACTCTGGACATATTTGTTGATTTCTTTTAGGATGTGTTTCAAAACATCTCTGTTTTATCTTCAGCTTATCCAGATTCTGGGCATATTTGTTGATTTCTTTTAGGATGGTTTCAAAACATCTCTGTTTTATCTTCAACTTGACCGACTCAGGACATATTTGTTGATTTCTTTTAGGATGCATTTCAAAACAACTCTGTTTTATCTTTAGCTTGTCAAAACTCTGGACATATTTGATTTCTTTTAGGATGCATTTCAAAACAACTCTGTTTTATCTTAGCTTGTCCAGACTCTGGACATATTTGTTGATTTCTTTTAGGATGCATTTCAAAACAACTCACTTTTATCTTAGCTTCTCCAGACTCTTGACATATTTCTTGATTTCTTTTAGGATGTGTTTCAAAACATCTCTGTTTTATCTTCAGCTTGTCCAGATTCTGGACATATTTGTTGATTTCTTTTAGGATGGTTTCAAAACATCTCTGTTTTATCTTCAACTTGACCGACTCAGGAGATATTTGTTGATTTCTTTTAGGATGCATTTCAAAACATCTCTGTTTTATCTTTAGCTTGTCAAAACTCTGGACATATTTGTTGAGTTCTTTTAGGATGTGTTTCAAAACATCTCTGTTCTATCTTCACCTTATCCAGATTCTGGACATATTTGTTGATTTCTTTGAGGATGTGTTTCAAAACATCTCTGTTTTATCTTTAGCTTTTCCAGACTCTGGACATATTTGTTGATTTCTTTTAGGATGTGTTTCAAAACATCTCTGTTTTATCTTCAGCTTATCCAGATTCTGGGCATATTTGTTGATTTCTTTTAGGATGGTTTCAAAACATCTCTGTTTTATCTTCAACTTGACCGACTCAGGACATATTTGTTGATTTCTTTTAGGATGCATTTCAAAACAACTCTGTTTTATCTTTAGCTTGTCAAAACTCTGGACATATTTGATTTCTTTTAGGATGCATTTCAAAACAACTCTGTTTTATCTTAGCTTGTCCAGACTCTGGACATATTTGTTGATTTCTTTTAGGATGTGTTTCAAAACATCTCTGTTTTATCTTTAGCTTGTCCAGACTCTGGACATATTTGTTGATTTCTTTTAGGATGTGTTTCAAAACATCTCTGTTTTATCTTCAGCTTGTCCAGACTCTGGACATATTTGCTGATTTCTGTTAGGATGCGTTTCAAAACATCTCTGTTTAGAAATTTGTCCTAAAAGAAATCAACGAATATGGGGTAAGATGACAACAGACTTAACTTATTAAGTTTTGGCATGTTCTTACACATTGTCTTCTCATCTGATTGGCACCCATAAATAAATTTAGCCTGGATAATCTACATATTAATTAATAAGAAAGTTCATACCCCAGATAGAAAAAATCTGGAATTTATCAAAGTAGTTGCAAAGACTGCAATAAAGTATATCTTCTTCTTCTTAAAATTAATTTGTAGGATTTTCATCCTGTTTATTTCCAAAATCACTCCTCGGAGGAAGACGTACTGGATGTGCATTCACTGTCTATCCATCTCTTGGCAGGTCTTGTTTTTGTTCTTCTCCCGTCCATTGGTCTATCTTCTTTAGCTCTTTTTGCAAGCCGGTTTTCTTCCATTCTTTCTATATGACCCTTCCAATATTTTCGTCTATCTATAATAAATTTGGTTATGTCTTGAATATGGCATTTGTCCCTAATTTCTGTGTTGTGTATTTTATCAAATGTTTTCCCCTGAATAGTTCTTAAGATTTTCATTTCGCATGTGCTTATTATTTGTTTAGTTTTTGTTGTATCAGCCCTAGTTTCTGCTCCAAATAGGATAACTGGTCGAACTATCGTTTTGTATATGCGGGTTTTGCTTTCTATTGACATATGTTTGTTGCGCCAAATTAAATCTTTCATAGATCCTGATATTTGTGCTGCTTTATCAGCTTGTTTCTTTACTTCTTTTATTAATTTTTTAGTGTTTGTTATTAATACACCTAAATAATTAAATTCTGACACTTGTTCTATAATTTTTCTTTCCACTTCTAATTTGCAACTCACTTCAAGGTGTATCTTATACATTGCTCGCAGTCCCAAGGATCAAGCCTCGGATCAAAGACAGAAACAAAAAAAATAAAGTATATATAAGAAAAAAAAAAAGAATTGTAGACACTCGCACAAAAACAACAGTTTAGAAATATTAATAACGGTAAAACTGAGAAGTAAGCAATTGTAGCTCACAGTTTGCTAGAGGATCATAAAATTGAAAATGAAGCTAAATTTTGAAACATTTGGTGAAACCCTTGAATTTGACAGTTTGGAAAAAAATATACATCCAGAAGAACAAATTTAAATCCATGAATCTTGAAATTTCCAGCAAGCAAGATTTGATCTCAAAGTACATCAAATCAACACCAGATGGCAGCTTTGAAGATGAAGACAAAAATTTAATAGTCGTAAAAATGGCTGAAGATAGGAGGAATGCATCCTGAAATCGCAATCCTATGCTTGAAGAATATGGAGTCTATTAGGTGAGATATTCACAACTCATTGTTTATTTATTAATGCTTTCTGGAACCTGGATGTGTCCAGATTCTGATATAAGATGGAAGCCCATAATTGGACTTATTATTCCTTGTTAGCAACCAGTTGGTGAGAAATTTTATAGTTTTTAAGCCAGAGTCTACATAATTACAATTACCATAGTTAATCTTATAACATTAGTGTGTCGAACTAAAATAATCATTCATAATATTTTCTATACCTCAACTTACATTCATAAATACATCACTGGCATAATTATCTGTGTCAGCATCCCATAAGCATCTCGAACCAATTTTGACACCAGCTCCAAGCCGCTCTCCAAGAACAACTTGTACCATAAACTTGTATCTTTTAAGTCCTAATTCTGTAATGTAACACAAAATTATAAAAAAGTAAATAACATATACTTACATGTAATTTTATAAATGTTATACTGGGAATTTATGCTGTGGCTCTGATTGCATAAAATACTTTTATTTCATATTACGTCTCACTTCAATATCATATAAACATGTGCAACTTTCATCTAAATCACAGCAAATGTAATTAGTAATTTTAAGTAGTCAAGCAAGGATAACCGATAGAAATTATATGGATTTCATATCATCCTTACTTATTTCATTATTTGGCTATCTAAAATAAATCATTTCAACTTACAAAAAATGCTGTACATTTATAGGAAAAAGCACTATGAGGTTTAATTTCAGATTTAAATTAAAATTCTTTATAAAATTATTTTCAGTCTGATCATCTTACCTCAATATTAATGTTGATTTGTTCTTGGACACGTTTCAAAACAATTCTGTTTTATCGTCAGCTTGTCCAGACTGGTTAGATTTATGTTGCACACCCTGGATGTCGATGTCAGCTCTATCCTGTGGTTGGCCAAAGAACCTCCAAAGAAGGTCACGCTCTGTCGGTATTTCAAAATTCATAACTCTGTATTTGTTCTTCTGAATATAGATTTTTTCCCAAATAGTCAGCTCTTTTGTATTTTTTAACTGTTTTAATAATTTAGTGTCTGAATTTATATTATGTTTTTCAGACCAAACATGAGGAGCAACCGCAGATTTTTCACTTTTCTCCCTATTTTTAATATTTCTTACGTGTGCTTTGGTTCTAATTTTTAGGTTTCTTTTTGTTTTTCCTATATATATCTTTTCACAAACCGTGCATTAAATTTGATATATTCCTGATTTTTTTTTTAACAGCTTTTTTATTTTTGTTGGTTTTTATTAGTTTATTTAAACTGTAGTTATTTTTCGGTGCTAATTTAATATTAAACTTCTCAAATATCTTTTGAAAAATTTGCAGTTGCTGCTCATGTTTGGTCTGAAAAACATAATATAAATTCAGACACTAAATAATTAAAACAGTTAGAAAATACAAGAGAGCTGACTATTTGGGAAAAAATGTATATTCAGAAGAACAAAAACAGAGTTATGAATTTTGAAATACCGACAGAGCGTGACCTTGTTTGGAGGTTCTATGGCCAACCACAGAATGGAGCTGACATCGACATCCAGGGTATGCAACATAAATCTAACCAGTCTGAACAAGCTGACGATAAAACAGAATTGTTTTGAAACATGTCTAAGAACAAATCAACATTAACATTGAGGTAAGATGATCAGACTGAACATAATTTTATTAAAATAACCTCAAAATATCACTTCCTAAAATTAAATATTAAAATTCTTTATACCTCACCTCATATCCAGTGTTCTACTTATACCAGTTTCAAAACGTAGGTGGTTTCATTATCAGTATCTCGACCGATGTTATGTTGTTCAGGAGAACTGCTTTTAATGCCCTCTGTTTAACAGAAGGAGTAGGAAGCAGTTCTCCTAAATGGCATAACATCAGTCGAGATATTACAACAGAGGAAGTAAGAAGCAGTTCTCCTGAACGACATATCAGTTGAGATATTACTGAAGATGAAACCACCTAGGTACTGAAACCCATATAATTAAAAGACTGGATATGAGGTGAGGTATAAAGAATTTTAACCTATCTCTCTATCTATCTTCGGGTTTTTACAGCTGCTGCCGTCTTCCCGTGCCAAACCTCCAAAGCCTACGGTCTTGGGCATCTTCGATGCTTAGCCAATTTTAACCTAAATCTAAAAAAAAAATATTTTTAGAGTTATGATACTATTTAAATTTGAGTTGTGTTATTTCCTACATATATTTAATTATGATACTACTTAAATTAATTTTGTTTCTTTATTAGAACTAATATTACAAATGGCTGACTACACATTCATAACTTTGAATTTATGTAAAAATCTATATTAGCTGTGTAAAGGATATTAAGTCCAAAATGGGCTAAAATGAGTTATCATGCAAGCACATTTGAAAAATAATGAGCTATTTTTCAAACTGATTTTTCCACAGAAGTACAATTGTGTACTTAATACCTTTTATGCCAAAAAAACAGAATTAATATTTTGTTGTACACATTTTAGTTGCCTATGAGATGTTTCATTGAGGCAATGTGCTAACTATATATTATTACTCAAGATCTGTAGGTAAATAAGCATAATTAAATTATGCCTGGTTAAAAAAACTCCTGTTAGGGAGCACCTATGTCCCCATGCAGAATGTACGAGGTATGTACATAAAAGATGGATTTTTCTAATCATAAAATAGGTACTTTGTACGAACATTATGCTAAGTTTCAAAACTATTATTATGGGACTGCTGGATGGTCACTTTTAACAAAGTCAAAATTTATTGAACATGTTTGTTTGTAATTTGTTCTTCAAAACAAAAGGAGGACATCAAACTGGGGGCCATTAACGTTAATCTGGAGTTTTCCTTAACTCCAAATATTTCTGCCAACACGTCAGCTTTTTGTCTTATTATACATGATCGAACACTGCTCACCAACATTGTGCACACTGTTGTTTGAGTTTTACGTAAGTATAAAATATACTGCTTTTGACTAAACTTTATAACCTGTGACACGACTTTTTTAATTCCTCCATAAACTCCTGTCAAATTTTATTCTTAGGTTTCATTTTTTAAATTATTTCCCACTATTTACAATGATTTTTTAATTTTTTCTAATGATTATTTCAATATATTTTTCTATGATGTTTAACTATATACATAAAGACTTCATGAGGACATGGCAGCCATATTAATTTTAAGAAATAATATATGCAACAACAAAGACATGTACCAGTGCAGCCAACATAAGAGTATGTAGTAATTAACTGTACACATATAATTCAGAATTTCAGAACTTACTATTTATTTTTGGGCATTGTATTCTTTCACATTCTTTCGCATGCATATGGTGTATGATCGGACTTTTTTTTTGCATCACAAGTTGTAAAGTATTTTTATTGCTCATTGCTTTTTTATTCTAATGAAACAAAATTAACTAACAGCTGTTTTACTACTTTTTGTTCTATCTTTGCAGGTAACACCGGGTAACAATGAAAATGTTCCTCTGCACATTTTAAGTGTTTCTGACTCAGTATTTTGCGCTGATTTCAAATATGTGATTATTTTTCTCCAACTGTCGACAGCTTGATAGTAATCATGATTCTTGTTTTCATTACTTTTTCAAGTTTAAGTATATGACTGGTTAACATTATTTTTCTCCAACAAGTGTGGCCTTCAAGAAATGAACTTGTTCCAGGAGAAAATAATGTTTTACATGAACCTCTTATTGACAGGAAGAAGATCTCACTACCACCTCTCCACATTAAATTGGGACTAGAAAAACAGTATGTTAAATCTTTGGTTAAATTGTCAGATGCTTTGCAACATATTCACTCTATGTTCCCACGTTTGTCTGATGCAAAAGTATTTGCAGGAGTTTTTACAGGACCTCAAATACGACAGATGCTGGAGTCCGCAGAATTAGAACAAAAGATGACACCAGTTGAAAAAATGTGCATTGCAAGCATTTCGCAATGTTGTGCATGGCTTCCTTGGAAATAAGAAGAGTCCCAATTACCGACAGTTGATTGAGAACTTGCTGAGTACATATCACACATTAGGTTGCAGAATGTCAACTAAATTACATTACCTGCACTCACATTTGGATTTCTTCAGACCAAATTTGGGTGATGTGAGTGAAGAACATGGAGAACGATTCCATCAGGATCTCAAAAACATGGAATCAAGATATCAGGGCAGGTGGGATATAAACATGATAGGGGACTATGTTTGGAGTATGGTGAGAGAGAGTCCACAGCAACACAAAATAAAGGAGTGGTCACAACTTAATTTTTAATAAATTTGATGGCCAAGTCAGTGATGCTGAAACAAAATCCCATTTCATATCATCAGATACAATACCAACATAAGTTTGCATTTATTCCATCTATATTTGTGGATACATTTTTGTGTTAATTCCCACATCTTCAAATATATTAATTTTCACTGTTATGTAGTCTTCTCCATTCACTTGTCTGTTCTTCTCTCTTTGGTCCAAAAATTTTCCTAAGAACTTTATTCTCAAATACTTGTAACCTCCTTTCCTCCCTTAAAGTAAGAGTCCATGTTTCGCATCCATATAATATAACTGGTAGAATAATAGTTTTATATATTTTCAGTTTAACGTTTTTTGAAAGGAGTTGGGACGTCAAGAGTCTCTGCAATGCATAATAGCACACATTTCCAGAATTGAGCCTATGTTTAATTTCATTTTTCATCTCATTCCTATTTGTGATTATTGTTCCTAGGTATTTGAATTCAGCCACTTCCTCAAAATTTCCCTCATTTGTCATCAGCTGTCCATTTCCATTATATAATGTATTTCTACATGTGACCATATATTTAGTTTTATCAAACAGAAATTGCAACATTCAAAAGAAAATATGCAGATGAGAAACAACCCTCTAGAATTTTTGGAAATTCATTTAACAGAAGACATCAAGAAATCTGAAACTCCTCCATATATTTTAAAACAATTGTCACTGGAATTAATAAACCTAAGATACCCTGCTCCTGAATGGATACATATTTTTACAGATGGCTCCAGCCTACCAAATGACGGTGGTGCTGGTGCAGTATGTCCACTTTTTTCCTTTTATCGTAAACTAAACACAAATTCAACAAACTTTGATGGCAAAATTCTAGCAATTTTTTTAGCTTAGAAAATCTTTTATATCACATCCAAAAATTTACAAAAGTTGTAATTCTATGTGACTCCAAAGCAGCCATTCTTGCTATAAACGAGACACAACACCCAAAAGCATCAAAATTATCGAATGTCACAAAATGATAAAACAGTTATCCCATCTACATAAAAAAGTTGTACTTCAATGGATTCCGGCCCATTGTGGAGTGACAGGCAATGAAATAGCTGATTTTCTGGCCAAGAAGGGTAGCAAAATTGTTTCAAACCCAACTTCTACTCCAGTTTCCTTTCACTCTATCAAAAGAATTATCTCAAATAAATATATCAATAAACTTAGAGAACTCCAAAACATCTGGAAAGGAATGGGAAAATCTACAAGCTTATGACATTACTACATTATAAAGAAAATCTGCAGTAGCAATATTCAGACTGCTAACGGGACATGACAGCCTGAATAAACACCTACACAGGCTTGGCATAACAGATTCACTTAAATGCCCTTTTTGCAATTTAAATGAAGATATGGAAAGAAACCATCTCCTGCGATGTCCAGCTTTTGTAGAAGAGACCAGCCTTTCTGCTAAATATTGGAGTGCAAGAGAGCGAATGATTTCATTATCAGGTGCTCGACATTAGATATCAACGAACCAACCATATTTAGTTTTATTGATATTTACTTCTAGTCCAATTTCTTAGTGTTACTCAATAGTGTGTGCATGTTGGCCTTTAGTATCTCTTCACTATCGCCCAATAGTACTACATCATCAGCATAAACTAACAGCTTATTAATACCATTGAGTTGTAGACCTTCTTCATCTTCTAAAGATTTGATGTAATACTCTAGTACAAAATTAAATAATAGAGGAGATAGTGCATCTCCTTGCTTCAACCCATTCTGGATTTCAAAAGTATCCAAATTACAATGTGTAACAAAATTCTTCTCATGTTTTGAAATATTGAAAGAATATAACTACTTAAATAAATATTGCTTGTATTAACCTAATTTGAATTTTTTTTATGTTTTAGTTCATTTTTTATATTCATTTTTTAGTGAGTATTAACCTAATTTGAATATTTTTATGTTTTAGTTCATTTTTTATATATACATTTTTTTTAGTGAGTTGAGTATGAGGTCATTTTTGGTAACCAGTTATTCTGTTCTTCTGCAATCCGGACTTGGACTGCAGTCTGCCAGTTGCTAACCGTTGATCTAAGGGATCATGCCTTGTTGCAAAGTTGTGGAATATATGCTAATTTGAGTTCTGACAGGGAAAGAAATTTTCTCTTAGAATTCTGAGCAGTGTATTGGGCCAGTGACTACCTAACATTGGGAGTTATTTGGGAAGCTACATAAAGCAATCACCAGATTGAGAAAACAACTATAAAGGTTAAGGGATCTGCTGACTCTATACTGAATGGAATATTATAATTTACACATGTGGATGTGAAGCTAGCAGCCAGTTGGTAATCAGGACTGGAAAGAATGTCATGTCATGCAGGTCAGTGTTATAGAAGTGATTGGCCATCATTTTGAGGCCAGAATGTAAATAAATGTATGTATAATAATTAGATAGTGAGTCGTTAAATATCACCTCATAAATTCCATGATCTTCAAGCACAGTTTCAAGAGGTATTCCTCTCAGTTAAAGATGACAAGATGAGGGGGATGCACCTTGAAACTGCAGATCTGTGCTTGAAGATCATGGAATTTATGAGGTGAGATTTCATGACTCACTATCTAGTTATTAACTCAAATAGTTATTTCCCACATATATTTTTCTTTTTAAACGTGATATGCAGTATAATTAGGGCTGCATGTAAAGACATTTGTCTCTTCTCAATTTATTCCAGTCACTGATGAACTGAGTTTTCTGTGAGAACATTCATTTGTCGAATTAGTGAGATGCTCACCATCATCATCATCATCATCATGAACAAATTCATTTTAGGCCATGTGGCCTGTACGGTAAACCTAGCGAAGATGGTCTTGATCTTTCCACTGATGGTTTGGTCTTCCTTGGTCCCTATGTCCAGTTGGGGTATATTGGAATGCCAATTTTGGAAGTCTATTTCTTGCCATTCTCCTCAGATGATTTTTCCATTCTTGTTGGTATCTTTGTATATCTTCATTTAAACTTGTTAAATGAAGATATACACAGATGCTCACCAATAAAGCGCAAAACTCAACTCATTTGTTTTTTCTTGCAAAGTTGGCAAGAAAAGTGGTTTTCAATGGTTTCTAAAGCATTTCTAACTTGCCTGAGGCATATTACAGCAGACAGCTGCTGATTAATGGATATATTTGTTTCTAAAATAAAGTTAAAAAAAAAACCTGTAATTACATGGTTACAAAGTAAGATACAGTAATTAAATACAAATAACAAGCAAATTTTTACTGAATATGATTGCTCTCAATTACGTAGGCCTAAAAGATATTTCTGTAATAAATCTGGCTATTCTTTACAACCTGTGATGCAACTTTTTTAATTCCTTCATAAACTGTCAAATTTTATTCTTAGGGTTTCATTTTTCAAATTATTTCCTATCATTTACAATGATTTTTACTTTTTTCTAATGATTATTTCAATTGTAATATTTAATTTTATATATTTGTGAAGATAACATATCAAATGGAAATCTCTACCATAGTCCCAAAATTAATAGACAAAATTACAATATTATGACTTTTATATTTGATTATTACCACTATTATTATTATGTGTGAGGTTTATGTCTAAACTAAAAGAAACCCACATAAGTAATTTAATATGGTACGGCTATTGAAATATGTAACATAATTTTTATATTTTTAGGTTAGGCCTACACAGGAAATTTGGTTAATAAATAATTGATTAAAAATACACTTACACCTTCAGTTATATTTTTTTAAATGTTGTAAAATTTGTGTACCATATTTATAGCTTATAAATATAATGCTATTGCCTAATAACAAATCACTGGCATTGTCAAACCCAGAGATTTATGGCTGCACGGACATAAGCTATCCATACATCCCTATCCTGAGCTAATGGTTTCCACTATTCCTGGTATAATTCACCTCTCTCAATACATGGTTACTGTTTAAAGTTTCCATGCCCATATTTCATTCTCCATGCCCTAATTCACCTCTCTCAATACATGGTTACTGTTTAAAGTTTCCATGCCCATATTTCATTCTCCATGCCCTGCACATCACAGTCTATGAAACTTAACCATTCTCATTACATTTGGTTTCCCATAAATATGTTGTTGTTTTCAAATGCTACGCCTTGGCAATGAAGCCATTAGCGGTTTTGCTCTCCAATATTTCTCTATGGTGGATCCAACAAGTAATACTTCACAGGTTTGTAGATGTTTTCATTCATTTCTTCATCTTTGTTGCATAGAGGACAATTTGGATTCATATAGATTCCTAGTTTATATAAATGTTTGCCCAAATAGTCATGTTCTGTAAGCAGTCTAAATTTTGCTACTGTAGTTTTACGTGGAACTTCTGGAATAATATCTGGCTTCTTTACTAAAATATTCCATTTTTTGTCTTTTGGCTTTATTACATAGGTCTTGGTTTTGTTTGATTTTATATTTGTTTTTAATTATTCTTTTTATGGATGCGAAAGGTATGCTTTTAGTAGTATTCTGAATTAAATTGGAGCCTTTTTTGGCAAGAAAATCAGCAGTGTCATTTCCAACAATTCCACAGTGTGCAGGTATCCATTGCAATTGAATTCTTTTTTGTAGTTTTTTGGAGTTGTTGAATCATTTGTAGCACTCTTTAATTTGTATTGACTTCATTTTGTGTGAATTTATTGCATAAATATCATGTGTAGCTTTCTGCTATGTATAGTCTTCTCCATTCACCTGTCTGTTCATCTCTTTTTTCCTAAGAACTTTATTATAAGATCACCTAATATTAATGCATCATCAAATACCAACAATGTACTAATACCATTTTAATTATACCTCTTCTTTATTATCTAGAAATTTGATTACTTGCTCTAGTACAAAATTGAATAGCAGAGGAGAGACAGTATCGGCTTGTCTTAAACCATTAGATAAAGAGTTTCTATTTGTTATTTTTTTAAATAAAATATAGATTATTAATAATACTAGAATCTACTAGAGTTTTGCCCAGAGTCATAAAATTTAATACATTGTTTATCACTGAATTTAAAAAAAAAAATCTGTTTTATGACAAATGGTTTTTTTCAAAAATGAAATTTTACTGAGTGCTAAATTATCATCCTCTTTCCTTCATGCAAATGTTATGAATTTAAAAATGATGTATCTGAAGCAAATTTGCTGTTTGTTATAACCTAGCTTATCATAAGTCATAATGTAGCGTAAAAAGGATTCAATAATTTAATTGACCTTGGCCCGAGCGGTTGGCCTTCGTTTTGCGGGAACATCACATTGTACATAGAAACATATAAAACCATAAAACAAAACATATTTATTATAAGTGTCAACAATACATAAAACATATCTAAAAAACCCAGTTAAACATCTTTCCCAAGGAAGCTACAGTCACCATATTGAATTGCGCCAAATTTGATGTGAAACTTTAATATGTGTATAAATATATGAGAGAGTCAATTCCTGTAGATTATTAATTTTAATTTTTACATTTTAATTCGACCCTTAGGTCTACTTATTTGCCAATGCATGTTATTTGCAATAAACCAATTTAATCTAAAGTTATTAATGGTTCAAAGAACCGACCAATTTGAAGTTAAAAAAATTATCCCTTATGATGAAGATATTATTATTGCTCATGCTTACCCATGAAGAGGATTCACCGGTCCCACGGGAGACTGAAGTGAACACTTCAGTCCCCGACTCCAGACTGATTTTCGTAAAAAAAAAATTGCGAGTGTATATATGATACTTTTTCCCTTCTCTACTCCTAAAATTCTGTGGAAACCTTAGTTTTATTACCCAATCTTTGGAAATAATTCTGGTTCTGCCAGGGCCAAATTGTATAAGATGTTTGCTTACTTATATAATTGTGTTAGTCAAAAAGTATAACCCTCTTACTAATAATCCATATATAACTTTTATACAAGGTTTATACACATCTCAGTTGAAAATTCTTACTAATAAACACTGTATTAGCTGTTCAGTGTAGAAGAGGTGTACAACTTTACATGGGAATCGTTATACATGCCTCCACCCTTGTTTAAGGATTCTATAACTAGACAAAATGTCGGACATCAAGATCAACTGACTGTTTTCTTATGATTTTGATGAAAGTTTCCTTAAATTTAACCCAAAATGCAACACTTTAATGACTGTTTGATGGATGCACAGGGCATAAATAATATTAATAAAGCTCTGGGTAGGAAAATAAAGGCATCATAAAATGCCTTTCGTTACACTCATTCTCGATTAGGCCTAAAAATATTTTAAAATTGAACATTGAATCACAAAAGGATATGTTCTACAATAATTGCTGTAGACAAGATTTAACCTGAATGTAGTTTAAATGCTTCATAATATTATTTTAAGAAAACTTCCTTGCATCTATAATACATAACACACACACCGATATAAAAATGTATTTTAGTATAGATGTACTATTATTGCAAGAATCTACATGTTAACTTGGTAGTCTTGTGGTTAGAGCTTCTGACTGCCATGCGTGAGGTCGTAGGTTCGATTCCCGGTCGAACTATAGTGATTTTTTTTTTTTGCTTGAAATGATATTTTGTTGTCGGTAACATTTCCTACTATTTTGAACGTTTCCTAACGCATCTTAAAATACTGCATATAATTCATAAGTAATGGGCAAAGCTTTTATTAGTTTCCAAGAATTGGTCGAAATTCTTGACGTTAGATGGCAGCACATTATCTGTGAAACCAATTCTACGTTTTATTTGACATTGCGTAAAGGAAAATGTATATAAATTAAAACACACTTATTTTTCCCGTACCTCCTCAATTAGGGAATCTCTTTTAATTCTTATCCATATTCATTTCTTACACAATAATCACTAGTTGATGTTGTTTTATTTCTGTTACAAACTGCGAGTAATATTGTTCTGACGTCATTATGATGACGAATATGTGACGTATTGTGTATAACTGCTGTTTTGTTATATAGCTCCGGCACAACGTTTATTAGTAAGGAAATTATACGTGATCTACATAAGGCTTATATATTGTATAACTAAACAACTGATGAAAGCCTGTATTAGAGATTTTTATTAGTAAGACCGTAATTGTTTACTTGGTTATATTAAGCTTCCGTAAGTGTCTCCCCACAGTTTGAAAACATGTTGATATCAAATTATATCCTGGTGTGTTGTGACATGGTTTTGGTCCAGGATACTCTATTATATTATACATTTTTACTCGTTTTTTATTTCTTAAAAAGCCCTTGTATGAACTTTGAGCATGACTAATTAGTATTTAAAGATGATTATTTACTTCCTATCTTCCGGTATAATAAATTAGCATATTTCATTTATAGTTTTCCTTATGTGATTATTAAATAAGAGTATTTATTATCATGTTCTTTTTAAATATGCCCTTATCGTTACCACTGTTTGTATAATTATGCTGTAGTTAACAAAGGTGTAATATGGCACATTGCATATTAGTAGCACTGTTTAATTCTATATATTTGCATTAACCAAATACTCTTATGTTATGTCAAATGGTAATAAACCTGCCTGTTCATCTGCAGATCTGAGTTTAAAACCTGATGGGGTAGTATATATTTTTTTTAGCTATTAAAACCTCATATAAGAAGTATGATGACAATATTAAGTGGGTAGTTCTGTTCATAACCAAGCAGTTTAACACATGATGCCTTGGTGCATGTTCGAATCCCTGTAAGAGCAGAATTTTTTTTTCAATTATCTTTGGCCAATATGGGACCAGTGCTCACCCAGCATTGTTGGAATTTGGGAAGCTACAATAAGTAGCGGTTCCAGGTTGAGAAAACCAGCTATAATGACTGGGGATCTGATGTGCTGACCAGATCTCACCCTAATACATGTGGATGTGAAGCCAGCAGGTAGGTCAAGGACCTTCTAGACCTCTCGTGCCATAGAATTGGAGATTAAGTAGATACCAAATATCTGGATTAATTGTATGAGCAAATATACTGTACTGTTGTTTGATAGGGATATTAACCCAGTGTTACATAAATGTAATATTTCCAAAGATTTTTATGTCTGCTGAAAAAAAAATCATACAGAGGTACTAACTTGTGTAAATTAAAAAAAAAAAAATATCTTATTGCAATATTTGACAGAGTCATAATGCAATGGAAAAAAGTGTAGGCTCTCTGTGATAACAAATATTAGACTATGAGATAGATTGTGATTATTTTATACTGGGATATAATGAAATACCCCTATCAAGTATAAACCAATGAATGACGATTCTTTAGCAAAATTAATTGCCATAGATCATTTAGGTAAACTTTTTTATCACTCACCTCATATTATTCTTCTTATTTAACTATAAACTATTTTTGGAACTTAGTTGCCATACATCATTTTGCAAAATTTAAACACACATACATAGTATGAAAGCCTCTACAAAATTTGGAAAATAGGCATAAACTAATCTCTCATAAAATTTGTAAATAAGTTAAATTATCATCACACAGTACCATCCTCATTATAAATAAATTTTGTTATGATGAGCAAAATTGTTAGTTTAGACTATCGTTTTGATACCTATTTATTTTAATAAAAATGAAATATTCATATTATTATCGTCCCATTAAAACCTAAGGAAAAATACTGTTATATACTTCATTACTAATTATTTAACAAACAAAAGTGCTAATAAGGCTAAAACTCATATGTAACTAACTATAATTACATATGAAACAATAGAAAAATCATTAATTAATCTTCTTCTTCTTCCTTCCAAGTATTAGGCCAAGGCCTGTTACGATCCTATAGAAAATTTTCCCTCCAGCGTTTCATAGGACGGCCCAGTGATCTTCGTCCTCTTGGTATATAATTATAAACAGCTTTGGGGATCCGATTTGAACTCATTCTTTCAAGATGGTGTTTCCAATTTAGTTGGTACTGTTTAATATATTCCAAAATTGGCGTAGTCTTCAATTCTTTTAAGGTATCGGTGTTCCTTTTCCGATCCCATCTGGTGTAACCCGCTGTTCTGTGCATGAATCTCATTTCACAAGCATCATCATATCATTGCGTCTAGATCGTAACTCGCCTCGGTAGCTCAGTTGGTAGAGCACTTGGCCCGGAAAGCCAAGGGTCCCGGGTTCGAGTCCCGGTCTAGGCGAAAATTTTTCTCTTCAAATATAATTTATCCTTCTATGAGAAGTGTTAAATTAATAATAAAAATCATCAATAGAAGCCCTACTGGCTATAAAGTAGTGTTAAATTCCCAATAAATGTCTTCTTAACTAAGAAGCCGCCATTTGCAAAGATAGAAGCTATGGTTTCAAGCATTTGGCGCAAGGGAATTACAACGTACATAAGAGAAAAATTTGCGTCTAGATCGTAACTCGCCTCGGTAGCTCAGTTGGTAGAGCACTTGGCCCGGAAAGCCAAGGGTCCCGGGTTCGAGTCCCGGTCTAGGCGAAAATTTTTCTCTTCAAATATAATTTATCCTTCTATGAGAAGTGTTAAATTAATAATAAAAATCGTCAATAGAAGCCCTACTGGCTATAAAGTAGTGTTAAATTCCCAATAAATGTCTTCTTAACTAAGAAGCCGCCATTTGCAAAGATAGAAGCTATGGTTTCAAGCATTTGGCGCGAGGGAATTACAACGTACATAAGAGAAAAATTTGCGTCTAGATCGTAACTCGCCTCGGTAGCTCAGTTGGTAGAGCACTTGGCCCGGAAAGCCAAGGGTCCCGGGTTCGAGTCCCGGTCTAGGCGAAAATTTTTCTCTTCAAATATAATTTATCCTTCTATGAGAAGTGTTAAATTAATAATAAAAATCGTCAATTTCTTCCACTTACTTGTGTTTTGCACTCTTTTAACTTTACTATCTAACCTCTCTTGGTTAACTCTTGTTTTTTTCGACCCCAACGCTATTAGGGCATCCGAGGGCTAGGGAGTCTTTCCTTTCTTCCATTTCTTCTTTCCTTTATTTTCTTTTCTTCTCCAGAAATGCCTGACCAGAGGCTATAAGATGGCAGCCCCATCACTGGTCTTGCCTTCCTTTGGCCAGCAACCAATCGAAGGGACTATTATTATGCTTTCAAGTCTTATACGAGAATTTCCCGGAACGATCATTAATTAATTCAATTAAATATTATTTTTAACCAAGTTTTGTATGTATTATTAGGCCTAACCTCAAAATGTTTATGACATATTTCAAGAAACATACAATATTAACAAATTATTTATTTAAAATAAGAGACATATTTGTCATAACAGACAATAATGACACAAATATTTTACGAAATTTTTAAAAATATATATACATCAGTCATATTATGGCAAGTTGGTCATAATTTCATGCTTGAACACGGTAGGTCAGGTCGGCTAACGACTTACAAATTTCCACTTGAATTGGCAATTATTACTGCATGAACAGATTCCTGAGTCTGGAAAAGTCTTTGGAACTGGGAATGTCAATAATTTATACCTGAGTACACCTTCTACTCATGAGTGCGTTCTTACATACTGTCCTTAATCTGCAAATGCTGTATCAAATGACAGGCAAAGACCTTGCAAGTTGCAAAGTACAGTGGGACCATGTCTTGAAAATTTATAGTAATGAAATCTTTATGAACTCCTACTTACCTTTTACTTTATTGCGTACATCTGTGGCTATCTTCTTGGTCCACATTTCAGCATTTTCAGGAGTATAGGTTTTTCCTGTCAGCTCATCACTCATTACAGACTGAATCAATTCTTTCACTGATAGAGCTCTGAATCTGAAAATAATTCAAGTTATAAAATAAGTTACCTTGATTATTAAATGTCTTTAATTATGGACTCAGATGTAAATGACAAAACTATAAAATTTAACAAATTGCTATTACCTATCGAAAGTATGACCAGCTCTTGATGTAGACAAACAAACTATACTGCTGCTCAAAAAAATTGAATGGATTCTTGGTTATTAAAATACATGAGATTCAGTGTGTGATTCACAGAGTACACATTGTATTATATTGTACATGACATAACACCATTAATATTCTATTGCTCTTTTTTTCAGAGAAAGAGATCCATTTAGTGATGCTACTGTAGCATAGCATTTAGCTCAGTGCTTAGAGTGCTCGCCTCTTATACATGAGGTCTCGGGTTAGATCCACAGTAGAATTTTTTTTGACTTTCCTATTTGCAATTTTTTATCCTTTTTTAAAGACAAAACACTGTTGGTTTATAGTCCAACATCTGAGGCTATTATGAGGCTGGATTTGGACAATATAAAATAAATATCATATTTGGAAGTGGAACAGAAGAAATGGACAAAAATAAATAAATAGAATATGACTGTGAAACTAATATCTTGTCCACTAACTGCCTGTATCTATCATAGCATGGAGTCCACAAGATCCTGGAAAAGTTCTTGATCCGATGAAAACCCCTTCCCATGCATCACAACTCCATTCCACAATTCGTCCTGTCCATGGTATGGTCCTGGCTATTTGGAATGTGAAGTTGCCTTCGCTCTCATCCACGTGTGTTCTACCCAGATGGACAGAAAATATTTGTATCTTTACCTTCTTCTTCTTTCCAAGTATTAGGCCAAGGCCTGTTATGATCCTATAGAAAATTTTCCCTCCAGCGTTTCACAGGACGGCCCAGTGATCTTCGTCCTCTTGGTATATAATTATAAACAGCTTTGGGGATCCGATTTGAACTCATTCTTTCAAGATGGTGTTTCCAATTTAGTTGGTAGTTTAATATATTCCAAAATTGGCGTAGTCTTCAATTCTTTTAAGATATCGGTGTTCCTTTTCTGATCCCATCTGGTGTAACCCGCTGTTCTGCGCATGAATCTCATTTCACAAGCCGTTATTCTGCTTTCATGTTGTTTTCTTAGTGTCCATGCTTCACTACCATAGGTCAACACTGGTCTAGCCAAAGTGTTATATAAATGTAATCTGGTGTTTTTTTGTACAAGGGACGGTTTCATAACTTGATTAATAATTCCCAAACTTTTATTATAACTAGTAACTTTTTCAGGGATATCCTTTTCATCCCAGATAGAGAGATAATATCCAAGATATTTAAATTGATTAGATCTCTCTAAAATTTTATTCTGGAGACAGATTTTACTTTGTATGGGGTCTTTCCCATGAAATGACATAATTTTAGTTTTGTTAATTGATATTTCCATATTAAATTTGGCACCTATTTTTGTAAATTATAAATTGATCGTTGCAAATCATTTTTGGAAAGTGCCAGAAGAGCTAAATCGTCTGCAAAAAGAATAGCATCGAGTTTGAGGTTCCTATTGATGGGTATATATCCTCGTTGTGTTTTCCTCCATTCATTTATTAATTTATTCATGTATATAATGAAAAGCACCGGTGAAAGTCCACATCCCTGTCTTACTCCAGTGTTGATCTTTTCCCAAGAAGATAATTTGCCATCTTGTTTAACAGAGATTTCATTATCTTTATACATGTTGAAGATATTAGTAATATATTGTTGTGGAACGTTATCATCAGCTAAAATTTGTAGTAATATATTTCTGTCTACTTTGTCAAAAGCTTTTATGAAGTCAACGAAGGTGATATGAGATTCTATATTGAATTCCTTGTGCTTTTCTAATAGTAGTTTTAGAGTAAAGAATCCATCTGTACAAGATCTACCCTTTCTGAATCCATTCTGCTCTTCTCCAATTATATTTTCATAAATTTTCCTCAATTTATTCTTAACTATATTAGCATAAATTTTATATCCAGAGTTCAACAAGCTAATTCCACGATAGTTATCTTTGATTTGGCAACTTCCTTTTTGAAGATTGGTATCACAATGGAATTAGTCCCAGCCTTGTGGTGGGGTTCTTGTACCTTCCCATATCATTGTATCTATACCAAAAACAATAAAAAATAATATTCTCAAATAAAAAAAGAGTAAATAATATTTTATTTATAGACCTCATCAGAACAAAAGTTAGTTTTTTATTTCTTATAGACCACATAAATTCCTCCAACAACTTCCAAAGAATAATGGTCTTCTTCTCCTTCCGACCAACGTACATAGGCCTAAGGGCCTGTGTTACGATCCGTGTATAGAAAATGCTGTTTTTCACCTCCATGCATCTTCCTAGGACGGCCCCACGTGATCTTTCGTCCCACTCCTTGAGTGTATATAATTATAAACAGGCTTCGTGGCGATCCAATTTGAATTTATTCTTTCAAGAATGGTGTTTCCAATTTAGTTGGGAGTAGGTTAATATATTCCAAAAATGGGCGTAGTCTTCAATTATTTTAAGATATCGGTGTTCCTTTTCCGATCCCATTCTGTGGTAACCCGCGGTTTCTAGCGCATGATATCTGTAACTTCACAAGCCGTTATTCTGCTTTCATGTGTCTTTTTTAGTGTACATGACTTCACTACCATGCGTCAACACTGGTCTAGCCAAAGTGTTATATAAACGTAATCTGGTATTGTGTTTTTTTGTACAAAGGATGGTTTCATAACTTGATTAATAATTCCCAGAACGTTATATTAACTATAACTAGAATTTTTTTCAGGCGTATCCTTTTCATCCCAGATAGAGCCGAGATAATATCCAAGATTAGTTAAATTGATTAGATCTCATCGTATAATATGTTTTATACATCTGGAGGACAGCATTTACTTTGTATGGGGGTCCTGTTCCGTAAGATGTATGCCATAGTTTTAGTTTTGTTAATTGATATTTCCATATTAAATTTGGCAGCTATTTTTTTGTAAATTATAAATTGATCGTTGGAAATCATTTTTGGAAAGTGCCAAAAGCGCTAAATCGTCTGCAAAAAGAATAGCATCGAGTTTGAGGTTCCTATTGATGGGTATATATCCCCGTTGTATTTTCCTTCACTTGTTTATTATTCTATTCATATATATAATGAAAAGCACCGGTGAAAGTCCACATCCCTGTGTTACTCCAGTGATGATCTTTTTCCAAGAAGACAGTTTGCCATCTTTTTTAACAGAGATTTCATTATCTGTATAGATGTTGAAGATATTAGTAATATATTGTTGTGGAACGTTATCATCAGCTAAAATTTGTAATAATACATTTCTGTCTACTTTGTCAAAAGCCTTTATGAAGTCAACAAAGGCGATATGAGTTTCTATATTGAATTCTTTGTGATTTTCTAATAGTAGTTTTAGAGTGAAGAATCCATCTGTACAAGATCTACCCTTTCTGCTCTTCTCCAATTATATTTTCATAATTTTTTTCCATTTATTCTTAACTATATTAGCATAAATTTTATATTCAGAGTTCAACAAGCTAATTCCACGATAGTTATCTTGGATTTGGTGACTTCCTTTTTTGAAGACTGGTATTACAATGGATTTGTTCCAGCTTTGTGGTGGTTCTTGTCCTTCCCATATCATATTAAGGAGAATAAGAAATCTGTCTAAAAATTTTTTTGATGAAAATTTAAATAATTCCTGATTAATGTGGTCTTCTCTGGGAGCTTTGTTACTTTTTAATGATTTAACAACATCAGTTAATTCATCTATAGAAATTTGTTCCAAAGCAGTGCTATTAGATAATAATGGCAATGATGCTAATAGAGCATAAAATAATAAATATCTGCTTGCAAACGTTCATATCAAGTGACATTGGAGGATGATCCAAGAAATGGATATCATGCCTCTTGTGAAAGGAGATTTAAACCCAAAAGGCAAGGTGGACAGGATGGTTATCTTTTTGGAATACAAGTATTCCTTCAGGACAATACTCCCGAGCAGAAGGAACTAATACGTTCTCCAAAATATACAGATAGGCTGCTGTGTTGAATCTCCCATAGATATGTATAGAACTCTTGACCCATTGAATCACATCCATCCTCAACATATGTTTATGCAACCAGACTTCACAACCAGATATACATAATAATAATCATATCAGTAGCCATCAATACAATATACATGGACAAGACTGCTGTTCATATTCAAGATGGATACTTTGTTGTTGCTCCAATCAAAGTTCTCTTGAGCATGAGTGAAGTTAATCCAGAAATAATTAAAAGAAAAATATTTAACCCCTCTCCAAAAGAAGAACTAAACCGAATTAATAAATATACTCCTGCTGTGACAAGAGTTGAAGAATGTACTAAAGCTGAAACGGGCTAGACAATCCATGATCTGCACATCATCCAACCTAACCTTCCTGGCAGTTCGACAGGACCTTATACCATGGCTATTGAGGCATCTCCTAGCGGTTGCTGTAGATGCCTGTAAAGTTGGACCTGATTATTAATTCAGGAGAACTTAGAAATTGGCAATGTCTAACTTCCCTAATTAAACTCACATCCTCTCTGGAAAGAAATTCGTCACCTTCCAGAAATTACACAATTTCTTCTCCAAGCTCTCTTCTCGCTGTGGAGTGGAAAGGTTGGTACAAATGAGTCCTATGAACTGCAAATATAGATCTTGTCTGTCCGCCATTATAAGGTGTAATGACAAAAGTATACAGTGCAGTATTTGTTGTGTTTATGAGACGTTCTAACAAATGTCACCACATTATTACCAGCAATATTTCTGTAATACTATTTATGAAAACGGGATATGGAACATTCTTCATTATACAATTATGCAATTATATTTAAAATGGAATATAGGCTGGGTTGTACAATTTATTAATATATGTTAAATTGCTTAACAGTCAAAGATCTACTCAATTACATTATAAGGATGGCATTATAAGCCATAGTTGTACATTTTCTATACCGGTGGCAAACCATCTATTGTCTACTAGTGATTATTTTCTGTTTCATGTGTATTATCTTTATATTCATTACATTATGTTAAATATAATGTGTACACAAATACATTTTACAGAAAGAAAACTTATTATAATGTTTTAGATCTATGATGAGAAATCTGTTTATTAAAAACGGGATTCGAACTGGAGATCAATGTAGTTCAGTATACATAAAATGTAAAATAAAAAGTAGTAGCTCACATTTGGACAGAAAAACACAAAATAGATCTAAATACAAAATTATTAAAACAGTTAGAAAATACCAATGAACTCAAAATATGGGAAAAAATATATATACAGAAGAACAAGTAGAAAATGATGAATTTTGAAATTCCCGGAGAAAGGAGCCTCATTACCAAGTTCTTTGGAACACAGATCCAGGGCAAACAACTTGAAGAAAAGAAAAAAAACCAGTTTGTGACAAGCTGAAGATGGAGCAATAAGCTTTAAAACGATCGTCCAACAAAACAAACATATGAGGTAAGAATGTTAAAAAAAATATAAACTCAATTATAAAATGGTGTATCATTTTATTATTTGCTGGTTGAAATTTCTGTGTGGAACTGCACAAAAAACAAGATCTGATAGGATATATACTGATACAATCAAAGACATATTAAATATTGATAAATTAACAACTGAACTAGAAAAAAATAATTAAAATGGTTTGGATACCTCAAAAGAATGGAAAAGAGAGGATTGTCAAACTAACAGTTAGGTGATGTCAGGGTGTAAAGTACACCATAACAGTAGTTAGGGCAGCAGAACGGAGAATGAGGTCAAGGACTCAGGTTACGTAACATACTGTAACTTTCTAAAATTGAATCAGTAAGGATTAAGAAAATTCATCGGAGAACATATTGTTTAAACAACTCCTCATAGGATTCATGCTTCCATGATATCGCGATTTCAAACATAGTCATGTTCATAGTCAGCCATAACTCCGACTGATGAAATTCTTCGGCCGTCAACTATTCTATTGTCGCCATCTTCAATAGAATAGTTGACGGCCGAAGAATTTCATCAGTCGGAGTTATGGCTGACGATGAACATGACTATGTTTGAAATCGCGATATCATGGAAGCATGAATCCTATGAGGTGAGTTGTTTAAACAATATGTTCTCCGATGAATTTTAATGATTATACCTCATAATGTTTACTTCCCAACATTAATTAAATATAAGGATTAAGAAGTTAAACTAAGTGGATTGATATATTAGCAGTAAGATCAGACGGTCAGGGAAAATTAGACCAATGAATAATGAGAACCTGAATCCCTGTCCAGACACAGTAGCCTTAAAATCATATCTCAATTCAAGTACAATTAAGACTAGGAAAAGGGAGAGTTAAGAACTAGAGGCAGTTAATTCAGAAGTGGGGAAAGGGAAGAATGCTCTCAAACTCAGGACCCTAAGGAAACGATGACAGAAATTCAGGATGTGAGTATTAATGAGTAATTGTAAGATATAATTCGGCATTGGTTAAATAACATTTACATGATAAATACGTGTAGTATATAATGTCCCTTCGACTGATGTGAAGACGAGCGCACCCAGTCGAACCCAGGACTCTATTATAAAGAAAGGGACTAGAGAAAACCCTTATAATTAGGAAAAAATTTAGGGCTGAAATAAATATAGCAAAATATCAACTGATCTAATCATGGAAAATTATGTGAATACATAAACCTGAAGTACTGTCAATGGAAGTTTTAAGGAAGATTGAAAAAAGATGATTTAGAAACTGATATTTGTTGATGATGAGTCACAGAATTGATAGGCATACGAGCACTCTTTTCCATCTCCAGGTTCAATCTAGCCAACACAAAAATAAAACAAGGATACATTTTATATAGGAAAGAGGTAGGCGGTTTTAAGATTAATGCAAAATACAATTTTGGTGGTTGCACCATTGAGATATGACTAACTAGGAGTAAATTTAGAGGAACTGAACCTAGGAAAAATTATAAAAGTAAAAATGTACATGGTTGCTCAAAATTCGGGGTTTAGCTTAAAAAGGGATACAATTCTTAGTTCAGAAACTAGGATTTGTTTTTGAAACCCCAGGAGGTACTATTGATTCATTTCTAAAAGTCCATATGGAATTTGTTAAGAAAAAGGTAGTGTAGACCCATAGTATTTAAATAAATAAAATAAAAAAAAAAAAGAAAAAAAAAACAAACAAAACTAATCAAAAAAAGATAAAAGTAAACAAGTAAACACCCTCAGCACAAGAAGAACGACTACGCATATGATCTAACCCTACCTAGCACGACTGGACTAACTAGAAACGACGAAGGATGTTGAGTCACCTAGGACATCCGCCACACCACGAAACTTAGTCAGATCAGCTGATACCAGGAAAAAGGAGGAAGACAGGGTCTATGCGGGTACATCATACTACAACAGAGACACATTCATTCAGCATGGAAAATGTCCACCAGTCAATACGGTGCAACATGAGAGACCAAGGAAATACCTTAACCATATCAAACCGAACCTCTGATGGTCCTTGGATCATATAAAATTCCTAACCTGTCTTGTACAGTAGGGGTAATGTGGAGATACCACCAGAATAATAAAAACAGATATCCTATTAAACCTATCCTCATGATAATCCATGGTTCCTAATAGGAAGTAGCTGGTCACAAGAACTTCAAAGAAAGACCCAAGTACCGGCATGGCTCTCTCCCAACTGACCAACTGAAGGAAGATACCATCACAGAACGTGGTTTCAATCAAGGATGCTGAAGAGAGAGATCAACATGAGCAGCTGACATGACGAGACGACAAATCAGAACATAGTGTTTCTGTTTTTTCTGTGGGCAGGCCTAGTGTGAAAGCTTAGTGTTATGAAGAAAAGTGATAAGCTCTAATTAAAGTTTTAGATTTTTCTTTTTTTTTCAGAATGACAGCGTGGAAAAGAAACCGCATTGAAGAAAACAGAATATTGAACAGTTTGAAAAAGGAAGAATAATAGATAAAGTGTGTTTTATGTATGTTTTCTTGTTTCAGGTTTGGACTGACAAGCTAATCCATTTTCCAGATGTAATTTGAAAACCAGATAAATATGGTATTGATATAAAATATGAAAGTATGAAAACATCTGTGTCCCATATAGAGGGAAGGGAACTGCGGTCAATTGTAAAGAGAAAATGGATTAACTTGAACACACAAATTTCTATGACTATGTTAAAATTGTTCCTGTTTATGAATAGTATTTTGAAAAGAGTTAAGTAGTCTTTAGGAACAGGAGATAGAGCGAATCTGTAGTATCAAATGTAACCAAAAACCAGATCACCTAGAAAGCTTGTGCGTAGTTAAGTACACAACTTCAGCAGCCCCAAAAAGGGCCTTAAAAGACCCTTTCTTGGGTTTAAGAAGGGGGGAATATGTTATGAACACATAGAGTATTTTATATAGATATTTAATTATTTATAGATTATTTTAATTATGCAAATAAAAGTCTCTTGAAATAAAGTTTTAGGCATGATACAGTACAGAACAAAGTTTTTCTTGGCTAACTGTAAATCTCTACATTTAGACTACGGAATGTTAGTGAGAACAGTTAGGGTAACTATAGGTCAAAGCTTAGTATATAACCCTGGGGAAGTGAGGGCCTCGTGTCTGTCTGTCTGTCTGTCCGTGCAACCAAGAGGTGTTGATTGGTGAGTAAGCTACCATTTTTCTTAATATGGGTCCTGGACCAAATGGAAAGGGAATCAATTACCTTGACTATTTTAATACTATATTTTCAAAAGGGATATTAGAATTTTAAAATGTAGAGTAGGGTGGATTTATAAAACCCCCATCCCTCTCCCTCAAACCCAAGGAAGTACTGTAGTTTTGAATATAAGCTTAGTTTAGTTATTTAGGGCTAGAATACTTAGTTATTGTAATCATTATTATACTCTAGAAATAAAATAGTTAAATTTAAGAATCCCTTTGTTTATTTCAAAACATGTATGCACATATAACTGTACATCCTCATACTAACGCACAGCTAGATGCTCATGCTACCAGATTTTCCAAGTCCCGAAGGTCCTTAAAGCCTAAGAAAACCAGCGGTTCATAATATGAATGCTTACTCTAAAAGTCAAAGACAAACACCCATGAGGGAGACCATGGGAAAGGTGGATTGACCAAGTGAAGACAAACTTACATGATAAGAAATATGATTGGGAAAAATTAAAAAGAGAAAAACATCAGAATCAAAACAACTGGAAATCTCACATTATTAGAATTCCAAAGATATCTACAAATATATATCACATGGTCGAAGATCTGTTGATCGCCCTGCCAAGAAGTAGTATAATAATTTTTGTGAGACAACCTTTAAGCCCTAATACTTGTTACGCAGAAGAAGAAGAAGAAATGGGAAGACAGGTAGATGGAAGAACATTTGGAATCATCTTCTCATAAGGGGGACAAAATAAAAGGATGATATGTTTAATAAATTGCTTCAAGTTTCTAACAAAAAAAGAAAGTTTTCTGCACACATAAATCAATATTTATATTTATGAAGGTGTCCACCGCTATGGTCTCGAGGTAGTGTGCTGCCTTGTCACACAGAGGGCCCGGGTTCAATCCCCGGTCAGGGCAAGTTTCCTGGGTGATTGTTTTTTTTTTCAAGGTTTTTCCTCACCTGTAAGACAAATGTCAGGAAACTTTTAAGGCCCAAACGGTCCCCAAACAACATCTGGCTATCATTATCATCATTAACATATTCATTAAGTTTAAGATAAGACCTCTCCTGGTGCATAATTATCATCACAACCTATCATATATCATCACAGCAGTGTAACTCTGCCTTCCAGGTGTCTCAACCTCAGAAGTGGAGAGATTACCAGAATGTTGCAAAAATGACTACATGGCAGCAATGAACCAAAAAAAAAAAAATATATATATATATATACTTATGATACAAAAGAGGTGTTTCAATGTTGATTAATAAGATATTTTTTGACAAAGTTAATGAAGAAATAGGAAAAATTAGCACTAGGAAACAATTAATATTATTGGGAGACATGAATGGAAGAACAGGAAGTAAATTTGGAGACCCAGTAGTAGGAAAGTTTGGAGAAAACATTTTAAATGAAAATGGAGAAAGGTTAATTGAATTATGTAGACAATCATCTTTAAAAATATGGAATGGCTTTTTCAATCATAAAGATATCCATAAATACACATGGGAACGTCCAACACTAAATCAAAAATCCATTATCGATTACATAATTACAAAACAAAATTCAAAAATGAAAATACAAGATGTCAGAGCTTATAGAGGACCAAGTTGTGGGACAGATCATAAATTAGTAATTGGAAAATTTGTATTTCCTTGCATTCTTAATAAAGAAAACAACCATGCAGAAAAAGAAGAAAATGTTAGAACAGAAACAGAAAGAAAATATAATGTTGAAAGCCTACAAAACGAAAGTGTAAAGCATTTATATCAACAGAGATTGAATAAAAAATAACACAGAATGAATTCAGAGATACAGAAGAAATGTATCAGTACCTAAAAAGGTGCATCCATGAAGCCGCCTATGAAGCATTGGGTGAGAAAGACGACTATAGAGGAAGGACAGCACTGTTTTGGAACAATGAAATAGAGAAAGAAAGACAGAATAAGAAACAGTTATTTTTAAAATGGCTTAGTAGAACCAGAACGACAAAATACAATATCAAAAAGCACAAGCAAAAGTGAGAAGAATGGTTACTAAACACAGAAATGAGATTTGGGATAAGAAATGTACAGAAATACAAACATATTTAGGAAGCAAGAAGAGTTCTGAATCATGGAAATTTATAAAAAATATATGTTCATCGAACAGAACTAAGAATCTTCTCAACCTAATAGGGATACATGAATGGGAAGAATATTACAAAAAGCTTTTAGTAGAGGACCGAAAAGAATTTTTGGGAGAAAATGACGATTTATCAGAGATGGAAACAGGAAACATAATCAAAATTGATATAAATACTGTAAGAAAGGAAATTATGAGAATGAAAAATGGTAGTAATGCCGGCCCAGGAAATATTGCTATAGAATTGATTAAAAAATGGCAGTCAGAAGTTATTGGAAATGATCACTGTACTGTTTAATAAAATAATAAATGGCGAAGAAGTGCCAGAAGAGTGGAAAGTCGCTATTATAACATCGATACATAAGAAGGGAGAAAGTGTGAAAATTATAGAAGCATATCAGTAACGAGTACATTAAGTAGAATATATGGACGTATACTAAGTAAAATGGTTGATATAGAATACCAGGATAAAGAAATGGAAGAACAATCTGGTTTTAGAAATGGTAGGTCATGCACAGATAATATAATTTGCATAACACAAATGATAGAAAAAAAAAGAGCAACTAACAGAGATTTACATTTGCTTTGTGTCGATTTAACCAAAGTATATGATAGTATTCCCCAGAAAATGTTATGGGAAACTTTAGACGATTCCAACATTACCAAAAAATTAGTAGAAGCTATAAAATCATTATACAAAGGATCTATTTCGAAAATAAAAGTTGGAAATCATACAACAAAGGGATTTACTATTACAAAAGGTTTAAGGCAAGGTTGCAGTTTATCTCCAACTCTATTAAAATTTATCTCGAAAGAGTACTAAAGACTGGAGGAAAAAATGTCAAAAAATGGGCATACCTATCCAAAATACACATGTATATTCATTAAATTTTGCAGATGATCAGGTATTAATAGCACAGGACCACGATGACATAGAATATATGGCTAAAAAACTAAAAGAAGAATATGAAAAACGGGGACTTTATATAAACATTGAGAAAACTAAGTATCTGTGTATAGGAGAAGAAATGGAAAATATAAATTTCAACAATGGAGAAGAACCAAAACCTAGTATTGAATGCACTTATTTAGGAACAAAATTAGACCATTCAGGCGATAACACAGTGGAAATTAAAAATAGAATCGCACAAACAAAACAAGCAATAAATGCTTTAAACTCTGTTTGGTGGAGCAAAAATATTACAAAAAATAGAAAATTACAAATATATCAACCATAATTCAGAGCATTTTAACATATGGTGCTGAAGTCTGGCAAATTCCTACCAGGGAAATGAAAAGAATTTTAAGTACAGATGGATGTTTTAAGAAGATCAGCTGGAAAATCTAGAATGGATAGAATACGAAATAAAGAAATAAGGGAAATTATGGGTGTACAAGAGGAGCTGGACATCATAGACATCATAGAAAAGAAAAGATTGCAGTGGTATGGTCATGTCAAACGAATGCCAGAGCAAAGATTGCCAAAAATTGTTATGGAATGGATCCCAATGGAAAGGAGGAAGACCGAAGAAAACTTGGATAGAAGGGGTACAAGCAGCTATGAATATCAGAGGAATGGAGGAAGATCAATGGATGGATAGATAGGAATGGCGTTTGGTTTCCGAAAGGTGGCGGCAGCTGCCATGATACCGGATGATGATACAAAAGTACAGTTAATTGAAATTTTCACCTCTCCAAAAAATCTGTTTCACGTCTTATATAGGGTCTACATTATACGTTGTAACTGCGTGAGCAATGTTTTCAATCTCTGCTATGAAGCCTCCATTAGCCACACTCAATGTTTGTGTGGCTTCCCTGCTTTAATAAAAAGTATTTCATATAATGTTATCTTTTAACATGTTCAAAATGTCATCCTTCCTGTGTTATACAGTCATTGTATCTGGAAACCACATTCTGGCTCGAGTGAGTTCTCCCACTGTAATGTTTTGCACTGAGGCAGTAGTTTCAAATATTAACAATTCATCACATATCCATCGAGCAGACTCATACTTATTTTTATATATGAAAATATGATGCACCAGTATAATCAGTCTCACCATCATGCTGACTATCTGCATCCATGTGCCATGAAGGCCAAACCGAATGCATGCAACCTGCTTTCATGTGTAAAGTGTGCTTGCAGTTTGGCCTTCATGGCACATGGATGCAGTTATCAAAATGGTAAGACCGATTTCGCTGCTGCATTGTATTTTCAAGTGTAGAAGATTTTTAAGTACAAGTCTGTTTGATGGGTACATGATGAATTGTTAATAAATTTGAAAATACTGGCTCAGTGCAAAACACTACAGTGGAATAACTCACTCGAGCCAGAATGTGGTTTCCAGATACAATGACTGTATAACTCAGGAAGGACGACAATTCCAACACTTGTCATAAGACAACATTATATATAAAACTTTGTATACAGTTAAAGCAGGGAATCTGCAAGTGCATCAAATGCAGGCTTCGTAATTAGAGAGTGAAAATGCTGCTCTTTCAGTTACAACATATAATGCAGATCCTATATTTTGTAGGCATGGTAACTCTGACTGAACAGCCTGGAATCTTGCATCGGTGCCTTCATGGGACTTAAGTATCTGTTAATAGGGTACTTTAATTTTATCTTTTATATTTATTATTTTCTGAAATCCATCGAATGTACAGTTCCTTAATTTATAGTTTACTACAGTTAACAAAACAAACAACTATCTAATTAATATTTAATTTTAGGAAGTGATATTTTGAGGTTATTTTAATTATATTATTTTTAGTCTGATCATCTTACCTCAATATTAATGTTCAAGAACAAATCAACTTTAACCCCTCAACTGGGGACCTAGCTAGTGCAGTTCTACAGCTCTGTGGGGAGCCTTTTCTTCCTTTAATTTAAAATATTATAAAAAATACAGGGAGTAAACATTTGTAACATATCCATCAAATATTATACAAAACAACCATTCTCTTTCATATGGTCATATTTTTTAATCAAAATTTCATACTTTTATTTTTTTCAACTTTAGTACAAAAACGGCACAAGTGTCTTCTCGTGTTCAATTTAAAAGTAATTTGGAAAACATTATTTATATTACATGTAATGAATATTAAAAAGTATGCAAATCTCTTAAATGCAAAAAGTGTTAACTCTGGCCGTACATGGTGTCTGTCATGAGTGGCGTTATTTCAAGTCTTACATCGATATAAACTAAGCATTTAAGATATATGTATAAATTAATTAATTAATTTATATTGGCAATTTACTCCGAATTGTATAATGTAAATATACAATCTCTTTTAACACTGTATAAATATTAAAATTTTACGACACATATGACAGTGGCATTACTAAATACTGTCAGTAATGAGTTATTACAAATAATCACAATTTTTTTTTATTTTTAGAACTTTAATATACCGTAAAAATATATATGTGTACAATTAGTAGTTTTTATTGTAGTAATAGTGATTATTGACGTCATCAGATATTATCAGTGGCGTTATTGAACACTGGTGTGTTGAGACGTCACTGGTTATTATTGTTGTTAGTATTATGAATGCTACATAACTTCATTTTAGAAACCACTCATATTTTCAGTAAATTGTAAGTAGCTTATAAAAAAATACGATGAAGTGAAAAAAAAAAATCTAGAAGCAAAATAACACGTTTGAACTAGTCACTTCAAGACTGGAGAATGGAGGGTAAAAGTTAGCAACCCCCAATTGAATGTTTGCGCAATATTTTTCTGTGATAAAAGACAGACCTCTCATTTAAACGTGTGAATGAGAAGTTACAAGAAACTGTACCAGAGTTATTATTTTTCATTAACTTAGACCGTTCTTGCATTAAGGTTTAAGGCTAATCTGAGTTGAGAGATATATTATGTTGAGCAAACAGATGGTGTCTGTTTTTTTTCTGAACACGTCTAGTGAATTATATTTTATCATGAATGTTTTATAGTTGGCCAGTTACTGATATACGTTAGTCCGTTCTTGCACGCATACATGATATGTGATTTTAACTCTCGGTCAAAGGGGGTTGAAAAAAACCACACTAGATGTCATACCCATACAGAACAGATCTTCAAAGTTTTGCATTCCTGTATTGTCAAATAACTTAGAAAAAAATATATATATCTCGTTGGATATATCCGTAACTCCCACCGAGTGAAGGCTTTCTTCAGGCAGGTATTCACGCAACGGCCACCCAATGGGTTAATATTGAGGTAAGATGATCAGACTAAAAATAATATAACTATCTACTTACCTAGGATTGTTGTTTACTCCATTTAGGTTAGATTAGTTAGGCTATAAGAGTATTAACTTAAAAACCTAACAATAATGCCTAACTTTTCAATATAACCAGGTTCATATCCATTAATGCTAAACGAGCTCGCCTCTGATATTGAGTTTGGTGGTTCAAACTCAGCCAGGATCAATGGTTTTAAGAATAAAAATCCTGAGTATGGTATTTTCAGAAGGGAAGCCATGGATTCAGTGTTGTAGATTTACGGTATGTAAAAGAAACTCAAGCCTGAAACAAGAGGCCTCTGGACAAAATTTGTCAGCACCCTCATGCTCAAATATGACTATGGCACTAATGACTTAAGTTGTTGAAGTGCACAGTTAAATGAAATACTATCACCAAATTGAACTAAAATCAAGATCTGTCCAGGTATGGACAGATTCTGGATAATAAATACATGTTGCATGTGTTCTAATGCCACCCACTGCATTTTGCATGCTTTGGGTTCCACGCTGGGCAGATAGATGGCATTAATTACAGGGTTCCCACAAATGCTCTTTCGGGTTTCGAACATGTGAAAAAATTGAAAGTCGTGAAAACAGCTGACGATGACGACAAAGTGTCGCCGATACTGCAGTGCTGTGTTTAAAGAAACATAGATGTATGAGGTAAGAAAAAATCACGATTCATTTAATTATTATGTGTAACTTGTGTTTAAATAAACTTACAAACATGAAACTAGTACTAATGGAAAGAGAAACTCAAAAAGTTTTGGTTATAGTATCACAGTTGGCAACAATGACGTATATTTACATACACTGTGTATTGTTGAAAGTGAGAAAATGGCTGGTATAAATGATAGGCGAGTGTTCTATGTTCTCAATTATCATGTTCATCAATCTGTAATTGTTGTTCAACGACATTTTCAAACATGATTTGGTGAAGATCCACCCAGTGGTCCTTCAATTCGTAAGTGGTACTCTGATTTTACAACAAGAGGGTGCATCTGTAAGAGGAAATCTTCTGGATGCCTGACTGTAAGTGAGGCAACTGTAGACCAGAATCATGAATCTTTTACATGTAGTCCTTTAAAATCAACCATTGAACATCTGTAAGGTACTGTAACCAAAATATTTTAGCTTCTATATCCATTAGTACTAGTTTCATGTTTGTAAGTTCATTTAAACATAAGTTACACGTGTTCAAAACCCGAAAGAGCATTTGTGGGAACCCTGTATTATTAAACAAAAATGCGCACAAGTTGTGAATAGAACCAACTAGTTAACTTTTCTTTCACAGTCGTTATGAATCTGTGCAGGTCTTAATTAATGATTTGGACTGTTTTCTACATGCTGTGATGTGATAATGATCACAAGACAGTTCAAAAAATTCACATATGCATGTTGCAATTGGGTCATGGTTGGTCTTCACTTTACACACTTTGTGATGGTATCCATGTATTGCTAGAGAATTTACAAGATAGTGTAGATCTGATCAGTTTCCATCCACATTCTATTTACCATTGCTTCTGTTGCATAAAATTCTATCCAGATTTTTTTATTCTTAGCTTGGAGCTCTGCTAGGAGGTCTTGGTAGGCTGCGGTGGATGGTAAGAGTATCAGCATTCGCATTTTTTCTATGAAGAAGGTCTCTCCTGAGAGTTCATATGCCAGCCGAAAACGTGTAAATTTGGATATACATAGTATTCTCTTTAAGTAGGCTGACTTGATTTTCTTTACGTTCTTAAGGCCGTTCTTTGTGAGGTAAGGCCATATGAGTTCCAAACCATAGCTCACGATTGGAATTATCTTCGTGGCAAAGATCTGCATAGCAGTAATCATAGATAGTTTTCTTAGGAATTGAATATCATTCTTAGCAATTATTGCAGCTGTCACTCTGCCTTCTACATGCTTTTTGAAATTAGTTCCCCTAGTCTGTAATGTTACGTCAAGGCAGTTGAACGGGTATACAATTTTCAGTGGTTCTTGATCATGAAAGACTCTGTCTCTGGCTGCTTTCCTCCCGCAAGACTATGTGCACTGTTTTCTCTCTGTTGAGCTGCAGCTTACTGTTCCTCCCATATTGTTAGACGATTCCAGCATTCTTACAGATCCTGTAGATAGATAGAATTAATGTGGTCTATTTTAAATTTATGCACCACTTTTGGCAGACCACTTTGCATATATATATGAAGTATTACTGTTTGTGTACAGAGAGGAGAGTAGGATGAGTTTATGTTTGTGCAATGTAAAGCATGTTGTATGAGACATGATGATGAAGAGAAGGGAGAAAGTGAAACTTGGTGCAGGCATGTAGCCTACTCCTATCGAAAAGCACCATGGGGGCCACCAGGCTTAAAATTCCCATCTGAAGGACAAATCACTATCAAAAGTAACATATATACTGCGGAGAGGTTTGCAATTTAATGCAAGAATCTGGTGCACAATCTAGCGATTAAAAATTGTACACCACCATCTTGTCTGGCCCCGAGATTGAATATTTTGGAATTGAATTAATTTTAGAATTAAAATTTTCATCCTCTTCAGGTTTCAAACCCGGGCTAGCTAGTCATGAAGCAGGCATGCTACCACCTAAGCCAGCACAACCATTCATTACTCGTTACCTAAATATCTTCTTCCTTCCAAGTATTAGGCCAAGGCCTGTTACGATCCTATAGAAAATTTTCCCTCCAGCGTATCATACGACGGCCCAGTGATCTTCGTCCTCTTGGTATATAATTATAAACAGCTTTGGGGATCCGATTTGAACTCATTCTTTCAAGATGGTGTTTCCAATTTAGTTGGTACTGTTTAATATATTCCAAAATTGGCGTAGTCTTCAATTCTTTTAAGATATCGGTGTTCCTTTTCCGATCCCATCTGGTGTAACCCGCTGTTCTGCGCATGAATCTCATTTCACAAGCCATGCTACTGTAAAAAGCATAATAAATAAAAACAATAATAGAAAATACTATACCTTTCTGAAAAATCTGGCCTTATCTGAAATGAGGAAAGTTCGGTTTCGCTCTTTTTGTAGAACTCTGCCTCCACTTCATCCATCTCCGATGGAACTGATTCCAATTGTGAGCATGTTTCAGCAAACATGATTTATTGTAGTAATGTTCAATCTCTGAAAATGTTAAAAAGAACATTTATTATAAACAACATCTTTATATGTATAAATGAGTCCTTTATGGACTCAAAAACTACTTGACTGATTTGAATGGGGTATTCACCATCATTTAGCTGCTATTCAAGAACCAAACTTTCTGCAAAGAGCAACTCTCCGTGGTTAATTATGTGGGTCATGCAGAACCTACTCTAACTAACTCACTCTATTCAACATCATGTGCTAACAAGATATTTCTTTATAAAAATCTGGGAACAATTGAAAGATAAGAGCCTCAGCTTAAGGAAGATGGAGATGGCATGGCCTAGAGAGCTTGGTTCTTGAATATTGGCCTTAGAGAATTTTTTCTGGGACAATTAATGTATATAACATATTATCATCTCCACCTAGAGAGTACAGGACCTTGAAGTTGGTGGTGGAGCTTGTGAGTCTCAATGATCCTGAGAGCTATGCCGATGGTAGCATAGCTATTGGTAGGGTCTCCCTTGTCAGACAGGTCAAAGGTGAGGGACCAGGCAAAGAAGTACTCCAGAAGAGGTATTCAATGACAGCTTCGGTGGGAAAGGAGTCCTTCCAAATGATGCAGCTGGCGGATGAAGTTCCTCATGGGTAGATCAGACAAGCAACTGATCTAGGGGACAGAAACCCCTAATTCAAATGACCCGGCCCTCCAGGTTGGAGGTTGGACATTAGGCCAGCTCCCTAACTCCATAAAAACAATTACTGGCTAAAGAACCTCAACATAATGTAACCAGACGGATTACTGGACATATACCCAAGCAAGGACAATGGAATATGAATAAATTGTGTATGGTATCTGGAATATTAAAACTCTCCTTTAACCCGGAAAAATCCAAGAACTGGCAGAACAACTCAACAAAACTAACTTAGATATTACAACAGTCCAAGAGACTAGATGGAGTGGTAATGGCAGCATAACTAAGGAAGACTTTTCTCTATTTTACAGCGGACATGCTTCTAAATCAGGCCAGGCTGGTACTGGATTTATATGTGAAAAACAAATACTAAAACATGTAATAAATTTCTCTTCCTACAATGAAAGAATTTGTAAATTACAAATTAAAGGGAAATATAATAAAATAACCTTAATAAACATATATGCACCAACAGAATAAAAACAAATTGAAGTGAAAGAATAATTTTATGAAAATTTACAGAAAATAATCGAAACAATACCTAAAAGTGATACAACCATAATCTTAGGAGACTTCAATGCTCAGTTAGGGAAAGAACCAACATATAGTAATATAACTGGGAAACAAACCTTACATAATGAAACAAATAATAATGGTCATATGTTATGTGAATTTACGATAGTTAATAATCTCAAAATAATAAGCACCCAATTCCAACACAAATGGATACACAAAGGGACGTGGGTAACACCAGATCACTCGGTAACAAACCAAATAGATCATGTGATAATAAACTATAACAAACAGGATTTAATAGAGGACATAAAGTCGACGAGAGGCCCAAATATTGATTCTGATCATTACCTAGTAAAAGTGGTAATCAAACTAAAACTTCATGAAATATATAGAAAGAAACTAATACAGCAAATCAATGTAATTAAATGGAATAAAACAAATCTTCAGAATCCCTTTAAAATGAGAGAATACAGGAAACTACTACACGATAATTTAAAGAAAGTACCCAAAAATCAAACAATAAATGAAGAATGGCAAAGTATAAAATTTACAAATACTCCAATGTGCTAAAGAGATAATACAAGAACAAGAAAAAACCCTCGAAATGAATGGTGGGATTATGAATGTGGATTATCCATACAAGAGAAAAATAATGCTAGAAAGAAAATGTTACAATTCAAAACTAGAAACAATAACAACCTCTACAAAGAAAAAAAGAAGATATCTAATGCAATTGTGAAACAGAAAAAGAAAAAATGGCTTAATGAAAAAATTATGAAAATTGAAGAAAATCATAAAAAGAATGATACAAGAAATTTTTTGATAGTTTTAAGGAGTTTAATCAATGGCAGGCAATTCTACCAACCTTTTGTAAAGATAATGAAGACAATCTTATAACTGAAATAGACCTCGTTACAGACAGATGGAAAGATTTTTTCTGTAACGTGTTGAACCCGACTGATACAACACCACCATATACTCTAAGAGAGGAAGAATGTAACGAGTATAATCAACAAGAAGTAACACCAGCATCATACAATTACTTACTTACTTACTCACTGGCACTATCGAACCCGTAGGTTCATGGCCGCGTGGACATAAGCTCCCCACACATCCCTATCCTGAGCCAATGCTTTCCAATCATTCCCTGTACAATCTACTTCCCTCAAATCATAGTTAATGTTATTCTCCCACCTCATTCTTGGTCTACCAACTGGGCGTTTTCCTTCTGGCTTTCCTACAAGAAGTTTCCATGCACGTCTTTCATTTCCCATACGTGCAACATGTCTTGCCCATCCCAGTCTATGAGACTTCATACAATTAATAATCTTAAATCAAATAAAGCTGCTGGTTCAGATAACATCTCTGCTCAAATAATCAAACAAGGAGGGAGAACATTGAAACTAAAATTATTTGATCTGATTACTAAAATCTGGAAAGAAGAATTATTACCAGAATAATGGAATGAACGTATTATAATTCCGATTTTTAAAAAAGGAGATAGACTACTGTGTGAAAATTATAGGCCAATTACACTCTTGAATATAGCATATATGATTTTTGCATGCATTTTAAATAATAGCCTCTCAGAAATAGTAGAAAATAGTCTAGCTGATTATCAAATGGATTTCCGTCCACTGTAGATAATATTTTTATTATTAGACAAATATTTGAAAAATGCCATGAATACAAAATTAATTTATATAATTTGTTCATTGATTACACTCTTGCATTTGACTCCGTACAAAGAAATAAAATTAATGAATGTTTGTCACAATATAAGGTACCCAATAAATTGATAAGATTAATTGAATTAACACTTAAAACACAACAGCCAAAGTTAGAATAAGTAATAAACTCAGCAAAGAATTTAAATTATATTATTTTTGGTCTGGACATCTTACCTCAATATTAATGTTGATTTGTTCTTGGACATGTTTCAAAACAATTCTGTTTTATCGTCAGCTTTCCCAGACTGGTTTTATTTATGTTGCATTATGTTGCACCACCTGGATGTCGATGTCAGCTCCATCCTGTGGTTGGCCAAAGAACCTCCAAACAAGGTCACCCTCCATCGGAATATCAAAATTCATAACTCTGTTTCTGTTCTTCTGAATATAATTTTTTTCCCAAATAGTCAGCTCTTTTGTATTTTCTAACTGTTTAATAATTTAGTGTCTGAATTTATATTATGTTTTTCAGACCAAACATAATATAAATTCAGACACTAAATTATTAAAACAGTTAGAAAATACAAAAGAGCTGAACTATTTGGGAAAAAAATTATATTCAGAAGAACAGAAACAGAGTTATGAATTTTGATATTCCGATGGAGGGTGACCTTGTTTGGAGGTTCTTTGGCCAACCACAGGATGGAGCTGACATCGACATCCAGGTGGTGCAACATAATGCAACATAAATAAAACCAGTCTGGGAAAGCTGACGATAAAACAGAATTGTTTTGAAACATGTCCAAGAACAAATCAACATTAATATTGAGGTAAGATGTCCTGACCAAAAATAATATAATTAAAATAACCTCAAAATATAACTTCCTAAAATTAAATATTAAAGAATTTAAAGTTGAATCTGGATTTAAACAAGGAGATCCCTTATCCGCAACACTATTTAGTATAGTAGTTGATTCAATAATGAAACATTTAGACCTCAGAGGCAATATAAGTACGAAATCTAAACAATGTATTGCATATGCAGATGATATATTGATAACAGCAAGCAACTTACCAACACTAATAGAAACTTTCCAGTTGCTGAAAGAAAAATCAGTTGAATATGGATTAATAATAAATAATTCCAAAACAAAATACTTAAAATGTACAACAAGAAATGAAAAAATAAGTAATCTGAACATCAATGATACAAATATAGAAGAAGTAAAATCATATAAATATCTTGGTTCAACTGTAAATGGAAAAAACTATATAGAGGAAGAAATTGGTGAAAGAATTTCTTTGGGCAATAAAGCTTACTATGCAAATAGAATACTATTCAAAAGTAAACTTGTCTCCAGATTAACTAAAGTTAAACTGTATAATACAGTAATAAGACCGATTGTAACTTTTGGCTGTGAAACATGAGTACTGAAGGAGTCTGATAAACAAAAACTACTAATCTTTGAAAGGAAGATCTTATGGAGAATTTTTGGTCCAATTAGAGAAAGCGATGGCACATGGCGTATACGAATGAACTCTGAATTAAATAATTTAATACGAAATAAAAATGTAATATACCACATTAAAGCTCAAAGACATATAAATAGAATGCAGGAAGACAAGCTTGTAAGAAGAATATACAAATGGAAACCAATATGCACCAGAACAGCTGGACGCCCAAAAAACAGATGGCAGGATGATGTTATAAAAGATATATTAGAAATGAAAATTGGAAATTGGCCAGTCTGTATCCAGGTGAGATCTAGGTGGAGAAAAATTGTTGAGGAGGCGAAAACTTCAATGAGGTTATAGTCACTTACTAAAGAAAGGCAAAGGTGTAGTACATTTGGACAAATTTCACTTAACAATAATTATCTTGAGAACCACACACTGCAATGATAGCCCATTTACATAGAAAAAAAATTGAATTTCTTCTTTATTTTCCATTTTATGAAAATCAGTTATCATGTTTACTTTTAAATAATAATTTTCAAATGATAACAGGTAATTTGTCCAAAAGTATGACACAGTAATGTAACTTTGGACATTCGTGTTTAGACTGCTTACAGAACATGACTATTTGGCCAAACATTATATAAAATAGGAATCTACACAAATCCAAATTGTCCTCTATGCAACAAAGACGAAGAAATGAACGAAGAACATCTACAAACCTGTGAAGTATTACCTGTTGGATCCACCATAGATAAATATTGGAGAGCAAGAATGCTAATGGCTTTGTTGCCAAGGCCCAGCATTTGAAAACAACAACTGCAGCAAACACATTCGTGTTGTACTTTGGACACTGTTATTTTATATACAGAATTTCAAAAAAATTTATGGATAAATAAAAATGGATATTTTATAAATGAAATTGGAAGACAACTGAACATCTTCAAAACTAATTTATATGTTAAAGTAACCTTCATAACATTCTGTAATTTACATGTAACTATTGAAATATTTGTAACTTAAACTTATAAACAGTAAGTCCAATAATCACTCAAACTCACACATTTAATCACAAATTTGTCTTTCTAACCAGTAAAAAGTTCTTATATTAATGTTTCTTAATAAAAATCAATTGAATCGTGAATTCTTCTTACCTGATAGATTCAATTGATTTTTATTAATCAAAAATTTATTTCACATCATATGCAGAAAGATAGCTGAGAGATTTGCCACTCGGAACATCCAACAGAAACTGGTTCTGAAAGTTTAATTTCTGTATCTTCTGCATTTTTGTCATAAACATCTTCAGTTTCATGAACAAATTTATGTTTGGTATGCGTTTAAGATATGTAACTTTCAATTCTCATCTCATTACATCAATTACCTCTGCAACATAAAACACGTTTTTTTTTTCCTGGCCAACTTCATTAAAACAAAATCTCCATAATTTCTCTGCCTCTAAATAAAATTTCTTTCTCAATATTTTAATCCAAACTTATGTTCAGTTATTCTTAAAACTCTTATACGATCTAAACATCTGACAATAATGAGGGATGTTAAATTTCATCTTCTTCACTTCCATCCTCTAAACAGGATAAACAAGAGATTTTTTAATCAATTGAGTTGGTGTTTACTTGATGAAAATCCATATTTATTAATTAAATAAAAATAAAACTTAGTTTTATTTGATTTTCATATTTATTATATAATTCAGTGACAGCTGTTTCGGTACACTGTACCTTCTTCAGACATGTTAACAAATTATGAATTGTGTTCCAACTGATCTAAGCAACAATACAACAATATTTATTTAAATTTAACAAAGGAGATTCATTCAAATCAAGTTCAGAATTTAACAGTTTTTTACTACATTTAAATTTATTAATTTCTACAGCCTCCAAAAGATCTAACTTCTTACCCTTATCACAAATATGTAAAATTTCAAAATTTGGATCGAAACAATGATTAAATTGGAATTTACCACCTATTCCAAAATATGCTAACCACCTATTCCAATTTAATCATTGTTTCGATCCAAATTTTGAAATTTTACATATTTGTGATAAGGGTAAGAAGTTAGATCTTTTGGAGGCTGTAGAAATTAATAAATTGAAATGTAGTAAAAAACTGTTAAATTCTCAACTTGATTTGAATGAATCTCCTTTGTTAAATTTAAATAAATATTGTTGCTTAGATCAGTTGGAACACAATTCATAATTTGTTAACATGTCTGAAGAAGGTACAGTGTACTGAAACAGCTGTCACTGAATTATATAATAAATATGAAAATCAAATAAAACTATGTTTTATTTTTATTTAATTAATAAGAGATTTTTTGACATTGCATTTTTTTGGGACAAGTTTTAATTTCTTCTTACTTTTTTTTTTACTTCTTCCTTTTCTGGAGTGTCTGTTAATATTCTAGATCTTCCTCATTTCCTACTCCTTTGAGTTTTGTGTGGACCTACTTTTAGGAAAGGTCAAACCTCATGGTGTAACAATGGATGAATTAGAAGCTAGGCTATTTCCATACATCATCACTTGGACTGAGGAGAACACTGAGGCAAATTATGAATTGACAATGACTGAGCTGAAAAAGAAGGATGTTCTATTTTATTGTTACGTGTCGCATAGCGACATTTGAATTGCATGGGCTGGGCAAGAATCACCAGTTAGAAGACCTGCCAAAGTGTCTGGAGTGTGTTGCCAGATGCTTTCACCACCATCTCCTTCCAGAAAGATCGGTGGCCAGAGGCTTCTAGGCTTTGAAATACCTCGAAGCTATGTCTAGAAGTTTCCTCGCGCTTACAAAAGGGCAGAGTCTGGAGGCCGACGGTGATAGTCATACACGCAGTGGATAGTGTTAACTGAACAAGAAATTGTGGCGAACTTATTCAGCAGTGACTTTGAAAATAGTTGTGATTGTGATAAAAATTAAAAGATTAATTGTGATTTGTAATTGTGAACAAAAGTTTACTGATTATTGTGGAAAAAAATAAAGTGTTATGTGAAATTTTAAACAAATTCAGTGTGCTTATTTACACCAAAATAAACACAAAGGAAAATCCTGTCATCCTTGTGACATTATGATCTATTACACAGGAAGACAGAAACGCATCTTCTCCAAACACGTTTTCTTCAGAGCCGTCCAAACTACGGCCCGCGGGCCACATCCGGCCCACCATGGCTTTTCATATGGCCCGCGAAAGCACTGAAATGAACAAATTAATTTCATATTTTAAATTTAGATTTTAAAATGTAACAAAACTCTTTTGGAATGGTCACCTTCTGGTAGAAGGAAACGGAGCAGGCCAAGAACAACTTGGAGAGGAGAGATCCATAGATTGATGAACAACCGAGGTCTGGAGGAGGATGAATGGCGTGATTGGCAAGAATGGCGAATGGGAATACAGGGTAACCGCTGAAAAGTGGAGAGACCCTCAAAAGTAAAAAAGTAAGTAACATCTAGTTTGGACATCCCTGTATGAAATTCAGCTCTCTGGAATGTGAAGTTGAGGTGTCACCACTTCTCTTGACAAAGTAGTAGAGATGATTCATCCCTTATTTACCGTTTTCTCCCCCATTCAAAACTTTGAACATTACTTGTTTCGTTTGTTGTATTGTCAATCAAACAGTAGCATATGCACGTAATAGTTGTAAAAATAGTGTTAAGGTGAGAAAATGCTTTCAAAAATACGCAAAGTTGATTCCGAGTGTTGGAAGTTTAACAAATCCTGGACCAGCAAGTACTAGCATTTCTTGTCGACATGGCAAAGCATTTGAATGACTTGAACATAATTTTACAAGGTAAAGGCAAATTAATCAACCAAGTTTACTGTGCAATAACAGCTTTCTAATTGAAACTGAAGCTATTGAAAAGGCACATGTCTGTGATAAACTGCATACATTTTCCAAATGTAAATGCTCTGCAAAATGAATATCCTGAATTGTGTTTCAGAAGTGATTATTTTGTGGAAGTTATTGAAAGAATTGAAGAAGAGTTTTCTAATAGATTTGTTATTCCAATAAAATGGAACCAGACATTTCTTTGTTTTGGTCTCCGTTTTCCTTCGATATTAACAAAGCACCAGCAATGTTGCAATTTGAACTAATAGATTTACAATGTAATGGCGCAATGAAAGGAGTTTTTGGTCCTATAGATCTCATTAAGTTTTATACAAGTTACTACCTGAAAAATATTTTGGGTTGAAGGAATACACCCGATGTTTAATCTGCATGTTTTTCTCGACATACTTGTGTGAACAATCGTTTTCTAAAATGAAAATTCAAAAATCACGATTGATATCAAACTTGAGTGACAAACATCTCCAAGACGTCTTATTTATCAGTACTATTCAGCAGACACCTGACATCGATCGTTTGTTATCTTTAAAAAGCCCGCTCCACTTTACTCATTAGGTAAATATAGGCCCATTCACTTTTGTACAATTTTTTTTTACAATTTTAATTGCAGCATGGTGTCACAAATGTTTTAACATTCTTCTGTATGCTTGTGTAATTTTATTTTAATGATGATGAAGATAACAATGATGATGGTGATGATGATAACAATGATGATGATAACAATGATGAAGATAACAATGATGATGATAACAATAATGATGATAACAATAATGATAATAACAATAGCAATAATAATAATAACAACAACAATAGAAGCAGCAGTAGCAACAATAATAGTAACGACATTTATGTTCCGGCCCGCGATCAATTGCACAATCAGTTATTGGTCCGGCCCATTAAAAAGTTTGGGCGGCCCTGATTTACAGGAAACAGTCCTTTGACAATGTTGTGTGCAGTAAATGCCATTAGAAACACTTTCCCACATATCTCTGCCACTTCATAGATACTAAGAGGCTTCCATGGATTGGTTAACATCCATTCTGAACTGCACTGTTGTAATAGGTCTTATAAGGCCCAAACACTATTCTGTCTAATGGCTGTAATTTGAGGGAAGTGTGAGTGGCATAAGTGTCAATAATATTACTCCATTACTTCGACATTTTGTAATGACTTCAATGGATATATGCTTTCATGATTATCAACAATCAAAATTACTGAGTCCTGTTCTGATGGTTTCACATAGTGAATAAAATTATATAAATATTGTAAGAATTTTTCATTTGCCCATCCTGAAGGATTTGCTCCTCCAATGGTGCCTGGGGTTGCTCCTTTCAACATGTGACCCTTGAAATGGACACAGGGAAAATTAGCATAGGGAGAATACGGTTGCCAGCATTAATGACTATCATTGTGACATTAACATATCATTCTCCAGATGTAACACTCCCTATCTGTTTACATAATAATTTAAAGTAAAGTAAAGTGATCCCACAACAGGCCTCAGGAGGCCCTTGGGGTAGTGGGAGGTTAAGGCTCCCACTTTTTCTAGACAATCGGCACTTGATGTCAGCCGGGTTGTCAGCCCTGCGTGACGGCCGCCTTTACCCCCAGAACAGGCGTCTGGTACTCATTTCCGTTAGAGGCTGAGTCGACCCCAGGGCCATAGTGCCGCCAGAGGGTTTGGGTCAGTTTAAAAATCCTGACCCCAACGGGACTTGAACCCTCGACCCTCCGGCTTGTAGCTCAGTGCCTTAACCACTACGCTACGGCGTGCCCCCTTAATAATTTAGTTTTTACAATTACAGGAATAAGGGCGAGTTAGTACATCAGATTAATTTAGCATTCAGTTGTTTGTTAACATTTTTTATGGGTTGGCTACACTGTCTGAGCAATAACAATTTTTATACATATTTTACATTGTAAACATGATGATTTTAGGTTACTTTGAGCTCAACTTCTCACTTCATTTTAAAGCATTTCTCACTTTTTTTTTCGGGAAAAACCAATATACATATATTTCTGTCAGGTAATTATTTACATACTGCAACAATAAATTGTGTTTTTTTTCAGTTTTTTATTTGTATTTATGTTGGTGGCACATGCCTCCAGGGTGTCTTATAACATTTTTAGCAGTTTCTTCTTGCATTGGTGGAATTGTAACTCTCTTCAGAAGTTGGATGCCTGGAAGATGAGTTACGATATCCCGATGATATACAACTAATGAAAACGAAGGTACCGGGAGAGTAATTAATCTAAATTTAAACTAAATTCCAGGGAGAAACCGCAGTTCAAATCACACCATGAATTATTCTAAATCCTGCAGAATTGTAGTGCACATGTGCAAAAGGGTTATGAACTTCCTCCAAAGATGGCAGGACAATCGATGTGATAAATTCCCAACATGCTTCTAAACATGGATGTACACTAACACATAATTTGTAACCTAACAAAGTAAATCATTTACATATTAATTCAATAAACTATAAACTAATTCAGTCTATACTAACTTAGGCCTATGCCTTCTTAATGTAACAAAATAAAAAAGTAGTACAAGACTCAATAGTACATTACCTTTCCCTTCATTTTCCACAGTATATTCTTGTAATACGGGTGCGAAACATGGACTCTTACTTTAAGGGAGGAAAGGAGATTACGAGTATTTGAGAATAAAGTTCTTAGGAAAATTTTTGGACCAAAGAGAGATGAACAGACAGGTGAATGGAGAAGACTACATAACAATGAACTACATGGTCTTTATAGGAAGCCAGATATAATAAGAACAGTTAAGTCTCGTAGACTGCGATGGGCAGGACATGTTGCACGTATGGGGAATGAAAGACGTGCATGGAAGCTTCTTGTAGGAAAGCCAGAGGGAAAACGCCCAGTTGGTAGACCAAGAATGAGGTGGGAGAACAACATTAACTTTGATTTGAGGGAAGTAGATTATACAGGGAATGATTGGAAAGCATTAGCTCAGGATAGGGATGTATGGAGAGCTTATGTCCGCGCGGCCATGAACCTACGGGTTCGATAGTGCCAGTGAGTAAGTAAGTAAGTATATTCTTGTAATACTGTTCCTCTACAGGGTCATTCCATTGTCATTCACATTACAATTTGACTATTTTCCCACCTTAAATTTTACTATAAATCTATAGTCCTAAGTAAATTTAAAACACCAATAAAACATCTTTATTCTTCATTAAATTCTCTACATTTTGATATATTTTCTTTGAATTTTGAATTACAATAAATGGACAAAAAAAATTAAAATGTACGTGTCACTCACATTACAGGAAAAAGACATGATAAATTTCACTATAAAGAAAAATTAAATTCCCTGCTCTTGTAAAAGTTCTGGGAAAACAATTTTTTGGCTGTATATTAATGAGATACACAGGTTATTACAGCAAACATTTTAATTTATTGTGGTAAATCTGAAATGAATAAACACAAATGTTATCTTAATGTTGAGTGATTCCGGGTTATGTGGCCGTGGTCCATAGTTGGTGTTGATACCAGACGTTTCGCCCTCAACTGCGGAGGGCATCTTCAGTGGCGAGTGCTTCTAGGCATGTTTCCCGGTCGGAAGATCTACTTAGAGTGAGCGCTATGGACGTAGAGGACGTTGTATTAGTGGTGGGTGCAGGGTGAGTGGGCGTGGCCCTTGCTGATTGGCTAATGGTCGTCTCCTTGTTGTCACTGGTGTTAATGCATTTATTTTCTAGTGTATGAAACCAGGCCTTAGACAGTTTGATACCTTCCTCTTTTCTGTTAATATTTCCCTTATGCTTGTATATTTCTATAGCCTCTCGGTATAATCTAGGGAAATAGTAGGAAGTTGTGGCTAAAACTTGTGTATCGTCGAATAGAATCTGGTGTCCATTCATAATGGCATGTTCTGCTACACGCCTAGAAGCACTCGCCACTGAAGATGCCCTCCGCAGTTGAGGGCGAAACGTCTGGTATCAACACCAAACGGGGGGACACAGCCGGCCACGGATTATACTCCGGGAATATACTTCAACATTATGATTACCGGCCGTGAAAGCCTGCATTCAACTATCAAATGTTATCTGTCACTCACATTACAGTATTTTGTCACTCACATTACATAATCAACAACATGACAAAATGGTTGATAATTATGATTGATTTACAATTATGTACCAAGAAATAAACGTAATACAAATCAGTACATAACATGTGTGTGTGTGTGTGTGTGTGTGTATATATATGTGTGTATATATATATGTGTATATATATATATATAAAACAGATGATAGTAGGTATAAATAAATTTGAGCAACATTTATTTCCATTTTAAATTTATAATAAATTCTGTTACCCCTTCACTCCAACTCGGGATCTTTAGTAACGAACACTTTGTCTCCCTTGTTGACAGTAAACTGATTTACATTCTCCCACCTTTTTAAAAATGCACCTTTACTTCACAGTCAGCATCGATTGAAAACTGACAAATTGCAGCATAATGCAGTATTGAGCATTTTCCTTGCAGCTCCACTTTCACACATTTTTGCAGTTATGACATCCTGTGTACATGCGATGGTGCTGAAACAAAGCCATCTCTTTAGAATTACTTCCAATTATTCGACTTGCTATCCTTTGATACAAAATAAGTTTCCAATTCATTTTTGAGAGACATGGCATGGATTTTTGAGATTTCACCAATGATGGGTGCTACCTCAAAAACTTTATCCGGCTTCATTTTGTGATTTCTTTCTTCTATATCTACAGATTTATATTCACAATTATATTCACAGACAATACTTTTCAGGCGACTTCGGAAAAATGTGTGCATTGAAAATTTCAGACTTTCTTGATAAGACGTGTGTTCTAACTTGCCTCTTCACAGCCTCACCAGTGTACACAGGACCTTTGCCATGTGAAGTGGCAAAATAGTTCAATTTTATCACCTGCAGTTTATGCTTTGTTTCAGCACCATCGCACTAGCTGCAATATATCAGTTTTTAAATTGTGAACTTGTTCCACCTGACCAAATACTGACTTCATTTATTTCAGTTGGAATTTCTTCAAGTAGCCTGTCTGTATATGCAACCACAGTGTGTTTTGTATGATATAGGTTAGCAGACACTATAACTATGGGATGATGTTCTCCAGAATGCCAGGCTGCTGCAGTAAATAAACTGACTTGAGGTTGAACCCAATGAAAACTTTGTATTTCATCTTGTGCAGAACAAGTAAAATTTTCAGAGAAGTCCACCTGTATGACTTCAATATTTGGTTTGAAGTTGGAAGATGTAGCCATTAACCTTTCTTCATTATAGAATTTTGCCTGTTCTCTTTTCACAAAACAATGTTCCAAGAAAAAGGGCAATAGGGAAAGTATATATTCTGCCAAATCGGTTGTACTATCTTCCTCCTGAACCTGGCTGAACATCCTTCTTTTCTCCATACATGCCATGAACAATTCAATGTGGAGACCTCTTGATTATTAAAGACTTGCTCCTGCAAGTGATTGTACAACTTGTCCTTGCAATCAGCATTTCATGACCCAGCAATCTTATTTTGCTGACCGGCATACAATTTCAACCAGATATGATGATGAGTAAGCAGAACATGCCAGAACTACATGGTGCAAAGAATTCACAGCCAAAATCAAATTCTCAGACGCCTAAATCTAGCAACATGTTTTCTCTTTTTTTTTTCTTCTTCTTCAATTGAGATCTTGACTTCTTTCTTATGATTCTTCAATTTCTCTTTCTTCTTTTCTCTATATTTCCTTACACAGATTGTATGCTGTTTTTTATAAAGTAAAGTAAAGTGATCCCACAACAGGCCCAGAGGCCCTTGGGGTAGGAGGAGGTTAAGGCTCCCACTTTTTCTAGACAATCGGCACTTTATGTCAGCCGGGTTGTCAGCCCTGCGTGACGGCCGCCTTTACCCCAGAACAAGCATCTGGTACTCATTTCCATTACAGGCTGAGTGGACCCCAGGGCCATAGTGCCGCCAGAGGGTTTGGGTCAGTTTAAAAATCCTGACCCCAACGGGACTTGAACCCTCGACCCTCCGGCTTGTAGCCCAGTGCCTTAACCACTACGCTACGAGTTTTTTATACTCATCGTAATTATCTTTCTCCTTAAGCTTCTGCCTCATTTTTCTCATTCTCTCAGCAGAGGTTGATGCAATTTTGGCAATCACAGAATGAAAACAATGTCCAATAATGTCAAATTTTATTCCATCACTAAAAATAAGTCAGGTAATTTTCTTCTCCTGAAATGTGTGAAAACCCCATACTTCAAGTTTTTCATTGTCAGTCACATTACCTTAATATAATTTGATATATCACATTAAATAAAATTCATAGGAAGTTGTTAATTTCACCCAATAACATTCATTACCTCTATTTAATAATACCAGATTTTTAATAAAAATGAACAACATTTATTGCTTTTTAATTAATAAAATATATTTTGTCACTCACATTACACATTAATATGCAAATTCTAAATTTAATATTACTCTGTCCAATAAACATCTATATAAGTGCTTTTTGTTGTATTTCATACATCAAAGTATGAGAAAGGAAATTACAAACTCCCAATATATTATGTTGCTGTAAAATTAAAAAAATACTTACCTTGAAGTTATTGAAAATACGGTAATAACATCTGCAGGAAACGTCACTATCTTCTCGGAGCCAGAACAACAAAGAAATAGGTTTCCCACATAAATGCTATTGTGAAACAGGAAGTCCAAAGAGTAGACAACCTTACAATAAAAAAAATAAACGCAAATATACAATGTTAAAAAATAGACCAAAATGTCCCTTTTATCATGGAATGACCCTAAATACTTCTTCTGTCTTTACTAACATTTTGTAATATTTTAAACGTTTTTCAACGATACTTATAACATTCTTTTACAACATTTATTTATTTACGAGAAACACGGTAACATTACGACATTTATTATACAATATTGTGATACTCACTAGCTATTTTCTCTCCTCTTACAATGTTGCCACAATCAAAACTCAATTACACTATTTTTGTTAGGTTAGTACGATTTATGTTAGGTTATTGTCAGTGTATACCAGATTAGTGTACACTTCTGATAATAATATGCATGTAATTTATTTTGTTAGGTTAGAAAGAGAGAAGTTAGTGTACATCCACTTCTAATAAATGTTTGGGAACTTATTTTGAAGATTGGTCACACTGCACATGCTGCAACAGCTCAATAAACTCATGCGCACTGTTATTCTGTAGGACTTAGAAAATATATTGGGAAAGGTAAACTGTTTTTCCATAGTAAAATTTATTGGAAAAACTATAGTTTGATTTCGACTGCATATTTTATAAGTCCTACGGAATAATAGTACGCATGCGCATACATTTATAGAGTTGATGCTAGGTGGAACCATATATCTATGAAGTCCTACAAAAAATTTATAGACTTGTTGGTAGATGGACCATGTAAGTGTAAAATCGATATGACCAATCTGTGCAATAAATTCCCAAACATTTACTAGAAATTAATGTAAACTACATCTCTCCTCCTAACCTAAAAAAATAAATTACATGCATATTATTTACTAAAGTGTATACTAACACTAACCTAACAAAATTAAGTTAATGTATTGAAATAAAGTATTCACACATCTTGTGCATGTGCACTGCAGTTTTACAGAACTTTGAAGAAATCATTGTGTACATAAATAAATACTTAATAATTGTAAACAAATGTTACATGTATCATTGCAAAATGTTTAAAATAGTATAAAATATTAGTAAAGATGGAAGAAATACATAAAGTAACTGAATTACAAAATTATAGTATGGAAAATCAAATGGAAATTATACTAAAGTTGAGTCCAATTTCTTATTTGAAGTTTGGTCATACCAGACTGACATCTGTTGACGAGGATGCGCATTACAGTTATGTAGAACTTACAAGAAATTACTGAGAAATTTCGCATACATAAATCAATCCATAACAATTGTAAAATAGCAATTTTAAGAATCGTAAGAAAATGTTAAAATAGCAGGAAATGGTGAAATTAAACCTCATAGTGATTAATTCCTATAAAAGTTAAATAGTAGAAAATGTTAGTACAAACGAGAAAATTAAACATGCAACAGTTTTATATGAATATCGCATAGTGTACCATAGTGAGAACTAGTCTATAGTTGGGCCAAATTCCAGAACATGGTGGACCATAATAATTGCCCTTAAAAAAATACTGTGGTCTGAGCGGGAATCCAACCTGGAACCTAATGATCTGTAATCATAAGCTCTGATCACGAAGCCGTAAGGCTGTTCGTTATAGCTCTCTTAGCTATGGAAATCAAAATTGGCAGAATTTAACAAAAACCTGTCAATTTAAAAATCGTGCTAATCATTATCAATAGACTTACAATTGAAAACAGTAAAATAAACACAACGAAAGATGGAAATTGTTTAGATTGACAAGATTTACTTACATATCACAATAAAAAAGAAAAACGATAATTAATGTTTTTAATGTTGCAGTCCGTCCATTTCTACGGGTAGTTGATGTTTCGTTCTCTATGGTTGATGTAGTCAACAGCATAATAGTAAACAATTAATAAACAAACACTTGTTCCTATGGTAACAATCAATCATGATCATCAATCATCGTGATGCCAGGCTAGTTTTCTCTGCCAACGCTTGGAGCGCCGCAGTCGCTATGTCGAAAAGTAAATTCGTCTGCAGCATAGAGAAGGCAGTGAGAGTGCAGCCAACAGACTTCCTGAATTAAATATTTTTTTATTATTTGAAATGAGCTGGCCTACTCTTAATTTAAGTAGAAACATTATCGTGATAAAACGTTTGTTTAAACTATACCATGTAGCTTTGGATAATTTTTACACCTAGTTTTTTTTATTTATATCATAATAAACTGTATATTTTATACTATTATGTTGGCTGCGTATTTTAAAATGTAGGAGCATCGTGCATCAATTTTTTTTTTTGTTTAATTAGAAGGAATTTATTTTCTGTTAAAAGAATATTTTCTAGTATGCTTTCCTTTAGGTCGGTAGAAAATTTTTCTAAGTTCTATAGAATCGCAGTGCGCATGCGCTAGTGCTCCAATTATATATAAACGAAAATGCGCACAAGTTGTGCATTAGAGTTTTATTAGTTCACTTTGCTTTTGCAATCATTATGAATCTGTGCAGGTCTCAATTAATGATTTGGGTCGTTTTTTACATGCTGTGACGTGATAACGATCGCAAGATAGTTCACAAAACTCGCACATGCATGCTGCGCCTGGGTCGTGGTAGGTCTTCATTTTACACACTTTGTGGTGGTATCCATGTACTGCTAGGGAATTTACAAAATGGCGAAGATCTTGGTTTGTAGCCATCCACGTTCGATTTACCATTGCTTCTGTTGCGTAAAATTCTATCCAAATTTCTTTTTTCTTAGCTTGGAGCTCTGCTCCAATTATCCCAGGTAGATAAATGCAACCTCCAGCAGTTGGCGGTATCTGTATGAGAAGTCAGTATGACCAACATTGACACAATAATCCCAGAACTTGTCTGAAAATGTATAATTTATTTTACGTATCAAATCACTTTTAAAAAGCAAGGAACCTAAAAGCTAACCAAACCTATATCAATTACTGTAACACAAATCAATTACTCTAATGTAGGTGACATCCAGGGAACGTGGAATCACATTTAAAAAGCAAGTTCGGGTTGTTGATGGTGGCAACGCTGGAACAACATAGGAAGTGGAGGGAAAATAACAAAGAGTAGGAAGTAAGCAATGTAGCACGACCGTGTTTTACGCAAATATATAAATATGAAAAAAAAACTCGTTGCAACATTGGAAGATGTTTAAAATGTGTTAAAAAGTGTTGCAAAATGTTTTGAAAGTTTTTAAGAGTGTTTAGTGCATCAGTGGAATAAGATATAAAATTGAAAAATTTTTCGGACCTGAAGGAAAGCACAGCCGTATTATTAATACCCTCCATGGTATCTTTACCTTGTCTGGTGGTGGAGTGGCTTGCGTGCTTAAATGATCCCGAGAGCTATGCCGGCGGTAGCATTGCTGCCGATAGGGTTACCCATGCCTGACTGGTCGAAGGTGATAACCCAGACGAAAAAAGTACCTTGGTCGAAAGAGTGACGATCTTTCACCGTAAAAATACAACCGTCAAGAAATGCGGACATGGGTTCAACTGGTGTAAAATTTTCCACAGGTCAAATAGTCCCTCATTCGGTTCTCCGGGCGGGGACTACTTCAGGGAACCCATGCCAAAGGCTCAAACATAGGGACATGTTCCTAGGAACATGGAATGTTAGGACTTTATACAATAGCGGGGCGCTAGAGGTATTAACCCGTGAATTAGATAAATCACCCTTGGATATAGTCGCTTTACAGGAAGTTAGGTGGCCAGGAAAAGGTAGTCAGGAATCAGGAAGCTTTGCATTATACTACGGGGGTGCAGAAAGACCTGAATTTGGAACGGGTTTTTTAGTCAGAAGGAGGATCCTATCCGCTATCCGAGATATTAAGTTTGTCAGTGATAGGATATCATACATAATTCTAAAGGGTAAACGGCATGATTTTATAATCGTAAATGTACATGCTCCCACAGAAGATAAAGATGACAAGATCAAGGATGAGTTCTATGAAGAATTAGAATGCTTATTTGATAGCCTTTCACGATATCATATGAAAATTGTCTTAGGAGATTTTAATGCAAAAGTGGGGCGGGAAGATATATTCAAACCAACAATAGGCAAATTCAGTCTTCATGAAGATAGTAACGACAATGGGGTTAGATTAGTCACCTTTGCCACATCAAAGAATCTCATTGTTAAGAGCACAACATTTCAGCATAAGGATATTCATAAATACACCTGGACGTCTCCAGATGGCAAAACTCGAAACCAGATAGATCACGTATTAGTGGGCAAACGCTGGTACAGTAGCATCATCGATGTTAGATCAGTTAGGGGACAGACTGCAATTCGGAACATCATCTGATCAGGGTGAAAATCAGACAACGGCTATCGCTAATGAGAGGAACAAACGCTAAAGCTGATTCTGAAAAATGTGATTTAAAAAACTTGAAAAATGACGAAATGCGGCTAGAACACGAAATTAAAATTGCTAATATATTTGAAGTACTGAAATATTCAGATGATAATGTGGCAAACGAAGAAGAAACTGATATAAATAAAGAATGGGAGGCTGTAAGATATAACTTACTATTAAATTGTCAGCATCAGAAAGCATTGGTTACTTAAAAAAGAGGCAAAACAAGAAATGGTTTGATGAGGAATGTGCCGACATTGTAAAGAAAAGAAAGCAAGCAAAAATGAAATGGTTACACGAGCCAAATGAAGTAAATTTGGAGCAATTGGGTAGTGTTAGACGGGAAATCACGTGGTTACTAAAGAGTAAAAAGAGGGAATATCTGAGAGAGAAAATTAATGATCTTGAAATGAATGTCAAAAGTAGGAACATTAGAGAATTATATCAGGGAATCAGGATAGAGAAGAAAGGGTTTCAGGCTAGAACAAACATAATTCGGAATGAAAATGGGGATATGATTGCAGATTCTAGGGGTATATTAAATAGATGGAAAAGTTACTTTAATCAATTATTAAATGTACATACAGAACAGGATATTGAAGAGGATAATTTTCAGACAGCAGAAATGTTAATCGTAGAACCAAGTGCATTAGAGGTTGAAATGGCGATAGAAAAATGTTGTTGTTGTTGTTTTCAAATGCTGGGCCTTGGCACCGAAGCCATTAGCGATAGAAAAATTGAAGCTGTATAAAGCATCAGGTTCAGATCCCAGCAGAACTGATAAAATCAGGTGGAGAAAAATTGATGGACAAGATACATCAGTTGCTTAATATGATTTGGGATAAAGAAGCTCTTCCAGATGAATGGAAAGAATCAATTATCATACCAATTTATAAGAAAGGAGATAAAACTGATTGCAACAACTATAGGGGCATCTCATTACTTTCAACTTCGTACAAAATTCTAACAAATATATTAGTAAGCAGACTTACTCCTTATATTAAGAAGCTCTTCCAGATGAATGGAAAGAATCAATTATCATACCAATTTATAAGAAAGGAGATAAAACTGATTGCAACAACTATAGGGGCATCTCATTACTTTCAACTTCGTACAAAATTCTAACAAATATATTAGTAAGCAGACTTACTCCTTATATTGATGAGATTCTAGGAGATCATCAACATGGATTTAGAAGAAACAGGTCTGCAACGGATCAGATTTTTAGCTTAAGACAGATTTTAGAAAAGAAATGGGAATATAATGGTACTGTACACCAACTATACATAGACTTCGAAAAGGCATACGATTCAATTAAGAGGGAGAAGTTATATAGTATCCTGCTAGAGTTCAGAATTCCTAAAAAGTTAGTTAGACTTATACGAATGTGTCTAAATGACACAAAGAGTAGGGTGCGTGTAGGCAAACAGTTTTCGAACACTTTTAAAATCTAGAATGGGTTGAAGCAAGGAGATGCACTATCTCCTCTACTATTTAATTTTGTACTAGAGCATGCCATCAAAACTTCTAGAGGATGAGGAAGGTCTACAACTCAATGGTATTAATAAGCTGTTAGTTTATGCTGATGATGTAGTACCATTGGCCGATAGCGAGGAGATACTGAAGGACAACACGCACACACTATTGAGTAACACTAAGAAATTAGGACTGGAAGTATATATCAATTAAACTAAATATATGGTCACACGTAGAAATACATTATATAATGGAAATGGACAGCTAATGACAAATGAGGAAAATTTTGAGGAAGTGGCTGAATTTAAATACCTAGGAACAATAATTACAAATAGAAATGAGATGCACAAAGAAATTAAACATAGGCTCAATTCTGGAAATGCGTGCTATTATGCATTGCAGAGACTCTTGATGTCCCAACTCCTTTCAAAAAACGTTAAAGTGAAAATATATAAAACTATTATTCTACCAGAAATATGTTATGGCTGCGGAACATGGACTCTTACTTTAAGGGAATAAAGGAGGTTACGAGCATTTGAGAATAAAGTACTTAGGAAAATTTTTGGACCAAAGAGAGATGAACAGACAGGTGAATGGAAAAGACTACATAACAATGAACTACTTGGCCTTTATAGGAAGCCAGATATAATAAGAACAGTTAAATCTCGTAGGCTCCGATGGGCAGGACATGTGGCGCGTATGGGGAATGAAAGAGTGCATGGAGGCTTCTTGTAGGAAAGCCAGAGGGAAAACACCCAGTTGATAGACCAAGAATCAAGTGGGAGAATAGCATTAACTTTGATTGGAGGGAAGTAGATTATACAGGGAATGTTTGGAAAGCATTGGCTCAGGATAGGGATGTATGGAGAGCTTATGTCCGCGTGGCCATGAACCTACGGGTTCGATAGTGCCAGTGAGTTAGTTAAGTATTATTAATAAGTTTATGCATTAAAATAAAGGTTTTATGCCCATCACAATTCTACACGTACATTCTTATGCCACTGATGCACTAAACACTTGTAAACACTTTTGTACTGTTTTAAACATTTTGCAACGATCTTCAAGCTTTCTTTACAATATTTTATATTTATATATTTACGTAAAACATGATCGTGGATACATTACTTACTTGCTACTTTCCCATGTTGTTCCAACGTTGCCACCAATTGAAAATAATTTCAAACCATATTTAGTGTTAGTGTACATAAAATTAATTTATAGTTCATTAAATAGTACGCATGTATAATTGTTAGTCTATATAGTGCGTACAGAAATTTTAGGGAACAAAATGCTTTTGTACAGTGTTCAAAATAATATGATTTTAAGTAACTTATTTTTTTCTAGTGTTAGGTATATAGATGCCATATCTTTGACGTAATTATATTGAATTATTATTCATCTAGCCACCTGCCATTGTTCTGGGGGTCAAGTTTTGGATAAGATTCTCTATCTATCTTGCTTATTCCATATCTACTCTTCCATAATTTTCATCCATTGAATTACCCTTTTCTAGACATTCTCCTTAACTTGTTCTACAGACTTTTTCTATATCTTCGTCAACCTCTGAAAAGACGGTGTTAATAGAGCCAGTAAAGTTACGTAAGACATAGCAAGCCATAACAGATAACTGTCTGCTATCGAAGGATAACCATATATTGAATTTATATATTTATATATTGTAACTTGAACCCCAGAATGTGTACTTGAGACTGAAGACATAATTCATGAATTAAAACGTAAAAAAACAATAAAGGAATATTTAATTATAAGTACGATACTTGTTTTGTAATTTTTTTATTTCAGCAAGAGAACTGATATTTTTAGATAGGAGAATGTTTGTTTTTTACTGGTTCTTTTATATTTTTAGATAGGAGAATGCTTGTTTTCTACCAGTTCTTTTATAGCATACTTTATGGTTATTCTGTTGAAATAATATGTAGGATTTCTGTATTTTTTCATGTTCATATAATCGTAGTATGTTTATAAAGATTCAGAAAGCTATGTAGTGTCCATTACAGTACGTACTTTGTATAACTTTTTTTTATCTTTCAATTCAAATGTGCAAATGTCTAGTAATGCTGCTCTTGACCTCCATCTGGAAAGGGGTCATATTCACCACCAATACAGTGAAATGAATGGTTTATTGTGATTTAATGAATTGTTTGATTGAGATTATCATATGTTAAGAACAGTAAGATAGTAAAATACCTGTAATTTTGAATGTATCTTTTTTGTTAGGGACCAAATTTTGTTGGCAAAATATGTAGGGAAAGAAATTAAAAAATCTCAATGCATTAATTCTTCATAATTACTTAAATTATCTTATTGTTTATTATTATTTTTGTTCATATATCTAAAATAAATAAATGATTATTAAATGATATCTCTATTTTTATTTGAACCTTTCCTTGAAAATCAGGGTCATCCTTTCTTTAATTCTAAGAAAATGTAATGCAAAAAATAATTTTATTTCTAAGAAAATTCGAACAAAAAACCAGTTTACATGAATACTTTAAAAGAATTAATTGACTTATAAAATATTTTTCCAGTTTTCTAAAACTAATCAACTGTTTTTCTGATTAATATTTAATTTTAGGAAGTTATATTTTGAGGTTATTTTAATTATATTATTTTTAGTCTGGACATCTTACCTCAATATTAATGTTGATTTGTTCTTGGACATGTTTCAAAACAATTCTGTTTTATCGTCAGCTTTCCCAGACTGTTTTTCTGATGTTAAGAATGTATTCCATGTATTGGATAAAGAGTAAGTTGAGGGTCTTGGAAATTGAGATGAAGTTCTGAATATTGATATATTCATAAGTCATAACACTGTGAGGTTTTATTTAATAATAATTGGATTAATCAAATTTTACAACTTGCCTCATACTTTTGTAAAACAGAGGACCGGTTTCGAAAGAAGTTTCCCTTTCGAAACTGGTCCTGAGTTTTTCATAAGTAATTCTACGAGTGATTTCCAAATTATCGATAAATTCACGACTCACAAAGTGACATTTGTTAGGACTGTTTAACGAATAAAATTAAGCTGTTTACTCACAAATCATTATTTAACTATAATTATTTTAAAATATTTATATATTTAATGTAAAGCGATGTTTGAAAACAAATGAGAAACGATAGGTACACTTCATCTCCTTCTTTTGTTTATCACTGCAACCAGATCATACTATTTATTGCCAAAGGAACGCAATATTGTAAGAATGCTCTCTAGTGGAGAAAAAGTGAAACACATCAAACTGTATATTAATTAATTTCTGATGTCGTATGATGTAAATATGACAATTATATTTTTCTGGATTATTACCTGGGAAAAAATACATTTAAGAAAGTGCAAAGAGTGGTTTCTTTTTTTGGTGGTATAATAAATTGCTACAAATGTTTTTATATTAACTCCTGCAAGCGCTGTGTGTTGACATCTATGCACTATATATACAATCTGGTAGCCGTATTTCTTCAAAGGCTCAGTCACTGCAAAATAATGGTCAGACCAGTTCAGAATATTAAAAAGGAGGAGCTTTCTTTAATATGGTAAATTTAACATTGATAAATATTTCGTGAAACACAACTCTGATTGGTTGTAAAACAGAAATCATTGAAACGTGATTGGTCATTGACTCCCATTTGGGGCATGAGTTAAATAGTCAATAATATGAGGTGAGCTGTAAAATCTGATTAATTATTATTCCACAAATTATTTGAAATGTGGTATTATGAACGCCAGAAGTGACAACTGAGCCAGCAGGGTCAACACTGTTTAGTTATACTTTTATCGATAGATGGCACAAATTGTTTTGCCAATAATACAGTATGCTGTAATCGGTTAGTGTTTTCTGCCATTGCTTGTGGTCTCTGGAGTCTAGACATCACTGAATAACATTGTCGTTAGTCATCTCTATAATGGGTTTTCTCTGATTCAGACCAGAGATAACTCACACCAGCGCCTTTAGTTGGTCATCTCTGGTCCAGTGTTAATCTGTCGATTTACTGGGTTATCGTTGGATTTACTCGAAGATTTATCATTACATTCAATTTTGCCAATATAACATTTTCCTGATAGAAGCAAATTTTGTATCTTTATTTATTATTTATTTATTATCCATCCATCAGAACATCATAGATGCTTTTGGACTTGTCTAAATTACAATTTACACATAAATAATAATAATACACACACATATATAAATTAATTTATATTGTCGTTTCAACTTAATAGATACAAATGTTAACAGGAATATAATGTAACTCTAATTACTCAAATAAAATGCAACTAAAACACAAAAAGTCATTTTATAACAATCTTTAAATAGTCGTCCTGAGATTGTTGTCCACTTGTGGAATTGCTGGCAGATGCATAGTCGTATTATATTGGCCTATCGTACCCAATTATACACAATTCATAATATATGATTTTATGAACTTGAAATAACTTCAAAATAAAACATGTTCACGTATTCCATTGGTGAGTATAACCCCATTACTAAATATATTAGAGCAAAAATGTCATACCAGTAAATGACGGCGTATTTTGTTGTTTAGTTGTAGATTTTAATTATAATTAATCATTAATGTAGGATTTTAATTGTCAATCAGCCAGAATGATTGAAGATTCTTTTTTAAAGTTCATAGACAATGACCAAAATTTTTATAGCCTGCATCAGATGTGGCTCCTGCTTAAACTTGCCGGGAGTTCACTCTATTACACTTAAAATTAGCATTAAAATTTAGTTGATAGAAATTTAGAAATACTCAAATACCATGAGAATGGCCTGAATATTGGCCAGAAAGAGAAAAAAAACATTCAATTCCATTCCTTTGACACAGTATAACCTCTCACCTTCTAGGTAGGTACATTTACGTGCTACCTGAGCCCAACATGACCTGTTGGGAAAAGGATTTAACTATAGATTACACATTTTATTTTACCACATAGGACATGAAGGCTCTCCCCATAAGTGGGATCAGCTCAGTGTCAGGGCCTTCTCCAAAATAACAACATTAAGACAAAACACACTATTCACACACATATTCATGGTGAATATGATGATGATTATGATTGCCTGATGATGTTCGGGGACCATTTGGACCATAAAGATGGCTGACATTTGACTTACTGAGAGAAAAAAGCTAAAAAAAAATCATCCAGTAAACTTGTCTCAACTGGAATAGAACCCAATACCACAACAGTGGACAAAAAAAAAGACATTAGAAAGAAAACATTGTTAACAATTATGAATTATTTTAAGATTATTTAGGCATAAGACATGCAATATTTTGAAAAAAATGAATACAATTTGTACAAATATAAAATGTAACAGAAAATATTAAGTAAAAATACAGTAACAAAAATAAAAGCAATATGTTTAAAAGAAATTGATTTTTAAAAAGTTATACATGCTCTAAACGGTTTTTATATATAATGTCTCAAATTGATGTATACATTCTTTGAAAAGTTATTTCTCATCAACAAAATGAGACAAATATAATTTTTGTTGTGTTGTATTTCTTAAATGTCCTTAAGTCTATACATGTCCAAAATGTCCACCTTCTACTACACTACACTCTGAACAATGATGCTGAACAGAATGACATACCGTCTGGATTATTGCTAATGTAATATCACTGATGGCATGTTCAATCTGATCTCTCAGTCCCTCCAGTGTTTGTAGTTTTTGGAGTACATCGTGTTCTTTTGTGTTCCCCAAAAGTATAAATCTAGAGGGGTTAAATCGGGAGATCGAAGCGGAAACTCTGTAACACTTCCTCTATGTCCTATCCATCTCTGATTGAATGTGTGATAGAGAAAACTTCTCACATTGGTGTGAAAGTGAGGTGGAGTCCTGTCTTGTTGGAAGTAAACCTCATTTTCATTCTCAAAGAGATCATTAAGTCATGGAGTCATGAGTTCCAAAATTTTCAGGTAAGTCTGATCTGTGACAGTCTCTTCAAAGAAGTATGTCCCAATTAATCATCTGGAAGACAACCATACCATACCGCTATATATTAAAATAAACCAAAAAAGATATTCTCCATAAATCATCGAAATTTGACCACTACAAGTGAAATCCAAAAGTAAAAATTGACTAGCAACTGCCTTTCATAAAACATATACCATTCAATTGAATTAACCTTAAATTGGTAATATATCCTATAAGATACTTTGTTTATTATTTTTTTTAAAGTGATGGAAAAATGAATTGGTAGATATTTAAATTGTTGTCAAATTACACAATACGCAAATAGGTAATAACTTACAATTTTTCAAGATTTGTTTTCTCTGCACTCTGACACTTTTAAATAAGCTAACTAACTCACTGGCGCTATAAAATCCATAGGTTCATGGCCATGCAGACATAAGCTCTCCATATATCCTTATCCTGACCTAATTTTTCCAATCATCCCCTGTATAATCTACTTCTCTCAAATCCGAGTTAATATTATTCTCCCATCTCATTCTTGGCCTGCCTACTGGGCACTTTACCTCTGGTTTTCCTACGTGTTTCCATGCCCCTCTTTCATTCCCCCATTTGTGCCACATGTCCTGCCCATCACAGTCTATGAGACTTAACTGTTCTTATTATATCTGGTTTCCTATAAAGATCATGTAGCTCACTGTTATGTAGTCTTCACCATTGACGTCTGTTCATTGTTCTTTGGTCCAAAAATTTTCCTAACAACTTTATTCTCAAATACTCATAATCTTCTCTCCTCTCTTAAAATAAGAATCCATGTTACACATCCATATAATATAACTGCGAGTTTTATATATTTTCAGTTGAATGTTTTTTTAGAGAATTTGGGGTGACAAAAGTCCTTATAATGCATAATAGCATGCATTTCCAGAATTGAGCCCAATGGCAGAGCGTGGAATTTCGACAAGTGTTAGCCATCATTTTATTTATTGTGATATGGATATAATATTGTATTTATTAATTAGATATATATAAGTAAACAAACTTCTAAAAAGAATGACATGCAATGTCAGCAGTGTCAAATATAATAAACTACTATATGTATAGGGCTTAGGTAATAGAAGGGGGTAATTGGACATATAAATGGTTAATTAAATAATTATATAATGCATGATTTTAAAACACGCTGGTTTATAGAGATTATAAGTGAGCTCTGTACATTGGTAGCCTCGTCTTCTATTAAAGATACTAAGGGTGAGATCTTTTGTTTTATTTTATTGAATAAAGTAGTGGATATAGTATGTATTAAGTCATTTTGAACATCATGTGATGTGCCAATGAACACAGTACAAATTTTCAAATTGTTTCTTAATTTCTGATCTATAATGCAACAATTCAATATAATTAGGCCCTACCTCAGAGTTTTTAACATGGCCCCTAAATGGCAGCTCTTGTTCGGCTAAGAAACACACAGTGTCTATTAAGCAGCTAATAATGTACTTGTTTGCTTTAATGTTTTCATTATGCTTTTCCGTATTAATTTTGATAGCTCGGCTTCGGGACTCTTCAATTCTAGTGGCCAAACTTACGTAGCACTATTTCACAGTTAACATGGACTTCAGATAGTTCATGTCGTTTTTCAGCATATGAAAACTATTTTCATCAGAAACCCCCTTTGTTGACCAAACATTTTTCTCCATCGAAAATAGAAGGCAGGGCTAACAATAAAGGGAACATGACTTCTGCAGCCAGCCATGTCATGTTCATACCAACCTTCATGTCCATCATTAAATGAAGCACTTTATTTTTGTTTGACTTATAATGCTATTTAAAGTCTCTCGTATTGAATTAAACGTGTCCATATTTTGCCATACAAAATCTGTGGACACTCCCCCTAGCCCTGTAGCAATCAAAACACGTGTCAGTGTCTGAATATCTCCCTCATTAACACAGCTGCTGTCACTATCACTCATATCATGAGGAGGTTGTGTATAATCAGGTGCAAAGAAACTATCCTCACTATCTGATATAGACGCTAAATCACTATGTTTAACAATCTCATCTAACATTTTATCGACAAACTTAAAATTTTCCTCTTCTGACAACACTTGGTTTCCTGCACACGCACGAGCCATGGTTTCACAAAGACTGCAATAATTGTTTCAAAAGAAAAGTTTGAGACCACACAATGAGACACTTTACAGATATTTATTCTTTTTCGGCAAAAATAAGGCACAGGATATGTTCAGAAGAGGGTCTGGCTGAAAAAAAAGTATTTCCTTTCACTAACAAGTAGCCACCTCACTCCACTTGCCTTGTCATAAATTATGTCATAACATGAAGGGGAATCTTTTCTTAACACGGTGACAAAAAATAAGTTCTCCAACATGTAAAACAACCTAGTTATAGGCTTTGGAAATCATAGATGTACCAAGCGTGTTGACATGGCAATCTGCATTTGGATATTTAAAAGTCCTGGCGTTTTAACACGTCTTCCTGCATCTGGGAAGGGAACGCCATGTTTAAATGTCTATGCTGATGGGTTAAACTTTTTTTTTCTTTTCAAGTAAGCTTCTGCAGGTAAAGGGATGACTTAACAAGTCTTCAATAACTCAAGCACATTCATCTCCCATGATAATATTTATTGAGTGGTTTAATTACTGTATTTGATACACTCAGAAGCACTGTGTACACAGGACTTACTCGGAGCAACCGAAACCTTGATGTTAGCCGTTCCTAGAGTGCTAACAGGGCAGCTACAGAGTAGCATTGGGCAGCCTGATACTCGGCTTGAAATACAGCACGATGTACTACCGATCAGCTTGAATGCACCTGTGCAAAATATTCTCAAGATCCTGTTCCATGTTAGCCTCGGGAGGACGGCTAACAGCGTGGGGATTTAAATACATTGAAGCACATTGTATAGTATTGGAATGCTACAGTATATACACAACGCATACAATATACATTATTATGTTACTATTGTTTACAACATTTGACTACTATCAATGCAATGTTGTATCTCGTTCCGGTATTATGTTCCATTTTAATTAAATATCAAAGAGTTTAATTCTAACTTTTGAAAGTGTTTGCCGGCTAACAGTCTTAACATGGACCCTCTGCCTATGTTTCTGCATCTCATTCTTGTTTGTAATTATTGTTGCTAGATATTTTAATTCAGCCACTTCTTCAAAATGTTTCTAGTTTGTCATTATCTGTCCATTTCCATTATATAATGTGTTTCCATGTTTAACCATATATTATTTAATTTTATTGATGTTTACTCAATAGAATGTGCATGTTGTCCCTTAGTATCTTCTCACTGTCGTCTAATAATACTACATCATCAGCATATAAATAACGGCTTATTAAGACCATTGAGTTGTAGACCTTTTTCAGCCTCTAAAAATTTGACATGTTCTAGTGCAAAATCAAATAGAAGAGGAGATAGTGCATCTCCTTGCTTTAACCCATTGTGAATTTCGATAGTATTTGAAAACTGTTTGACTACATGCACTCTACACTTTGTGCCATTCAGACACATTCAAATAACTTTAACCCATTCGCCTCATAAGACGAGGTACAATCGCCGGCTGTTTAATGGCCTTCAACACAGAAGACGAGGTACACTCGCTTACGTCTGCCTCAAATATTTTGTACATCCTTTGGCAGGGTAATATTTTGTTAACATTTATGAATAGTAGGGGAATATAGTTTGCCCTTCACCCTTATTGAGATCTCAAGTACCGTTATATTTTCTTCGTTTTGAATGTATGAAAATAGACAATATAATTTACGGTGAATTAAATTCGGTTTGTGGAGAAATTCACTGAGCATTTAAACCTGAAGCGAATGGGTTAATTAGCCTTTTAGGTATCCCGAATTCCAACAGGATACTATATAAAATCATCATCATCATCATCCATGCAGGTATTAGGCCATGTGGCCTGTTATGGTCTCAAAGAGAAATTGGTTTGAGACTTGAAAGCAAATGTAAATTTTTCGCCCAATGGTTGGTGGCCCAGAGGGGTATTATTGTGAGGTTCCCACTAATGTAGCATTTCCTCTACATTAAGGTGATGTGGTTATACTGCCAATACTCAGTCCTCAGAGCCTCATTTGTAATAGCAGGTTGCACCACGAGCAGGTTGAGGATGAGATTTGGATAGGAGAGTTGATGAAATGCATGTCACTATCCCTTGCAACACATTATAACTTCTCCCTCTTAACCTTTAAGCACCCAAGTTTAAATGGCCACCTAGCTTTTAAACTCCTTGGCTTTTGACTATAACTTTGTTAATTTTATTAACTCGTATTTTAAAATCTGTGGGGGTCACAAACATCAAACAACGTTTAAAGTGTTAAATATTATTGTAAAATCAGTGGTATTCACGGCAAAAATCCGTAGTGATATTTTGTACCATAGAGAGAATTTTTAAATTCACGATAGTTACCAAATAACTTTAGGGACTTTAGAGTGTTGTGAATCAGGTTAGAAGTGAAAAACTATATATAGATTTAGGTATATTCTATCCCTCGTTCATTCTTTTCTTTATTATGTTGCATCCGGTCAGTTGACATGTGGTCAGCATGTCGAGTCCCCCAGCCGTTATAGCTTGTTTACTCAACCAAACAATTATTCTTTCATTTGTTAGACTTGACCATTCTATACAGTTTTCTTCTTCTGACTTAATTGGTGCCAAAACAACACACAGAGACTATCGATTTAGACTTGTCAGAGACGTTTTGCAACAGGCTGATAGAACACCCTGTAGACGACTCCCTGGATAGACCTAGTATATTGAGTACAGACATTTCGTGACTTGAAGTCAACTTTAGTCAACATTGGTGGGTAGCTTTACAAAGACTAAGTTGTCGTGTGTGTTCGGCGCGGGGAATCAGAAAACGTGTGCAAGTGAAATGTAAAAGTATGATGTCGGTTTGTGAATTGGTGATTGTTTCGAGAATTATCACACAAAAACAAACATTTAATAAACAAATGCTATCTTCTCATCATGTTGCCAAGCATCTGATAACCCTGAAAAAAGGTATGTTACAAAAGTAGTATTATCCAGTATAATTTCAAGCAACCAAACAGGTCCGCCTGCTCAGAACCCATACGCTGGGTCTGCGGGCAGACTGGACGTACAATTTAAAACCCAGCATATGGGCTCCTAAGCGTTTAAAGGTTAATTGAGTCATATGCCTTTTTTGAAGTCTACATATAGTTGATGCAAAATGCCATTATATTCCCATTTCTTTTCTAAAATCTGTCTTATATTAACAATCTGATCTTTTGTAAACCTATTTCTTCTGAATCCACATTGAGGATCACCTATTATGTCATCAATAAAGGAAGTAATTCTGGATACTAATATATTTAGTTAGAATTTTGTATGAAGTTGAAAGTAATGAGATGCTCCTGTAGTTATTGCATTCAGTTTTATCTCCTTTCTTATAGATTGGTATGATGATTGATTCTTTCTGTTCATTTGGAAGAGCTTCTTTCTCCCAAATCATACTAAGCAACTGATGCATTTAGTCCATCAACTTTTCTCCCCCTGATTTTATCAATTCTGCTGGAATCTCATCTGAAGCTGATGCTTTATAGATCTTTAACTTTTCTATCACCATTTCGACCTCTAATGCACTTGGTTCTGTGATTAATATTTCAGCTGTCTATAAATCTTTTTTTCAATATCCTGTTCTGCATGTACATTTAATGGCTAATTAATGTAATGTTTGATCTAACTTGAAACCCTTACCTCTCTATCTGAATTCCCTGATATAATTCTCTAATGTTCCAGTCTTTTGCATTAATTTCAAGATCATTAATCTCCTTTCTCAAATATTTCCTTTTATTACTCTTAAATAACCTTATGGTTTCCTACCTGATGTTACCAATTTGTTCTAAATTTACTTAATTTGACTCATGAAATCAATTCATTTTTGCTAGCTTACTTTTCATTACAATGTTGATACATTCCTCATCAAACCATTTCTTGTTTTGCCTCTTTCTTAAAAAAGACAGACACTTTCATATGTTGACAATTTAATAGTAGGCCTATCTTTAATAGTCTCTCATTCTTTATTTATATCATTTTTTTCTTCAGTTGCCACATTTTCATCTGAAGGTTCCAATATTTCAAATCTATTAGCAATTTCATCTAGTATCTTGCTGCAGTATCGCAATCACGTTAGGGCCTAACCGCCATAATAATAAAATATTATAAAAAAACGATAAAACACACAATACACTTGTTTATTATACCAGAAGATAGGGAATAAATAATCACCTTTAATATGCTGATTGAAGTCACACTCAAAGTTCATACAAGGGTTTTATAAATAAAAACGAGGGTAAAAATTATAATAAAATAGAATATCTTAGACTAGAAGTGATTTCACATCAATATATTTTTCAAACTATGAGGACACACTTACGAAAGCTTATATAATCACACAAACAATCTTGCTTTTGAATAACACTAGTTTCAAACTAATGGGACACTCTTACGAAAACTTATATAACCCAAACACATTAGATAAGTAGAAAAACATCTTATACAACTTGGTCCTGACAGACCCAGGAAGATTGCTATAGGTTGAGTAATAAATAAGGGTTTCCACGAATTTGGAGGATAGTGAAAGGTAAAAATTATCATATAAAAACGCTGGGTTTTGGAAATAAATTCAGAACGGTGTGGAGGACCAAAGCTTTCGCTTCATGGTCCTCCTGGGGAGGAGTGCAGCTTCTTCATGGGTAAGAAACAACATTTTATCATCACTCTAAAAAGTTCAAGTTTTCTAAAATGGTCATTTTCTGAAACAAAATAACTTAGAATAATTTGGAAGACCAAAGAGTCAAATATCTTAGAATAATTTTGTTAATTATTAAGAATATGCATTATTATAAGAAACTTAAGGGTCAAGCAAGATGAATAATAACCTAAAGTTGATTTTTAAATGGTTCTCTCTCTGAGTATTAACAATGTTTAATTGTTCGGCTCAATTCAACATGGTGATTTTTAATTATAACTGTTATTTTTATGATGATTTTTAATATATTTCTTTATGGTTGTTTAATTAATAAATTATGTCAATATTTGTTTTAATGTGTTTATATGTGAAGTTTGCCCACCAAAAAACCAAGGCCAACCGCTCGGGCCAAAGACCACCTAAACTATAGAGATCCTTTTACGCTATGTTACGACTGGGGTTAACTTCCATTATAACACGCAGTTTATCATTTCTCAAGGTTTTTAATTCAAATTTTTCAGAATCACCTTTAGCATTTGTTCCTCTCATAGGCAATGATCATTATCTGATTTTTACCCTAACTAAATGATGATCCAAATTGTAGTCTGTCTCTCTAACTGGTCTAAAGTCAATGATCCTACTGTGCAGTGTTTGTCCATTAAAACATGATCTAATCTGGTTCCGAGTTTCACCATTTGGAGACATCCAGGTTTATTTATGAATATTCTTATGCTGAAATGTTGTGCTCTTAAAAATAAGATTCTTTGGTGTGGCAAAGGTGAGTAATGCAAACCCATTGTTGTTACTACCTTCATGAAGACTGAATTTGCCTATTGTTGGCGTGAATATATCTTACTGCCTCATTTTTGCATTGAAATCTCCTAAGATAATTTTCACATGATATTGTGAAAGACTATCAATTAAAAAAAAACTCCTGGCGCAACAGGCCTACAAGGCCCTTAGCCTACCAACCGGCTGCTGGCCTCACATCCACATGTATCAATCACAGAGGTAGATGATAATGAGCCAGTGTAGGGGTGACATGTGGTCAGCATGTCGAGTCCCCCAGCCGTTATAGCTGGTTTTCTCAACCTGGAGCCGCTACTTATTGTAGCTACCCAAATGCATCACGATGCTGGGTGGGCACCGGTCCCATACTGGCCAAAATACCATGAGAAAATTTCTTCCCCCATGGAGACTCGAACCAGCGCAAGTCCCGTAGCTCTGCACCAAGGCTTCCTACCTTAACCACTCAGCTACGGAGACTATCAAATACACATTCTAATTCCTCATAGAACTCATCCTTGATCTTGTCATCTTAAAAAAATTCCGTGGCGTAACAGGTTCAACAAGCCTCACATCCACTTGTGCTAATCACAATGTTGACCATCTAGCCAATACAGGAATGACAATGTGGCCAGCACGCTGGGTCTCCAGTTTACTTAACCTGGAGCTTCTACTTTTTGTAGCCCTTATAATCCTGGTGGATATGGTCCCATACTGGCTGAAATTCCATGATAAAATGTCTTCCCCCATAGGGATTTGAATCAGTGCAAGTTCCATAGCTCTGCACCAAGGCATGATATCTTAAACCACTTGGCTATGGTGTGTAGCCTTCAGATATTCACTAACATATCTCTGAGAAAGGACTGCATTTTCTGGTTGATAGCAGCACTATGCAGTATCTAATATGCGATGATACTGTGTACTTATGTTGAATATGGTGGGTTAAAGATACACTGCAAGACAAAGTAACTCAATTGAATATATGTGTGGGAAATAACACTATGAGGTTTATTTTAATTATATTTGAGTTGTGTTTCTTGACTCACCCTCATATTTTTTGATTTTTATGCAGACTGGTTTCTTTGTTATCTGAGCAACATTCTTGATGCATCACAACAAATGTACATTGTGATGCATCGAGAATGTTACACAGATAGCAACGAAACCAGTCTGTATAAAAATCAAGAAACATGAGGGCAAGTCAAAAAACACAACTCAAATACAATTAAAGTAAACCAAGTTTATGCTTTATTAAAATGGAAGACAAGTCTTAAAATATTTTCTTTCAAGTGCTCCCTTTCCACTAGCTAAACTCAACTCCACACCCTTATGAGCAAGTGGTGAAGAAATTGTTGACAGTACACAAGTTGGTTTTATATTTAATAATTTAATTTAAATTTTCCATTATTGCTGTATTATTTATTTATTTTTTTAAATTTTATTAAATGCTAGAGAAAAATTTGATTAGACACTCACCTCTCATCGCTGGGGTCCTGAAATCGAGTCTTGGTCACTCCATGTGGGTTTCATGGTGGAGAAAATTGAGCTTGGGCAGGTTTTTCTCGGGGTTTCTCCCGTTTTCCCCTGCCACAAATTTCATTCCATAATTTCTCCATAATCATCTCATCCATATCATATCATTTCATTTCATTCATCTGCCCCTGTGACGGTTCATCAGAAGTGGTTGGCCGGTACTCTTGTCGTTCACAGACCTCTATAAATATAGGGGCTTCATCTGATCTCATTCCTTGACACAACCCTGAGTTTGACACAAGTTGAGGATATTTATTTACTAGATTATATCTTTATTAATTTATAATTTAGTTACAATTTTGAGGAATTATTATTGCAGTATTATTTATTTATATCATTTTATTCTAATACTAAAAAAACATGAAAAATAAAACTACAATAAAAATAAAACATTGTTTTATAGAATTCAATGAATGAATGAGTCATTTATTATCTTACCTCATAGTTTATTTTTTCTTGTTTTATAGTTTTAAAAATACAATAGGAAGTAACATAGAAGTATTCAGATATTTGGTCTGTGTATTCTTATCTCTTATAGTTGTTTTTGTTGAACATAATTATGTTTCAAGGCTTGTGAGCCACATCTTCAGCTCAAATGGAGCTCACAAGTCTTGAAACATATGTTCAACAAAAACAACTATAAGAGGTGAGAATACTCAGACCAAATATCTTAATTATTCCATATTTGGTTCGTCTTCTGGGCTTATAGGCCGTGGTCTGGTTGTCTTCATACTCGATGTTTCGTCTACTGCTGCAGTAGACCTCATCAGGAGATACTGCGTGCTCTCTGTGAACTCCTCAACAGTCGGCTGCAGACTGGCTGGTCGTTGGAAACTGTCTCTCTATTTATAGCTAAATCCCGGGTGGTGGTGGGGGGGTTTTCTGCGCGGACCGAGTTTTGTGCTGTTGTGCCATTTGCAGAAGTCATAGGCTTCGTTGTCGTGTTATGCAGTGCTGGGATCCAAATTTTGTTTATCTTCATGGTTTCTTTTTTTTTGTTGAAGGAATTTTTATGTTTATATATTTCAATGACTTCTCTGTATAGTCTGGTGTAGTAATGTGATGTTTGTGATAATACCTGAGTATCTTCGAATCTTATAATATGTTGTTGGTTGTTCATCAAGTGTTCTGCTATGGCCGATTTTTCATTTTGTTTTAGTCTGCAGTGTCTCATGTGTTCTTGTAATCTTGTGTTGATCATTCTTTTTGTTGTACCGATGTACACCTCTCCACAACTGCACGGGATACGATATATACCGGCATGACTTAAAGGATCTCTAGTGTCTTTGGCTAGGTGCAGTATATTGCTGATTTTTTGTGTTGGTTTGTAGGTTGTTGATATGTTGCATTTCTTTAATATTCGTCCAATTTTCTCTGTTGTTGGGATATAAATCCCAAGAAATATAGGTCCGAAAACGAAAACAAGGAAGAGACAAATGGTAAGGTTTACCTACCTTATATCAAAACAACAACAGATGGCAACATTATAGACGGAGATTCCAATGAAAATCCGGTAGTCATAATGTTGATTGAAAATGGGAGGGATGTCCTCTCGAAAACTGCAATTCCCGTGTTTAAGAAAACATAAACTATGAGGTAAGATAAGAAATGACTCATTCATTCATTATATTAGACATGTTGAGAACATTGAATGTTTTTGATTGTGGCAAATAAATGTGAACGAGGGTTGGATGATGATGAAATCTCACAGGTATGTTCATTTGCTGTTATAGACCAACCTATAAAACAATAACTAAGATATTTGGTCTGAGTATTCTCACCTCTTATAGTTGTTTTTGTTGAACATATGTTTCAAGACTTGTGAGCTCCATTTGAGCTGAAGATGTGGCTCACAAGCCTTGAAACATATGTTCAACAAAAACAACTATAAGAGATAAGAATACTCAGACCAAATATCTGAATACTTCTATGTTACTTCCTATTGTATTTTTAAAACTATAAAACAAGAAAAAATAAACTATGAGGTAAGATAAGAAATTACTCGAATTAAGAACCTCATAATGTTATTTTCCATATTTACCTATGAATGTCTAATATAGTTTCTCCATTGTTCTGCCGAAACTCATCACTCAGCAGCTGTCTCATGTGGCTCACTGGTCAACTTTCAAGATTTTTTTATACCACCTTGCGCTTTATTTGCGACCATATCATCTCAATAGGATTGAGAATACAGATGTACGGGGATAAAACTTGACCATAGGAATTAGCCATCTCATCTATAATGTATATCTTTTTTCTTTCATGGGGTGGCATGTTTTCAGTTACTCTTTTGAGGAGAACAAGTACTATAGGAATAGGATTAGGTATAGGAATTTTGTGTTTTTTCATGTAACTCAGCATGTCATCTTTTTTTGGCAAGAAGCTTTTGGTATTACATTTTGAATACAGGTCTAATAGGATGCACTGTCTGGCACAATCACCATCTTAAAAGTTTGTTTTCAAACCAGTCTTCAAAAATCTGACTTGTCATATTGCCATGGTGATGCGCAGTGCATCGGCCATTTTCTTGTGAGTTACAAAGAGAGCATCATCTATGAAACCCGATCTTTCTCCACAATGCAAGATGACAAGTCTGTCACCTTTGTTGACAGTTGTAGAGATGATGCAATTTTCTATATTATCCCATCAGTTCTTTATTCAACAGGTGTTACTATTGTACCAGGTTTCGTCCAAATAAATATTGTAGCCTTGGGCCCTTAGGAGATTAATTTCATTCAAATACTTATATCTCCAAGCTATCACCTTTAATTAGATCCTTCCCTACCACATTGTCTTTTTCAGAGATCCATACCGAAAACCCATACTTAATAAAATCTCCCACAGTTTGCTTCCATAAGGAAACATATTGTCTGTTCCAGATGCCCTATTTATCATCAGGGATTTTGTACTAGGAGATACACCATTCCTGAAGAGTTTTATGCAACAAATCGCGTGAAAAGTTGTCTGTTTAATAAATGACAATTGTCCTGTTTACTTTTTTTTTTGTTGGTGTGTCATAGCTGTTGCACTTTTAATGAAGGACATTTTTGCCACCGTACAGATAGCTAAACCAGTTGCATCTGTGGTTAATTTGTTAATGTTTTTAATGGCAAAACACCACCATTTTTAACTAAAGATTTAAGAACATATCCAACATTTTTTACTGTCTTCACAGTCTGTTTTTTACAAGTTTGCCTCTGCTCCAATAATGACTTATATTTTTCTTCATGGGTCTTCTATGTTATGTAGGAATAGGATTTGAATTACCTTTGTCACCATAAAATTCATCATTGTTGCCACCAATACCACTGCCACTATCCCCAAAATAACTTTGTCACCATAAAATTCATCATTGTTGCCACCAATACCACTGCCACTATCCCCAAAATAACTTTGTTGCTGCCATTTCTGCTGCCACCATCACCAAAATCAATTTTGTCACCACCAACAACATTACAATCTACACTTTCAACACATAACCATGGCCAATGAAACAAAGATATAGCATGTGCTCATATAAATCATATAAACAAGTACTGACAGAAACTGAGGAAATATACTTAAATGAGAAGCGCTGACATCCTCGCAAATTCTTTCAGTGGGTGGTACTAATGAGGGTTTACCAGCATGCCACCTTTGTTCAATGATCTCTCCACTAGGGGTGCCTTGTAAAAGATAGACTTATGAGAGCTTGGAAGAAAATATCTAAAGACTTGTCCAATGTATACCTTATATATATATACAGGTGTTAATTTGATGTTTTTATTATTAATTTAACACTTCTCACTGAAGGATAAATTATATTTGAAGAGAAAAATTTTTGCCTATATTACAAATACAAAGGCCTAATTTCAGATATCATAAAAAATAAAGACAAAAGAGGGACATTTAATAATATACCCATATTAAAATAGTTAATAATTCATATACATTAATAATATATCCATATTATTATAGTTAAATTCTTGAAGAAAATCTTGTAGTTAAAAATTTGTTTGTAATCAATTTGTAAACATTTCATAATGGCAAACAGCCTTATCAGGGGTCAAAGGAGGGATGGAGATTTCCTTTCGAAAACAAGTTGCATCATCCTTGCCCGGATTGTGGAATTGTTGTCAATAGCTAGGACTGTTTAAGATAAGAGTTATCTGAGGACTTTTATAGGTATAAAAATGTTATGATAGAAAGTCAGAGAGCAGCAGGACTGACTGCGGTCCCTATGGAGGGCCCAGCGGGCCGGTGGCATCCACATGGGTAACGTATTTGCACCTAACACTTTTGGGTCATTTTAAGACTTAGAACTAAATAAGGACCAAATGGTCAAATAAACTTCAATTTAATATTACACAAAGTGGAACATTTTCAAAAGGATCGGTTTCTATCTCTCTGAATTTAAACATTTTAATAATTTTGAATACTTTGACGTTGGACAATTTGGCGAATTCAGCTGATGTTAATAACAGTTTTTTGGAGTTGATTTTCCTTATGTTTGGTAATTATTTTAATAAATAATGTTATTTTTCTTTTACTGTGTTTTTAAATTGTTTAATTGTAGAACTTTCCTCCAAAAACCAAGGCCAACCGCTCGGGCCTAAGACAACTTAAACATTAGGGAACTACGCTACCACTACGCAGGGGCTTAAAAGACGCGCCGCGTAACATTTTGGTGAACAAGCGGTGGAATATTCGTGAAAATAATGTTTTATCATTATATTCACGAATGAAGAAACGAACCTTAGACCACAAATTAACCTTCAATTCGTGCACAGTAAAAATGTATATGTTTTTTTTTCAATTAGGAAGAGGAGAGTCACATTGAATAAACTACGTCTTTTAAAAACAGAGAGAGACCAGAAAATATTCAACTTTGGGACATTATGGCTTTAGGTTATGTTTTTTTTGGGATCTAATATTTGGGTTTTATATGTTTTAGGTTATATTTTAGGTATTGATGTTTTTTTTTCCTCAACAACTGTTTTATTTTTCTAGGCATAATTAAAGTTTTTTTTCAATGAGTACGACAATTTTGGTGTTGTTGATAATTTTTTTAGGTGTTATTTTTTTGGGAGATATTAATATGTACATTAATTTTTTTCTATGTTATATGGTAGGTTCATTTTATAACTTGATTTTTTTTTGATACACCTAAGGTTTATGAATTAAAATGGTGTTGTTTCAGGATATTTTTTTTTGTTTTGTTTTGTTAACCTAGGTTATGATATTTCTTTTTGTAGAGTGTTATAATTTTAGTTTTTGTTGTGTGGCAATATCTCATCCAATGCTATTAATTGCACGTGTAGAATGACAATATTTTGGTGGGGGTTGTACAAGGCAAGCTTTTACTTACGCGACTTGTACCATTTTTGATGTAAATTTAAAGTATTGTAATGTGTTAATGAATCAGTTTGCTAAGAAATATAACCGCTGTTTAAATATGTATAATTAACACGAAACGAAGTAGTGGAAATATGATTTAACATGGTATCGCCCGACATTTTGAATTTTACATAGAGTAACAAAAATGAAGATGTAATTTATTTTACGTATCAAACCATATTTAAAACGCGAGGAACCTAAAAGCTAACCAAACCTAAATCAATTATTGTAACAAATAAATTATTCTAACGTAGGTGAAATCCAGGGAACGTCCCTTTTATTATTTTACAAGTCAAGGATAAGTCCGTTGAAACCCATAGATATGGTACATAGAAATGAATCCCATGATTAAATATACACATTGTGCCCATTTGTGGAATATCGCTGGTTAAAAGTTTGAAAATTGTTAGTTTCTCGCTGGTTAGAAGTAAGGACTCTTATAACTTATGTGGACAAGACAGGAAATAGTTCCACTTTATTTTCATAGTCCGTGCGGCCATGAACCTACGGGTTCGATAGTGCCAATGAGTAAGTAAGTAAGTGCAAGTAAAATAATGAAGTGATAATTACATTTAATATAGTGTTTTATTAATATTTATTGTAATTAGATACTCTTAAAGTGGGTAGAGAAAGAAAGCTTGTCTATCGGTAAGACGTGGCACTATCATATATACACATAAATCATTTCTGAAAGCATCACAACGGGATCATAGGTTGCTTTACACGCCACTAGATGGGAAATTTTTGTTATATTGAACTTTATATATTTTTGGAAAAGGGTAATAGATTTAAGCAGACAAGATGGCGGACACATCTTGAACTTACGCCACTAATGCACTCATACCACGTTTGCACTATGTCAACATTCATTTATATATATATATATATATATATATATATATATATATATATATATATTCACGTAAAACGCGATCTTGGATAGAGATGGGATACGAAAAATTAATTTATGGTTTATTAACTAGGTAGTTTTTTGGATAAAGAACTAGGAAGTTGGCTAACGTCTATTATATTTGTGTTTTGTTTTTCAAAATGGCCACGATGACTACAGAGCCTTCTAACGGAGTCTATATTAAACATTACAGCCACCCCGTAGGAAACTAACTCTATCCACTTCAATCAAATAAAATTCTACTTATATTCAGGCTAATAATCAAAATATTATTGACATAAATACAAGGAAAATAACTCGATTAATATTTAAGTCTCCATGTAACAACTCGCGCATCCACGCTGGGACCTTTGCACCAATGCTAGTTAGGTAATTAATCTTGGCCCACGTGAGGCTCGAGGAACCGCGTTATGACTTGCAATGAATGAATTATATTGGGAAAATAAATTAGCAATTATTCTAATAATAACTCTATTAAAAATTTTTTTATTACAAAAAGAATAACCGAAAACTAGCAAGAAAATAGTTAGGGAGTTGGAAACGTAAAATCAGAGGATTTGTAGATAGAGTAATAACCGTGAAAAATAAAGTAACATTTAAAGTAACATATCACCCCTACCGGAGATTTTGAGGTAACGGAAATGTTAGGGCTCCCAATATTTCTAGACAATCGGCACTTAATGTCAGCCGGGTTATCAGCCCTGCGTGACGTCCGCCCTTTCCCCAGAACAAGAGTCTGGTACTCATTTCAGTTAGAGGCTGAATCGATCCCAGGGCCATAGTGCCGCCAGAAGGTCTAGACCAGGTTAACAATCCAAAAACACACCGGGACTTGAACCCCCAACTTTCGGCTTGTAGCGCGGTGCTTTAACCACTATGCTAGTAGAAATAAATATTCGTACCAAAAGTACCGAAGAAATTATAAAACCGATTAAAATTACTACCGCCTACCGTGCGATATTAACAAGACAGAGCATGAGATGGATGAATATCCAGACTCGCAACCAGCTGATACAAAACACCTCATTAGCAGTAAAAACCAAACCCAGGCATTATAAAAATAATAACGACTTCTCCAACGCCAACCTTGGCCTAACCTCCTTCAGCCCAATTTTGTCCTATAGAAGAGTTAGGAAAACAAACTCCACGTCAAGATTAATTCCTATCAACCCTTTCACAAGTTCTCCTTGGACCTAACTGGGTTTTGATTAAAGAAACTAGGCATGACAAAAAGGCCTACCTGGACCAACGGCAGCTGAAACCGAACAACGACCTCGAGCATTAGGACATTGCCTCCTCCATCGCGGTAAGCAGACACGAAACCTGACCTCCAAGCTGGCCACAGCAGACACCACAGTTTTATAATTTTTTTTTATCAATGATCCGGTTCACGGAATAGACCTGTCAGAGTGAATAACAAAAAAGGGAAAACGTCGACATACATACCAAAAGTAATGAAATGTGATAAAGTGCGTCGGATATTGGATAACAGTGTAAGTGCGTCGGTTCCAAAAGAAACCACCGAAGGTTTAAATAAGGAAGAAGAATGAAGACAAAAATTTTTTTTTATTTTAGTCAATATTTTTGTTTTTTCAGCAAATAAACATTATTTTTTTTTCTCTTTCTTTCTGAAACAATGCTCAGGCATGTTGGCTTGCTATATTGTGATTTTTGTTTTTTTTTAAGTATGGTGTTCTCACTAAGTAAACGGATCTTGCCGATATTTCGACGCAATTAAAGGTATTCGGGAAAATTACAAGACGATCTAACTTCTTAGGATGAGAACAAAATACTTCCAGGACAGATGGAATCGCCAATTGACGACGTCAGTTCCACTCCCACGTAAAGCTAAGTTGAAAGATAAATGGCAGGACCAACCCCGAGAGGTGAGAGATATCCTGTAAGGAAAAAAGACTTTCGGTTTTTCAACCCTACAGTCTTATTTAGGGAGGGGGAATATTACAATACAAAGGCCTAATTTCAGATATCATAAAAAATAAGACAAAAGAGGGACATTTAATAATATACCCATATTAAAATAGTTAATAATTCATATACATTAATAATATCCATATTATTATAGTTAAATTCTTGAAGAAAATCTTGTAGTTAAAAATTTGTTTGTAATCAATTTGTAAACATTTCATAATGGCAAACAGCCTTATCAGGGGTCAAAGGAGGGATGGAGATTTCCTTTCGAAAACAAGTTGCATCATCCTTGCCCGGATTGTGGAATTGTTGTCAATAGCTAGGACTGTTTAAGATAAGAGTTATCTGAGGACTTTTATAGGTATAAAAATGTTATGATAGAAAGTCAGAGAGCAGCAGGACTGACTGCGGTCCCTATGGAGGGCCCAGCGGGCCGGTGGCATCCACATGGGTAACGTATTTGCACCTAACACTTTTGGGTCATTTTAAGACTTAGAACTAAATAAGGACCAAATGGTCAAATAAACTTCAATTTAATATTACACAAAGTGGAACATTTTCAAAAGGATCGGTTTCTATCTCTCTGAATTTAAACATTTTAATAATTTTGAATACTTTGACGTTGGACAATTTGGCGAATTCAGCTGATGTTAATAACAGTTTTTTGGAGTTGATTTTCCTTATGTTTGGTAATTATTTTAATAAATAATGTTATTTTTCTTTTACTGTGTTTTTAAATTGTTTAATTGTAGAACTTTCCTCCAAAAACCAAGGCCAACCGCTCGGGCCTAAGACAACTTAAACATTAGGGAACTACGCTACCACTACGCAGGGGCTTAAAAGACGCGCCGCGTAACAGCCTAGACCAGGAATCGAACCTTTGGCCCGGAAAGCCAAAGGTCCCGGGTTCGAGTCTCGGTCTAAGCAAACATTTTTGTTTCCAAATATAATGTGTTAATTTATTTAATTTGAAAGGAAATGCATGATAAAATTCTGTTGAGGTATTAGTCACAATATAAAATTATAAAGTTAGTATCTGCAAGGCGTCTTTGTCCTCAACTTGGTTAATTTTTTAAAAACGTGAAGAGCTTTCCATCATCAGCAGAAGGTGTTATGTTACTGACTGTAGAAAGGACTGTAAACTAAATGGGCTGTTAACAATAGAAGGAAATATGAAATTACAATAGGAAGTAACATTATGAGGTCCTTCTTAATAAATAAGTTGAGTCATAGTTGTTGAGTTCTTTTAAGACATGTTTCAAAACAAATCTTTTGTCCTAAAAGAAATCAACGAATATGGGGTAAGATGACAACAGACTCAACTTATTTACTATTGGGTATTGGTTAAAAATAAATGAAAAGTAAAATAAACTCAGAGATTTCTGGCACTTATGTAAGCTTTATTCACTGTTAACACATTCATCAGTTTCAGCCAATAAAAACACTGGCTGCAATCTCAAGTTTAGATACATTCATTCAAGACAAGGATATTGTTATTATTGATAATAGTAATAATGGTGATGATAAAGTCCACTCGAAAATGAAGCACAGTCCATCGTCAATACATTTCAATAGCTAAGAAAAAATCTTTTTCAAAAATAACAACACTTTTGTTTCTTCTTCCTCAATCTTAAATAAGCTATTTCATCAGCTAAATGTTGATTATTATTAAGTATATTATGCCGCAGGTTTTCTCGTTACAACTAAGATACATTATTTATTATCTGGAAGGAAATAATATTGGATGCTAATTAACCTGACAAGTTCTAACAACACTCAAACAGTTCCTGAATAAATCCAACAATTATTTGTAAAGAGTTATTATTTATCCTCATACAAATATGGAATAAATTAGTATTATCACATTTCTGAAGATAGAGATAGAAAGAGAAAAAAAAAATACAGAAATTTTTAATGGCTTTTGTGTTGTTACTGAAGCTGAGGATGTACATAATGAAGTCCAATCCTTTGCATGTTGTGTTTATGGTTTTGTGCTGTTAAGCTAAAACCCAGAGCAATGTGGCTGCTGCATAATCTACATAAAATAAAACAGACACCTAGCATGTCTGTTGCAAATTTTTAATTGTATTCTGAAGCATACCTAGCAAGAAGCCAATTTTAAATTTTTTTGTAACTATTATACAACATCCAAATGTTACGAGAGTAGGGAAAGCAATATTAGGGGAGTGTCATAGTAACTTCAATATGAAATCAGTAGGTGATGACACTACAATGGATTAGGTCATGAGTTAATAGAAGCTTAAAAGCATAAACCAATAAGCTAGCAGCAATTGCCACACAATCCTTTATTATTTTTTCAAGTTTGTTATTTAAATATACAGCAAAGGATTAGAGAACAATATTGAAACAATAGCATGCCCTATGACATGTACTTGTCGGCAATAGATTTGTAAAAATGGCTTTCAGCATGTTCACTCCAGTATTGTACATAGGACTTCGAAGCCTATAATCATTCATTTTGCATTTTTATATTGTATATATAATCTATATATATATTTATATTTTCTATAAATTTTAATTATTATTTTTATGGGTAACTATAGTTTTATTACCCACAAAATTATATTTTTAAGTTATATTTGTGTTCTGCATTTTATCTGACTAGAAGATCATCATCACAAGGTTGAACATTTAAATTGTTTAAGACAATGCTTAGCATTTCGTTTTCATTTTTAATTAATTTGTATTCCAATAGGAATCAGTCCTGCTGATTTTTCTAGATCTGTAACCTTGCGAATGCTTTTTGTTACATAATGGAAGTTATCACCTTCACATTTCTATATCACTATACCTCACATTGTGACATTCAATTACTTGTGAACACTTTACAGAAGTCACTTTGCTCATCTCTGATTTTTGAAAACTGTGATCCTGCCTTCACAGTCTCAAAACTTTGGATTTCCAGAGCACATTTCTAAGAAGCACTTCACTGGTAACAATTGAAATATCACTAGGAATTAGAATTACATTATGTGTTGTTGCTGCTGCTGCCATAAATGAGTATTCTTTGATCAAGTATTCTGCACTTAAGTACTGAGTATGTCATTTTTAGATAAAGGGACATATTTTATTCTGTCAAAAATTTAATCTCTTGAAATAGAGAAATAATCACGTCACACAATTTGTAATATTTTCTTCAGGTCATGTTTATTAATTTCTCTATCACTGTGAATCTCCATAGTTGATTTAATCAATATCACCTCTTGCTAAGATAACTGGTTTAAATTTCAGTGATAACAAAATTAGTACAGTTTAATCTATTTTAATGCAAAAGCATGTGAGATATTGATAGAGATAGTTACCGGTTCTTGAGTTTTCATTTAATCATTTTACAAAGACACATTTAGTAAGAAGATCTCATAAAGTTGATTCAATTTCTAAGTTTAATACTTTCAACCGTAGATTTCCATAATTATAGGATTATTTTCTTTTTCTGATAATTTGATCAAAATCAATTTTCATAATTTTATATAATTTGTATCATAATATTAAATTTTCAGTATTCTAGTCGCTTCACAGTATAAAAAAACTGAAATTTGGTAGACTTGGATTTTATCAACAATTAATAAATTAAATTTTCAAAATTTTGTATAATTGATGTCTTGATATTATGTTTCAGAATCTAGTCATTTACATTGTTATAAACTGACCTTGTACAGACTTGCATTCAGATTTAAAAGGAAATGCTGAAGGTAGTGCATGATTGGTAGATATTTTACTTTGATCTGATCAGAGCCATGCTTTGATATTTAAAATTTTGAACTGATTGGAAATTATGGTTGGTATTTAATACTTTGAACTGACCAGAAATAATGCTTGGTGTTTAATACTATGAACTCACAAGAATACTGAAAACATAATATAATCAACAATAAATTGCTATAAATTTATTAAGTTCTAATGATAATTCTCAATTAACATGAAAAGTAATATAATTTTTATATATAAAATAAATGTGCCATAAAAATGGAAATCACTGCTGTAAATATATTTTTTGTGTGGGCTGGCATAATATTTAAGATTTCTATACTGTAATAGGTAAACATTTCACATAGAGTTATAACAACTCATAACAGTAATTACATCTTTTTATGTGCATTGATGTCATAACACCTAGAAAATACACACAAAATTAGCCACTTTGCAAATTTACAGAATATTACTACAACTATATGAAGTTGTTTTGATGTTAAGTGACATAAATATTGTTAACATAAGATGGTGTTTTGTTCTGGAGGATGTTTAAATACATATTAACAGACTAGAGATTTTATTTAGTATCTTCAAAAATGGGTATATAATAACTGATATATCATCTCATATTAAATGAATGGGCTATGAGAATACGTTTAATTATGAAGATATTACATTATACTGTGTGGGTATAATTACTAACATTATCATATAGATTGATGCATTTAAATATAAAAAATAAAATCTACTAAAAATGCTAAAGAGAATACTTAATGCTCATAATTGAATAACATACATCAAATTCCAATTAAGCATTTAAGCTAAATATAGAATTTAAAACATATTTACTAATAAAGAAAATTAATGCTTACAATAAGGATATTAAAATAGGGTACATAAGGAGGCAATAAACTGTAAACTAAAATTGAAACTAATTTGTGAGAAATCATTATAATATGTAAATATTTTTGTCTTCAATTATTTATTCTGGTAATAAAATCCATGAAGCGAGTTCAGAATTTTTATGTAAATTGGTATCAAGTTACTCTATTGTTGAGATCTAGTTTTGATTGGTATATTTTAGGATGAATTTTGCCATTTCAATTAATTAAATAGTTAATATCATGTGAACATTTTATGAGAATTAGAATGTTGATAATTGTAAACAAAAAATGACCAAAATAAATACAATCTACTCCGGTTTCTTTTCTGCGTCACTGCTGTCGCCCGACACCTTTGTTATTTTAGTAGTGGTAGTAGTGGTTGTAGTGGTAGTCACTTTCCCGCCATCAACAGTTCTGTAAATCACACAAAATACTGTTAATTCTTGTCACTGAATTACCAATAGGCTTAATAAAAAATAAACATATTTGTTAATGCCTTCATTAAAAGATGATCTTTGTGAAAAAAGTTATTTTTCTTAGAACTTTTTTTTTCAAATACTACTAGGTTGTCTTACTACATTCCTAACATTCTCCCCTGACACTGGGGGAATTTAACCCACTTCTGAAGTTGGGGTGGCTGGAAGGTGGAGTTATGTTATCCTGGTGCTACGATAGGATAATGATAATGAAGCACCAAGAGAGACCTTAACCTAAACTTAAATTACAGACCATGAGCGAACACAGGAATAATTTCCTTTAAAGAAAAATTCCTGTTGTCTGAGCAGGAATCAAACCCGGGACCTTATGAACTATAGTCAGAAGCTCTGACAAAAAGACCACTAGGCTGATCTTTTCTTACAACTTTCTCTTACTGTTTTCAGTAGGAGCAAGTATTTTATATTAAAATTAATGTTGGGAAGTAAATATTATAAGGTAACAATTATTTTAATTCATCGGAGAACATTTTTTTGAAAAACTTACCTCATTAATTTTGTGCTTTTCATGAGACCACAGTTTCAGACGACATCTCATCCATCATCAGTCACGACTCTGACTGATGAAATTCTCCAGCCATCAACTGTTCTATTGTCAACATCTTTTTTGTGTGCCATCTATGGTTGAATTTATAAACTTTGAAATTACATTTTGTTCATTAGGAATATCTTAGTTCATCAATCTATATTTATTTTTCTGAATGTATATCTTCTCCCAAACTTTGAATTCTAAAGGTTTATCCAATTGTTTTAAAAGTTTTGCTTCTCTTCCAATTTTATGATGTTCTAATAAACTATGTGCAGCAATTGCAGATTTTTCAATTTCACAAATTTTAATATTTCTAAAATGTTCTTTAGTATGAGTATCCAAATTTCTTTTAGTTTTTTCTATATAAACTTCACTACAATCATTACAACATATTTGATAATAATAATAATTTATATTTGTAATGATTGTAGTGAAGTTTATATAGGAAAAACTAAAAGGAATTTGGAAATTCATACTGAAGAACATTTTAGAAATTGAAAAATCTGCAATTGCTGTACATAGTTTACTAGAATATCATAAAATTGGAAGAGAAGCAAAACTTTCAAAACAATTGAATACACCTTTAGAATTCACAGTTTGGGAAAAGATATACATTCAGAAAAATAAATATAGATCAGTGAACTTTGATATTCCTAATGAACAAAATTTAATTTCAAAGATAATAAATTCAACCATAAATGGCAGCACAGAAGATGTCTTCTTCTTCCTTCCAAGTATTAGGCCAAGGCCTGTTACGATCCTATAGAAAATTTTCCCTCCAGCGTTTCATAGGACGGCCCAGTTATCTTCGTCCTCTTGGTATATAATTATAAACAGCTTTGGGGATCCGATTTGAACTCATTCTTTCAAGATGGTGTTTCCAATTTAGTTGGTATTGTTTAATATATTCCAAAATTGGCGTAGTCTTCAATTCTTTTAAGATATCGGTGTTCCTTTTCCGATCCCATCTGGTGTAACCCGCTGTTCTGCGCATGAATCTCATTTCACAAGCCGTTATTCTGCTTTCATGTTGTTCTTTAGTGTCCATGCTTCACTACCATAGGTCAACACTGGTCTAGCCAAAGTGTTATATAAACGTAATCTGGTGTTTTTTTTGTACAAGGGATGGTTTCATAACTTGATTAATAATTCCTAAACTTTTATTATAACTAGTAACTTTTTCAGGGATATCCTTTTCATCCCAGATAGAGAGATAATATCCAAGATATTTAAATTGATTAGATCTCTCTAAAAGATGTTGACAATAGAATAGTTGATGGCCAAAGAATTTCATCAGTCGGAGTTGTGACTGATGATGGACAAGATGTCGTCTGAAACCATGGTCTCGTGAAAAGCACAAAATGTATGAGGGGAGTTTTAAAAAAAATTTTCTCCGATGTTTAAATAAGTAAATATTTAAATTTATGCTCCATAGTACTATCAACAGAAAAACATTATTTCTTAAACACAAGTAACCATTTTGATGTAATATTAAATTTAACATGTTCCAGTTCTGGATAAATTAATTTTTTAAAAGAAAAATTATTGTCTGAACCAGGAATTGAACCTTAGACCTCCAACTCTGTATACCGACATGCAGCCCATTACACCATTCGAGACATGGTACAAATGCTAACATTTTTATCCAACTCAGTGACTTCAGAGAACTTACTTTACTCTTGCTTTTATTAATCAACTCATGAATTATAGTGTTAATTTGCTCTTGAGCTGAACAATAATATGAATAAGAAGAGAAGTGTATAAATTAAGATAGATCTATGAATATTTTTATAGAAATTTATAAGAGGTCTGTGATTATTATGACAGTTCTTAATATTCTCTTGTTTGTAAAATATATACTTTACTGTACATATTAGGCAATGTTCTACATTGTTAAGAAGCTCAAAAATATGAGCAGTACCATGCAGTAAGCGAGTAAAGTGACAATAATGTAGAATTCAAGAGTTTTAGTAATAGAACTTTCATGAAAATTTTCATCTTCTATAATTTATTATGAATGTTATGCAGAAACTAGAAATTTATTAGGTAGGAGTATAAAGTTACTTGCCTAAAGTATAGTCCAATAAAACTAACCTTGTTTGTGTTGTTTGACGTTGAACAGTTTGTTCTCCTTCATCATCCTCTACCCCTTCTCCCTCTTCTGCTGAAAATAATTAATAAAGTCCTAAGTAAAGTTGAACAATTGAAATATTATTTACATTCCTGTTTCAATTGCAGAATATTAACTGATCACCAGATACAATTTTCTGTAACCTTTTCATGTTTCGTTAGAGAGAAAGAGAGTGAGAGAAATTAATTGTTTTCATGACAAGGAGAAAGTTTTGTTTATAATTTAAAAATAAAATCTTCATGCCACCTTCATCAAAGCTTGGGAAAGTACTGGTATCTTATAAAATTAAAAAGGCTAAAATTAAAGTAGGATTTAGTAATTAAGAATCCTTAAAAAATTGAATTTTTTATTTGTATATTGAAAAAGAAGCATTTGGACTGTAATTTAAAAATCATTATGCAGTCTATAAAACATAAGCTATAATATATTTTTAGCCAATATATCAGTGTAATTGTTCTTGATTCAGTTGAAGATCGCAGAATAAGAAACAGGAACAGCGAACTGATATAGGACTCATCTGAAAATACAATATAATAGTAACACATTTTGTTACAATAAATTTAGAACAGAAATGAAAAGAATAAATTAAAAACAACAAAACACACAGTGATGTTATAAGTTTGCAGTTAGACAAGAAATGCAATTATAAGCTATCGTATAAACATAAATATAGTTTTAAATATTTGATAAAAATAAAGACAAACTATTTTGTTATTGTGTCATTAAATATAATAAGTAAGTTTGCATTTTTTTAGTTGCTAGATAAACATTAAATAGCCAAATATATTTGATCATAAAATATACATTTTTTTTTACTATTTTACAAAGATATTTCAGGGGGAAAAAAAAATGTTTTACGTATGTTTAGTTAATATCTTTTTTGTTCAAAACAGCCAGGTTGTCTTATGACATTTTTGGCCTTCTCTCCTGGCATTGGCAGATTGTAACCCACTTGTGTGGTTGGGGCACCTAGAAGCAAGAGTTACATTGTCTCTTTGATATAATGGGTGATACATGATAACAAAGCACCAGGAGAATTCTTAAACCTAAAGTTAACCTAAATTCTATATCATAGGAATAATTCCCTTTAAGGAAAAAAATTATTGTGGTCTGACTGGTAATCTGAGTATGTCATGAATTGTAGTCAAAATCTCTGACTGTAAGACCATGAGGTTGTTTAGCTAATATGCTATGAGCCAGAAGTCATAGGTTTAATTTCCTATATGGTCAGAATTTTTAATACTGGCCTAAACCTTCTGGTAGCACCATTGCCTTGAGGTTAACTCAGGTTCCAATGTAAATGAATACTAGATGCATGTTCTGGTGGTAAAGGTAGCCACCATGCAGGGTGACATCTAGTGCTGATAGTCTGCAAAGATGGGAACCTTAACCTCCTACTGAAAGGCCACCTAAGGCCTGTAGTGGGATCACTTTATCTTTTAGTTAATAAGAAGATCACTAACACACTTATTATTTTAGGTGAAAATTTCCCCAAAAATTCTGTTTGAATATTTGTAGTTAACATCATAATATACCTATAAATTCTATATAAAAATTCAATCAATGGTAGGGTGAAATATTTATAAGAATCAAATGAATTGTGATTTCTTCTTACCTCATACATCTATGTTTTTTTATCATAAAAAAACATCTTTTCACGACTGTCGTGAAAACAGCTGAAGATGGAAAAGATGTTTTTCCGATACTGCAGTTCTGTGTTAAAAAAACATAGATGTATAAGGTAAGAAGAATTCATGATTCATTTGATTCTAATAAGAAAACCTCATAATGTAAAAATTCCCAAATTTATTATAAATGAAATATTTATGTTTATAAATAAGAATAATATGAAGGAAGATAGAGAAAAAATACAAAAACTTTTCAGAAAAAAGTGCAATAGTAAAAATATATTTCTGATAAAATGTTAAAAAAGTGACTTTTTTTTAATTAATGGCTGTAACAGCTCTCCAGTGCATGAAATTCAAATTTCTGGCATGAATCATGTAGGCATTAAAAGGCTATTAGACAATAGGATTTTCAATTAATATAGGATATTTATACAATAAAAGTATTACCTGCTAATTAATCATTCTCAAATATTGTATTCATGCTTAATTAATTACCATATCTGGGTATCAGCTTCATTGAATTAAAGTATATCTCTAAACAAACTCAAGAGATCATAGGTGTTTAAAACAGTTTTATTTAAAAAACTTGAAGTATAAATGAATGTTGAATATCGTCACTTAAGAAACAATACCACATAACTAACAAAATACAAATTTTACAGAAGCAAAAAGCTGTTATTTTTTCTCCTTAGTACTCATAGATTGAAACCATTGTGTCTGCGTGTTTAGTGAGGTCACGGTGCAAAATTTCATCCTAACCTATGTTTGAACGTGACCACATTTCTTCAACAGTATAAAAATGTCAATTTCCCCAGAAGTGTCATTGTTTCTTAAGCGACAATATAATTATTGTTTTTGTATATTAATATAGATGGAATTAAAAAATTATATTAATTTGTACTAAAATAAATTAATTTATGATAAATCTCAAAATAATTAATACAATTCCTGATATGAAAAAAAATAGATCTTAAATAAAAAAATGATATAAACTATATATTTATATATAATATACACATACATACACTGTGTTCTGCTTATGAGATAACAGTATAAATAGTTATAATTTCAAAACTATACCTCCAAAGTAGTTCAGGTTGATAGCATTTGAAAGAGGAGATTGGGGCATTTTAATTGGATGATAATTTTAGCAGTGTCAAAAATTTTCAAAACTCTTTTCATAACAATAGTTTCAGTAGCTTAATTCCTTCAGAATTCTTTAAAAAAGTGAAAAAGAAAATGAAAGGTCTCTTTTAAAATTTTTAGACCAAAGAAAGACGAACAGATAGGTGAATGGAAAACACTACATAACAGTGAATATGATAAAAAATGTTCAATGTGTGGTACCTGACTCATATATCACACATCGGAATGATATCTCCTATGAAATGATCCCTATTAGATGGATTGGAGCATCACCAGACCTAACACCACCTGAGTTTTTCCTGTAAAGGTTTATTAAGGACCAGGTTTACACGACTCTAGTATGTGATTTGGCAGACTTACAAGAAATAATTTATGCTGCTGCCAACTATATAATATCACGGATACTTCATAACACATAGGTCGAGGTTGAATGCTGGTTGGATATTTCCTATGTCACTAGTGGAAGCCATGTTGAGATTTATGGAACATAAATCTTGTTCTCACTGTTTATAGTGTTGTAGTTCAGAAGATATAACTATTTCTTTTATTATACTTATAAGCAGAACATGTGTATGAATGTAGCATAGTGGTTAAGACAGTGCACTACAAACTGGAAGGTTGAGGGTTCGAGTCCCAGTGGGGGTCAGGATTTTTAAACTGACCCAAACCTTCCGGTGGCACCATGGCCCTGGGATCAATTCAGCCTCTAATGGAAATGAGTACCAGACATTTGTTCAGGGGTATAGGCGGCCGTCACACAGGACTGACAACCCAGCTGACATCAAGTGCCAATTGTCTAAAAAAAAGTGGGAGCCTTGACCTTCTACTACCCCAAGCGTCTCCTATGGCACTTTACCTTTACCATATATGTATGAATACGTATGTGTGTATATTTCCCTATAATCACATAGAGTACAGTTATTGACATTACTGATTTATTTGATATACATATAAAAAATCTGATTTTTTAAATTTGCTATAAATTAACAAGCACAACACAAAAAAACATTTCTGCAAAATACTAAAATTTTATATAGACAATTAACTGAGCCATCAACTATTGCTTTCATTTCTAAATAAGTACTAAACAAATCATGCTATATAACTATCTTGTAAATCATAACATTTATTTTTTATTCTTACTATTTAAAATGTTAACATTTAGTTATGGAGAATTACAAATTGAGATTAAGGTATATTGAAGTATCAAATATGATTTGGGATGGGTTATGGATATTAATAATATACACCTCATTTATGTGCTGAGAGGACATTATTAGGAATACTCAATTTATCTTTTTGTTGTTATTATTGGAAATACTTTCCAACATGTGACAAGAACAATTTTTCTAAGTTCTAACCATATACCATGCGCATGCACCAACAGACGTGAAGCAGTTTATAGTATGGAATTACGGAATGCAGCCAACATATACACGATATTTGAACTCGCATTGCCAATCAACCTAAAAGCTAACCTATCACAATTTAAGTATTCTAACATGTGAAAGACCAACCTAAAAGCTAACCTAACACAATTTAAGTACTCTAACCTGTGAAAGAATGCAACACCCAAAAATAGGGTGTAAATAGTAAGTTCTGAAATTCTGAAGTATATGTGTAAAGTTAATTAGTACATACTCTATGTTGGCTGCACTGGAACACATACATAGTCTTTGTTAGCTGCGTAGAATATTAGTTAAAATCAATATGGCTGCCACATCTTCACGGTATGTATGTGGTTCAATATTGTAATATTCAATATATTCAAATAATTGTTAGAAAACATGTAAAAATCATTGTAAATGGTAGTAAATAACTTGAAAAATGAAACCCTAAGAGTAAAATTTGACAGGAGTTTATTAGAGTAATTAAAAAGTCTTGTCAGAAGTTGGAAAGTTTAGTCTTATTATTATAATTAATGCTATTACTACTATTCTATGAATATTATTTAGGCATAGATTTTTAATTTGATCAGCTAAATATTATGAAATCTTTCATTTCATGTTAAATAAAACTTGTATCTACTTTATTTTTAGCTGTATGTCCATAAATATTTACTGGAATATTATTGTTAATTCCAGTGGTTAGCGCCTATCAGACTTTATAGGGAAAAAAATTAATTCTAAGAAAATAACATTATGAACAAAGGATAAATAACACCAGAAACATAAAAGAGTTCCAACAGAAATTATCCCCAGGTTGCAAATGTTTGGATTGCTGACATTTTTAAAAATTAAAACTTAAAATTTTACTTTTGCAAATAAATTATGAAACATATTTTGTCAATTTAAGAACTCAATTTAATAAAGATCTTAAAATAGCATTAAGTATGTTTAGTGAAATACTGACAAGCAATTTTTTCATGTTTTGATGAAAACCAAGAATTTTTAACAGAGAGAAATGAAATTAATTGTGGTATGTAAATGGAAAAGCCTGTAAGTGCCACATAAAATTAAATCACTTTTTTAAATTTTAACTGTTCCATACAATGTTGCCAACACTAAGATGTAAAATGTACCAACTAAATTGGAAACACCATCTTGAAAGAATGAGTTCAAATCGGATCCCCAAAGCTGTTTATAATTATATACCAAGAGGACGAAGATCACTGGGCCGTCCTATGAAACGCTGGAGGGAAAATTTTCTATAGGATCGTAACAGGCCTTGGCCTAATACTTGGAAGGAAGAAGAAGAAGATGTAAAATGCAGATATCAAAACTGAATTCCTTAGTTCATATGATACAGCCATCACTATGTTACACATACGTTTCAGGTACCATGTTCATAACCTGGAGAATCTTGAAGTTCATTTGTTATTTTAGTTTGCTATTGTAGGTGCCAATGTTTATCTCTCCCACCTGACTTTATTAAAATTTGGTGTTTATAAATTTAGTTCCAGTATTTACCTATCCTACATGACTGTATTAAAGGTTTGTGATTGTGCAATTAATAAGTTATTATTAATGGAAATTAAACACAATGTGAATCAATGATATTTATCCTTTGCATAATGTAAAATTGGTAAATTTCTTTGGATGCACTCAAACATGTGATACTGCGTGCAGGCTTGATTGCAGAGTTCACAAATACATTCACTATCAGCATTGTGGAAACCTTTACTGCTGCAGATATGCTGGTAGAAACCGTGTATTGCTTCTCTGATGGTCAGTGTCTTCCATTCCTCCTCTATCTTAGCAGGGGTGCAATAGAAGGCTTTCTGTGTTCATTCTTCCAGGAATTTTTCATAGGCTTGTATTGGATCAGGTTATGTGTTGATATCAGATCTTCTACTAGGGCATTCGATAAGTACCGGATGCGCAGCAGAAACAATGATTCATTTTAAATTGCCCATCATTATTGGACACGGCTTTATATAGAGTTGATATTGGTACCAATGCATAGTGCATTGCCAGTCAGTATGGAGGGTCGGGTTAAACAAACACAATGTGTTTGCAATAGAAACATTTTTCAAATGTGGTGACAGTGTCGTATGGACACAGTGTTTGTTCCAGCAACATTTTAACATTAGTCGGAATGATCAAGTTCCGTCTTGGAAGTCGATTACGAGATGGGTTCAGCAGTTCAGAGCAACAAACAATAAGCCTTACGCAGAATGTTTCCAAGGCATTTTGTTTCCTGCTTTGGTAATGTCAACTGGCCACCCCATTCGCCCGATTTATACGCTTGTGATTTTTTATGTGGGTATTCCTAAAATCCAAAGTGTATGCTAACAAGCTAACAACTCTTGAAGACTTGAAAAACAACATTCACACCAAAATCGAGGCCATAACAGGTGACACTCTTCGTAAGGTTATGGAGAATGTACGTGTTCATGTAAAAGATTGCATCGCCAACAATGGTGGACACCTAAAGGACATAATTTACAAAAAGTGACATGTGTAATTAATGGTAGGATGTGTTCTTTCAAACAATGTACACTAATAATGTGTAGTCATATATCTTCATGCCAAAATAAATGTTTAAAATGGGTCATTGTTTCTGTCGCACCCTGTAATAGTAACAATGTTCTAAATCAGTAATCTAGTGGTGGCCACTGTAATCTTGTAGTATGTTGTTGCGTAGTCTTTGTTGTATAAATCTGTAATATTTAAAGTCTCAAAATAGCAAAATTTTGTGAATACATTAGTTATTTCTGACATGTAGTAATCAGTTGAATTTGTTTAGAAGGTGGAATTGGGAAGTACTCGAACATCCACCAAATTCACCAGACAGGAGCCCTTGTGACTATAACTTATTCTCAAGGATCAAAGAACCTCTATGAGGCATTCAATTTCAATCAAGAGTTGGCATCCAGAAAGATCTAGATCAATCTAATGAGAGAGAGAGAGAGATATTTAGAAATGTTGCTGCAGAAGGAGTGTGACATATTCCAAGGATTTGACAATGTATAGTTGACTTAACAAGAGACTATAAATACATTTTTTGTGATGTTATAGCAGTGTTATCATCGAATGCCCTAGTATAAAAGTTGTAATTTCTGCCAGTTGATACATTAGTCAGATTGGGGAGTGGTTCGATACACTGAGCGTCTTCTTCAAGTATAGTCATATCAATTTGATGGCATAAGATGCTACTGGAGTAATTTACAGTTTGAACAGTGAGATTGCTGTTTCTATTGAGAGACTTCAAAGTATTTTAATTCCCATGATGGCTTTTATTGCAGCGATTGCTTTGTCCCCAACATGTTTTGTAAAGGTAAACCCGGTGACTTGTACAGTTACTGCTAGATATTTATATGACTTCATCATCTCTAGTGTGTAGCTTCTGCATGTTAAAACATCCTCATTCGTCTTCCTTTGCAAAATTTCATTACATTTGTTTTGTTTTAGTTAATTTTCAGTTTGTTTTCTCTTGTTGATTGCTTGTTACATCATGGCCCTGTTTTTGTTTAGAATCACTATATCACCTGTGTATCTACACTACAATTTACAATGGCACAGCCCAACGTTAAGCCTTAGCCTCTCCTTTGTTAGGAGTTACTAGACCAAGTTAATTTAGTTATGCTTATTTGCCTACAGATGTCATGAATGGTATGTAATCAACATACCGACCCAATGAGACATCTAGCAGACAACTAAGGTATTTCTAGGATGATCAGGTCAGTAAATTTTGCTTACAGGCCTTTTTATTCAGGTTTAAGGATATTTTATAAAGCCTGAAAAATTGTCAGACTCCCGGAGGACTTGCTTTTTGGATTTTTCCATCCTAAAAAATCTATCGACCCCAGCTGGTCTTAACCCGCGACCCTCAGGGCCACAGGTAAGGAACATAACCATTAGTTCACTACAGTCGACTCATCTGTGTATAGTTGTATTTTTTACCTCTTCTGTTGTAATTTTATGTACAATGTGATTTGTGAGGATATTAAACAATTGAACACAGAAGAGAAGAACAGATTAGAATTGAGAATATTAGAGAGGAACTAAAAGTACAACCACTTCTTCAACAAATAGAAGAACACAGGAACCATTGGATAGAACATCTGCAAAGAATGACAGAGGATATCATACCAAAGATGGCACTGATGTATAATCCTGGAGGGCGAAGATCAATAGGAAGACCAAGAAAGCACTGGGCTGAACAGATCTGAGATCAGAACAGGCAAAGACCTAATCCATGAAGATGATGATGATTAAATAATTGAACTTCGATTAAAATGAGTGAAAATATGAAGAGTACAATGACAAAAGTGAGATTTTAGAAATGCCAACATAGCACAAAACTTCAACTAGAAGACTATGATCAGGAAAGCAAAAAACTAAATGACCACATCTGTTGTAAGTACCCTTCACCTTTAAACAGTTAACATATGTACAAAAACAGATGCTGTTTATACAGTTTTATAAGCTAGATGAACAGCAACAGGGTTCTTATCCTTTAGGTTGAATTCAAATGACAGATGCTGTTTATACAATTTTATAAGCTAGATGAACAGCAACAGGGTTCTTATCCTTTAGGTTGAATTCAAATGACAGATGCTCTTTATACAATTTTATAAGCTAGATGAACAGCAACAGGGTTCTTATCCTTTAGGTTGAATTCAAATGACAGATGCTGTTTATAGTTTTATAAGCTAGATGAACAGCAACAGGGTTCTTATCCTTTAGGTTGAATTCAAATGACAGATGCTGTTTATACAATTTTATAAGCTAGATGAACAGCAACAGGGTTCTTATCCATTAGGTTGAATTCAAATGACAGATGCTGTTAATACAGTTTTATAAGCTAGATGAACAGCAACAGGGTTCTTATGCTTTAGGTTGAATTCAAATGACAGATTCTGTTTATACAATTTTATAAGCTAGATGAACAGCAACAGGGTTCTTATCCTTTAGGTTGAATTCAAATGACAGATGCTGTTTATACAATTTTATAAGCTAGATGAACAGCAACAGGGTTCTTATCCATTAGGTTGAATTCAAATAACAGATGCTGTTTATACAGTTTATAAGCTAGATGAACAGCAACAGGGTTCTTATCCTTTAGGTTGAATTCAAATGACAGATGTTGTTTATACAATTTTATAAGCTAGATGAACAGCAACAGGGTTCTTATCCTTTAGGTTGAATTCAAATGACAGATGCTGTTTATACAATTTTATAAGCTAGATGAACAGCAACAGGGTTCTTATCCTTTAGGTTGAATTCAAATGACAGATGCTGTTTATACAATTTTATAAGCTAGATGAAATGCAACAGGGTTCTTATCCTTTAGGTTGAATTCAAATGACAGATGCTGTTTATACAATTTTAGAAGCTAGATGAACAGCAACAGGGTTCTTATCCTTTAGGTTGAATTCAAATGACAGATGCTGTTTATACAGTTTTATAAGCTAGATGAACAGCAACAGGGTTCTTATCCTTTAGGTTGAATTCAAATGACAGATGCTGTTTATACAGTTTTATAAGCTAGATGAACAGCAACAGGGTTTTTATCCTTTAGGTTGAATTCAAATGACAGTTGCTGTTTATACAATTTTATAAGCTAGATGAACAGCAACAGGGTTCTTATCCATTAGGTTGAATTCAAATGACAGATGCTGTTTATACAGTTTTATAAGCTAGATTAACAGCAACAGGTTTCTTATCCTTTAGGTTGAATTCAAATGACAGATGCTGTTTATACAATTTTATAAGCTAGATGAACAGCAACAGGATTCTTATCCTTTAGGTTGAATTCAAATGACAGATGCTGTTTATACAATTTTATAAGCTAGATGAACAGCAACAGGGTTATCCTTTAGGTTGAATTCAAATGACAGATGCTGTTTATACAATTTTATATGCTAGATGAACAGCAACAGGGTTCTTATCCTTTAGGTTGAATTCAAATGACAGATGCTGTTTATACAGTTTTATAAGCTAGATGAACAGCAACAGGTTTCTTATCCTTTAGGTTGAATTCAAATGACAGATGCTGTTTATACAATTTTATAAGCTAGATGAACAGCAACAGGGTTCTTATCCTTTAGGTTGAATTCAAATGACAGATGCTGTTTATACAATTTTATAAGCTAGATGAACAGCAACAGGGTTCTTATCCTTTAGGTTCAATTCAAGTGACAGATGCTGTTTTTACAATTTTATAAGCTAGATGAACAGCAACAGGGTTCTTATCCTTTAGGTTGAATTCAAATGACAGATGCTGGTAATACAGTTTTATAAGCTAGATGAACAGCAACAGGGTTCTTATCCTTTAGGTTGAATTCAAATGACAGATGCTGTTTATATAGTTTTATAAGCTAGATGAACAGCAACAGGGTTCTTATCCTTTAGGTTGAATTCAAATGACAGATGCTGTTTATACAATTTTATAAGCTACATGAACAGCAACAGGGTTCTTATCCTTTAGGTTGAATTCAAATGACAGATGCTGTTTATACAGTTTTATAAGCTAGATGAACAGCAACAGGGTTCTTATCCTTTAGGTTGAATTCAAATGACAGATGCTGTTTATACAGTTTTATAAGCTAGATGAACAGCAACAGGGTTCTTATCCTTTAGGTTGAATTCAAATGACAGATGCTGTTTATACAATTTTATATGCTAGATGAACAGCAACAGGGTTCTTATCCTTTAGGTTGAATTGAAATGACAGATGCTGTTTATACAATTTTATATGCTAGATGAACAGCAACAGGGTTCTTATCCTTTAGGTTGAATTGAAATGACAGATGCTGTTTATACAGTTTTATAAGCTAGATGAACAGCAACAGGGTTCTTATCCTTTAGGTTGAATTCAAATGACAGATGCTGTTTATACAGTTTTATAAGCTAGATGAACAGCAACAGGGTTCTTATCCTTTAGGTTGAATTCAAATGACAGATGCTGTTTATACAATTTTATAAGCTAGATGAACAGCAACAGGGTTCTTATCCTTTAGGTTGAATTCAAATGACAGATGCTGTTTATAGTTTTATAAGCTAGATGAACAACAACAGGGTTCTTATCCTTTAGGTTGAATTCAAATGACAGATGCTGTTTATACAATTTTATAAGCTAGATGAACAGCAACAGGGTTCTTATCCATTAGGTTGAATTCAAATGACAGATACTGTTTATACAGTTTTATAAGCTAGATGAACAGCAACAGGGTTCTTACCCTTTAGGTTGAATTCAAATGACAGATGCTGTTTATACAATTTTATAAGCTAGATGAACAGCAACAGGGTTCTTATCCTTTAGGTTGAATTCAAATGACAGATGCTGTTTATACAATTTTATAAGCTAGATGAACAGCAACAGGGTTCTTATACTTTAGGTTGAATTCAAATGACAGATGCTGTTTATACAATTTTATAAGCTAGATGAACAGCAACAGGGTTCTTATCCTTTAGGTTGAATTCAAATGACAGATGCTGTTTATACAATTTTATAAGCTAGATGAACAGCAACTGGGTTCTTATCCTTTAGGTTGAATTCAAATGACAGATGCTGTTTATACAATTTTATAAGCTAGATGAACAGCAACAGGGTTCTTATCCTTTAGGTTGAATTCAAATGACAGATGCTGTTTATACAATTTTATAAGCTAGATGAACAGCAACAGGGTTCTTACCCTTTAGGTTGAATTCAAATGACAGATGCTGTTTATACAATTTTATAAGCTAGATGAACAGCAACAGGGTTCTTATCCTTTAGGTTGAATTCAAGTGACAGATACTGTTTATACAATTTTATAAGCTAGATGAACAGCAACAGGGTTCTTATCCATTAGGTGGAATTCAAATGACATATGCTGTTTATACAATTTTATAAGCTAGATGAACAGCAACAGGGTTCTTATCCTTTAGGTTGAATTCAAATGACAGATGCTGTTTATACAATTTTATAAGCTAGATGAACAGCAACAGGGTTCTTATCCTTTAGGTTGAATTCAAATGACAGATGCTGTTTATACAATTTTATAAGCTAGATGAACAGCAACAGGGTTCTTATCCTTTAGGTTGAATTCAAATGACAGATGCTGTTTATACAATTTTATAAGCTAGATTAACAGCAACAGGGTTCTTATCCTTTAGGTTGAATTCAAATGACAGATGCTGTTTATACAATTTTATTAAGCTAGATGAACAGCAACAGGGTTCTTATCCTTTAGGTTGAATTCAAATGACAGATGCTGTTTATACAATTTTATAAGCTAGATGAACAGCAACAGGGTTCTTATCCATTAGGTTGAATTCAAATGACAGATGCTGTTTATGCAGTTTTATAAGCTAGATGAACAGCAACAGGGTTCTTATCCTTTAGGTTAAATTCAAATGACAGATGCTGTTTATACAGTTTTATAAGCTAGATGAACAGCAACAGGGTTCTTATCCTTTAGGTTGAATTCAAATGACAGATGCTGTTTATACAGTTTTATAAGCTAGATGAACAGCAACAGGGTTCTTATCCTTTAGGTTGAATTCAAATGACAGATGCTGTTTATACAATTTTATAAGCTAGATGAACAGCAACAGGGTTCTTATCCTTTAGGTTGAATTCAAATGACAAATGCTGTTTATACAATTTTATAAGCTAGATGAACAGCAACAGGGTTCTTATCCTTTAGGTTGAATTCAAATGACAGATGCTGTTTATAGTTTTATAAGCTAGATGAACAGCAACAGGGTTCTTATGCTTTAGGTTGAATTCAAATGACAGATTCTGTTTATACAATTTTATAAGCTAGATGAACAGCAACAGGGTTCTTATCCTTTAGGTTGAATTCAAATAACAGATGCTGTTTATACAATTTTATAAGCTAGATGAACAGCAACAGGGTTCTTATCCATTAGGTTGAATTCAAATGACAGATGCTGTTTATACAGTTTATAAGCTAGATGAACAGCAACAGGGTTCTTATCCTTTAGGTTGAATTCAAATGACAGATGTTGTTTATACAATTTTATAAGCTAGATGAACAGCAACAGGGTTCTTATCCTTTAGGTTGAATTCAAATGACAGATGCTGTTTATACAATTTTATAAGCTACATGAACAGCAACAGGGTTCTTATCCTTTAGGTTGAATTCAAATGACAGATGCTGTTTATACAGTTTTATAAGCTAGATGAACAGCAACAGGGTTCTTATGCTTTAGGTTGAATTCAAATGACAGATTCTGTTTATACAATTTTATAAGCTAGATGAACAGCAACAGGGTTCTTATCCTTTAGGTTGAATTCAAATAACAGATGCTGTTTATACAATTTTATAAGCTAGATGAACAGCAACAGGGTTCTTATCCATTAGGTTGAATTCAAATGACAGATGCTGTTTATACAGTTTATAAGCTAGATGAACAGCAACAGGGTTCTTATCCTTTAGGTTGAATTCAAATGACAGATGTTGTTTATACAATTTTATAAGCTAGATGAACAGCAACAGGGTTCTTATCCTTTAGGTTGAATTCAAATGACAGATGCTGTTTATACAATTTCATAAGCTAGATGAACAGCAACAGGGTTCTTATCCTTTAGGTTGAATTCAAATGACAGATGCTGTTTATACAATTTTATAAGCTAGATGAAAAGCAACAGGGTTCTTATCCTTTAGGTTGAATTCAAATGACAGATGCTGTTTATACAGTTTTATAAGCTAGATGAACAGCAACAGGGTTTCTTATCCTTTAGGTTGAATTCAAATGACAGATGCTGTTTATACAATTTTATAAGCTAGATGAACAGCAACAGGGTTCTTATCCTTTAGGTTGAATTCAAATGACAGATGCTGTTTATACAATTTTATAAGCTAGATGAACAGCAACAGGGTTCTTATCCTTTAGGTTGAATTGAAATAACAGATACTGTTTATACAATTTTATAAGCTAGATGAACAGCAACAGGGTTCTTATCCTTTAGGTTGAATTCAAATGACAGATGCTGTTTATACAATTTTATAAGCTAGATGAACAGCAACAGGGTTCTTATCCATTAGGTTGAATTCAAATGACAGATGCTGTTTATGCAATTTTATAAGCTAGATGAACAGCAACAGGGTTCTTATCCTTTAGGTTGAATTCAAATGACAGATGCTGTTTATACAATTTTATAAGCTAGATGAACAGCAACAGGGTTCTTATCCTTTAGGTTGAATTTAAATGACAGATGCTGTTTATACAATTTTATAAGCTAGATGAACAGCAACAGGATTCTTATCCTTTAGGTTGAATTCAAATGACAGATGCTGTTTATACAATTTTATAAGCTAGATGAACAGCAACAGGGTTATCCTTTAGGTTGAATTCAAATGACAGATGCTGTTTATACAATTTTATAAGCTAGATGAACAGCAACAGGGTTCTTATCCTTTAGGTTGAATTCAAATGACAGATGCTGTTTATACAGTTTTATAAGCTAGATGAACAGCAACAGGGTTCTTATCCTTTAGGTTGAATTCAAATGACAGATGCTGTTTATACAATTTTATAAGCTAGATGAACAGCAACAGGGTTCTTATCCTTTAGGTTGAATTCAAATGACAGATGCTGTTTATACAATTTATAAGCTAGATGAACAGCAACAGGGTTCTTATCCTTTAGGTTGAATTCAAATGACAGATGCTGTTTATACAATTTTATAAGCTAGATGAACAGCAACAGGGTTCTTATCCTTTAGGTTGAATTCAAATGACAGATGCTGTTTATACAGTTTTATAAGCTAGATGAACAGCAACAGGGTTCTTATCCTTTAGGTTGAATTCAAATGACATGCTGTTTATACAATTTTATAAGCTAGATGAACAGCAACAGGGTTCTTATCCTTTAGGTTGAATTCAAGTGACAGATGCTGTTTTTACAATTTTATAAGCTAGATGAACAGCAACAGGGTTCTTATCCTTTAGGTTGAATTCAAATGACAGATGCTGGTAATACAGTTTTATAAGCTAGATGAACAGCAACAGGGTTCTTATCCTTTAGGTTGAATTCAAATGACAGATGCTGTTTATATAGTTTTATAAGCTAGATGAACAGCAACAGGGTTCTTATCCTTTAGGTTGAATTCAAATGACAGATGCTGTTTATACAATTTTATAAGCTAGATGAACAGCAACAGGATTCTTATCCATTAGGTTGAATTCAAATGACAACATATTCCTAATCAACCTCAATAATGTCCAAACATGCAAAAAACATTTACTGGTAGGAGGAACAAAATGAAGTCTGTTTACAAGATGGTCGATGAAGCAATCCAAATTCAAGTGAAAGTAAAAAGAAATATTCTGAGAATGAGCAGAATCTTGTTCAAAATCACGAAAGTGACTACAGCCAGAAAACAATTCTTAAGTCCTGAATGTATCCATTATTCAAGGTCAAATATCCAGATAATAAAATCATATACAGGTACTACAGGGTTCTTCATTTATAACCTAACAGGCACACATTGTTTTGCCTGTGTGCGGTTGGGTGTGCCACAGCCGACTTTGCTCTTACATAAACTCTGCAAATAAAGCATGTATAAAAATTTTACCTTATAGAAGATGCTGGAAATGTCGTCCACCCTCGGCTAACAATGAAAACGTGTACACTTATAAGGTTTTAGTTTTAATAATTTAGTTTTCAAGTCTCAACATGAAAAAATCCAGAAGGAATTGAAATATGATGACCCACAGCAAAGAATTGTAAGATATGCAACCTGGAATGTCCGAAGCATCCATGAAAAAGAAGAGGAACTAGACAGTATATTTAAGAATAGAAACCCAAACAAATGTTAAGATATCAACCTGCAGGAAGAAGAAGACCAGGACGTCCACTCAAAAGACTTTTGGATGGTGTTTCTCTTGAGGCCGAAACAGGTCAACAAATGGCCTAAATTCATGAATGTACTAAGATGATGATGATGATGATGATAATTTAGTTGCTCTATGTGCAGAAGACTCTAAAATTCCCACCTGTTGTGTTAATTTTGGTATGGATTTTGTTGGTGTACGTTCAAAACTTGCACCTATTTCATCTAACTTTTCCTCTGTTAAAACTGTATGTTTACGCTTTCGTTTTTTGTTTAACACAGAACCAGTGGTTTCAAATTTCTGCACAATCTCGTGAATTGTAAATCTGGAAGAAGGCACTTCACGAGGGAACTTTTGAATATATTCTGTGTGATCACGGTTTGGTGATTCACAATGAAAATAACTTTTACACATAAAAATGCATTGCTCTAGATTCAATCACCTATTCATACTGCTGGGCGATACAGTACTGCCGACTGCCACTGCTAGCAGATGTGCACGCTCAAAGGCAGCCGGTAGTGGGGGAATCTAGCAAGAGCTTGGGAGAGGCGAAACACTGTGTGCCCATTTTATGTTATAAATGAAGAACCCTGTATGTTAGTGTATTCATAAAGACTTTCCAAAGTTAACATTTGTTTTACTAGTGATAGATTCTTGTATAAAATGTGACCACCTTATCACATACATATTACTTGTGATATCTCCTGAAGAAAAAGATGAGGCCAGAAACTGTTTGGAAGATCATTATAAAAAGCAAAAACAAGCCAGGCACTTATGATGGAATGATTTTTATGAAGCACATATACCTGCTGCAACATATATCACACTATGCATAAACATGCAACAAGTAATATCTGCGAATCCTGGTGTCTTAGTGGTTATCAGGGCTAGTGGATCCTACTCCATACCCTTCAAGCGCAGGGCCACCTGACTATTGAAACAATGTAAGCAACACTTGCATAGATGAGGGATGGGAGCAATAGGAACACAAAGTCAAGAGGGGACTAGGTAAAATTAGGTGCTGCAAATATTGTATAACACTCCAGACAATTATAATTGTACAATAAAGCAACTAAAACACTATGCAATATCATTGATGCTATCAAACATAAACAGGACAATGCACACTTTATAAGTCCACCAATATCAGTAATATGTGTAACAGATGTTACTCCCTCAATGTATTACAAAGTTGTATAGTAACTGTGCAGGACTGCATACTACTCCCCACCTCTCTCACTACTCTGCATAATACTTAACCCATAGTGTTTGTTTTGGTGTAGAATCTGCTAGGCTGGTGGTTACCATGCTTGCCTCTTGTTCAAAAGTTTGCAGGTTCAAACCCGGCTGGGGCTAATGAAATTTTAAGAGCATAAAAATCATGAGTTAAATTCATTCAGAAAGGAAGTAAAGCTGTGGGTCCTGTGTTTAGATTTACAAAACATAAAAGAACCTCAAGTCTGAAGAAAGAGTCCTCTGTTCAAAATTGTCCACCCTTTTATGCGCAGATTTAAATTGCTATACTAGTGACCTTAACTGTTAAAGAGTGTTATTAAATAAAATAACACACACAAGTAATGTTTGTGCCCATGAACCTATGTTATATTCACGATAACTGTTAATTTATAACATAGTGATTGCTCTATGTGCATGTAAGCATTGTTTGAGTGCAAGTTGGCATTGCTCAACGAGAAGCAAATTAAATATGTTTTTACAAGCAGAAAGATTCATGGTGTAGTGTAATAAATGCATTGTCAAATATAAAAAATAAAATGTTGCTTAATGGCAAAATAATTTAAGATTGCATTGAAATCAAGTATCTGTTAAGTGGTCTCAGTTATAATATGTGATCTTGACTTTGGGCTTATAAAAATGAAGGAAAAATGCCAAGGAAATTGTTGCCCAAGAGCTAGACGAAATAGTTCAATCTGCAAGCATTAACAATTGCTTAATGTTGTATCTATTAATTTTCATTAATACAAATTCAGATAGAAGTAATCAGCATATAAACAATGCATTGTAAAAATGGAGAAAGTCACACATTATAAAGAGAGCTTCAAGATTTAGTACCCAAGAACTAGCATATTGAAGGAAAACACATTTTGAAATCTATTTCATGACCTGATAATCTCCCTAAAGTAGAGTCTGAATGTAATGTCAGTAAGGAAAAGAAAAATGATCTTCTAAATATGCTATAAGTTACTTCCTTGTAGGACCTCTTCACACATTCTATGAACTCCTTGGAGTGGATAGAGCTTTATGTTTATTTTTTTGTATTAGCTATCATAAAACACAAAAAAGGAATAAATTATTTTTGTTAATGTAGTGTGATACTTTGTATTAGCAGCGTTTGAATTTTGTGGGTTACAGCGAGAGTAGTAGTCTCATATTGGTGGAAAGTTTGGTGCCAGAAACTTCTAGTATAGAAGAATTACCACTGGATACCGAGAAATGTCTATCCCCAGCCTATATAAACTGTTGCCAGTGTCGGCAGCAAGTCAGTTGACAGTAATACAGTGGATTGTGGCAAGGGAAAGCATTAGAGAATGAAGATAATTGCATGATGGATAAACTTTAAAATAAAATTAATGATTACAGCAATTTGTGAGAGAAATGTCACAGAGAGTTTATAGAATTAAATAAAGTTATTTGAAGTTTTAAGCGATCATCTGTGTGGTTTTATTACGAGAAAAACAATGTGAAAACAAACTCCTGGCAGCCTGGGACAGTAGCATAACTTTTGTATTTCAGTAAATCAGTTCTTTCAGATGATATATAATTGTTTTGCACTGTCATCTGTCACAGCGTCCCTTTACAAGCAGTTTTAATGATTTCTACTTAATGAGACATGTTTTGACATTTACTAAATATAATCCTTATTAGGCTCCTTCAATTTATTGAAGGTTGTATCTACTTTTTACAGAATTTTAAATAAATATAACATATATTTCTTTCAGTTTTCGTGGTTCCTGAACATAATGTGAATGGCATTTTTAGCCTTCAGCATTTACTTGCCATATTTGAAGTGTGACTATAATTGAAATAAAAAACCTTTAGTTGTTAGAATATTAAAAATCATAATGAAAATACAATAGGAAATAACATTATGAAGTTCTGTTTAATGAATATATTTGGTCTCTCTTCATCTTACCTCATATTTCGTTGTTTCTTGTAAGACATATTTTAAAGCATCTTTTCTTCATCTTCAGTTGGTACAGACTGATGATCTTTAAGTTGTCAGCCATGGATCTTGACTCGTGCTCCCTCTTTTTGTGGCCCAAAGAACTTGCTTTTTAATTTTCTCTCACCGGTAATTTCCCAGTTCTTTGGAACATAAAAAGAGGGAGCAGGAGTTGAGATCCAGGGCCAACAACTTAAAGGTCATCAGTCTGTACCAACTGAAGATGAAGCAAAGATGCTTTGAAACATGTCTTACAAGAAACAATGAAATATGAGGTAAGATGAAGGCAGACCAAACTTATTTATAAAATATCACATTTATAATTTATATTATTCGGGCATTATTCCAGCAAAAGCTATAAATTTTATCCTAAATTGAAGAAATAATTTATTGAAAACATTTGAAGTTCATAAGAAGTATTGCAATGTTAAATAACTTTTTTATAGTCTTATTTATAATATTCAAATTAAGAAGTTTTAGTTTTTACATTAGTCTGTTAATACTGTAATTTAAAGTAACATTATGTTTGGAACATCAGATATTGTATTAAAGTTTTACCAGATGAAGGAAAAACTGACCAGGCAACTCAGGTGTGGGCTCTGGAATGAAGCGCCAGTCATGCTCACGAAAGTCCACTTCCGTTTCGTCCTCATCAATGCTAATGTCGTGCAGAGGTGGGGGTCGACGTGGTACTTGTGGCTGGATCGCTACAATGCAGGCCAGCCAACACAACACCAAGCGCTGGGTTAGGTTAGGTCCAAGCAAAGCAAGCAAGCCAACTAGCTTCACATGCATCTTTTTACATAATGCTGTCATACTAAGTCTCAATTCTCAGACAGCAATTTTAAGGTTTATTATCTAATATTTTTATGGAACTGTCATATAAATACATTATTTTTTATATTGGTTATTAATTTATTTGTCATGTGTCATATTACTTGAAGCAATGTACATCATTGTTATAATTTTTTGTTGAAAATCCCTAAAATCTTAAGACTTTTAATCATTGAGAAATTCAGTACGGCAATATAATCCTCAACTCATGTCCAACTCAAGATCGGGTCGAGGGATGAGATGAGATGAAGCCCATTATGTAGAGATCTATGAATGACAAGGGTGCTGGCCGACCACATCTGACACACCATCACAGGGGCAGATGAATGAAATGAAACAAAATGGTTGAGATAAGTATGGAGAAATGGTGGAATGAAATTGTGGCAGAGGAAAACAGGAGAAAAACCTGCCCAAGCTCTGTTTCATCCACCACGAAACCCACATGGAGTGACCAAGACTCGATCTCGGGACTCCAGTGATGAGAGGTGAACATCTAACCACTTGTGCCACAGAGCCTCTATGCCAATATAATAATTAGGTAATATTATAGTAATCAGATTAATTATAATTAAAAAATCATTTTTATATTCATGAACTAAACTAAACTTCATTATGTGACAGGTCCATGGCTTACCAGCAGATGGCTGGCCTCATACCCTTGTTTCTATCACAGAGCTGTATGATCATCCAGAAAGTATAGGGGCAAAGTACTCAGTATGGCAGGTTGTTCAGCCATTAAAGTTGGTTTATTTAAACTGAAGTCCATTCCATTCACACATAGTAATTCTGCCCAAGAGCACGTCTTTCACTGCAATCTGCAGCTTTACTAGGGAATTATATGTGTGGTTGCTCCCTTTTGCTTTCTACACCGATGAAGGATGATGATGATGATGGTCGGATGATTTTTGGGGACCATTGGGCCCTAAGCTTCCTGACATTTGTCTTAGAGGTGAGGAAAAACCCCAAAAAAACTTCACGTAGGAGCCTGTCCCGACCGGGAATTGAACCCGGGCCTGCTGCATGACAAAGCAGTGGTGGACATACTTATCATAGCTACCCAAATTCCTCATGATGCTGGGTGTGCACCAATCCACTTACTCATATAATGTATTTACATTTGAAGAGGAAAATATACACTTAGACTGGAATTGAACCCAAGGCCTTTAGCTTTATATGCTAATGCTCTACCATCTGAGTTATCCTAAGCACTCCAATCTAAATGTAGCTTTTTCTCTTACACACTTTTAATTCCTGAGAGCGCCAAACACTATGAACCGTTGCTCGATCACGCAAATGATGGATTCTTATTTAAGAAGGCTTTTACTGGGAATTATAACATGGGAAGAAGCGCTATTGGCTTTATAAAGTAATGTTATAATTCCCAATAAAAGTCTTCTTAAATAAGAAGCAACAGTTCATAGCATTTGGTGCTCTCGGGAATTAAAAGTGTACAAGAGAAAAATTTGCATTTAGATTGGAGTGCTCAGGATAGTTCAGAGGTTAGAGCATTAGCATATAATGCTAAAGGTCCTGGGTTCAAACCCCAGTCCAAGCGTATACTTTTCTCTTCAAATGTAATTTGCCCTTCAGTGAGAAGGGTTAAATTTATAATAAAAAAATATAATGTACTCTACTGTGAACACAGAAGTAGAGCAAAAACCATTAAACATACTAACAAACAAACAAACAAAAAAACCAACAAAATTATAGAAATCTCTATACTAAAAAATAATCTAGCAATAGCTTCTATTTTTAAATTATAAATTACAAAGCAATTGAATTACTAGTGTGAGTAGGGAAAATAAGTTGTCGGTTAGTAACTATTCTTTCTCACATAATAAAAATATACATTACTACTCCAATAAAAGAAATTATTGATGCAATAGATGAAACTACGTTTTATGCTCTTTGATAGAGTTTTTTCTTTTGTCATCAACCATATTTTATTTATTTTAATATTAAAGAAAATTTTCTTTTGTATTTTCATTTTATCAAGTAAATTTCAGTGTGCCATTATTGATGATGATGATGATGATGATCATAATAATAATAATAATAATAATAATAATAATAATAATAATAATAATAATAAGAGCCTATTTTCTTTGAGTCTTAGAATTTGACACATGTTCTTCTACTAATTAAAAAAAAATACAATTAACAAACAATTTTCATTTATTAATAGGTCTACAAGTTTTCCTTGTATCTAAATATTTTATTTCACTAAAAATGTATTACTTGAAATACAGTTCCATAAAAATAGACTTTGCAGATTTTTCATATTAATACATAAAACTCACATTTGAAATTTACTCTATTTTTATCAATATAGAACTCCATCAAACATGAATGGTATAGGCCTATCAATGTAATAACATACTTTGCTGTGCACTAAAACACATTAGTCCTTTATAAAGTTTAATTATAGTAGGATTATATCCTTACATGAATGCATGCTATTTGTGAATTCTTGAATTCAATAAGAATAATATGAAGATACAAATAGTGTCAGCTGATTTGCACTTAAAATATTGTAATATATATTTTTAAATTTTTTCTGTCCATAAAAAGTTTTTAATGAAATCTGATAGTAAAAATAATTTGATTAATTTACATAGAAATAAGCAAATAGCGATAACAGATTTGATAATAATAGTGTTAATTATTAGTGTAAAACTGTGCAATTATGGTTGTAATTTTCTATCTTCTCTGATACTACAACCCTTTAGGTCGTAATAATAAATATTAGAGAGGGTATTCTGCTGTTTGAAAACTAATATTAAAAGTGCACTGGGAAGGAAAAGTTACACTTTCTATAGGTAAGTTAATTAGATTACAATCATGTGCTACTACTGTTGTCAGATTCATTGAATGAAAGTGTGCAAGGCATAGCACATTTGTTATTTCAGTACTTTGCAGATTGTTGCAATGTACTGTAATTATTTCTTGCACTTTTAATAGAATCTATAAAAAATTGAATTGTTTTTCTTATATAATGCAAGTAAGCTACTAATCTGACAATACAAATTTTGAAATTCTATAATAATGACAAAAGTATTATCATGTTCATAATAATAATCTGTAATTGTTTATTTAATGAAGGAAATATTTGCTCTCATGAATAGCAATAATAATTCTTATGAGTAGAAGGTAAAAATAATAAACAAATAGATTTCTTTGTATTTTTTCACAATATATCATAATTACTGCACTTCATAAATTACAGTAAAATACTATTATTACTTTATATATATTATGTTTAATGTTTTCTTGTTCTCTAAAATAATGTAGCCATTCTTTTATCTTGAATTTTGTTAACTCATACTTCAGTTGAACTTTTTTCTTCCTTTTATTTCTTTGTAATGTAGATATAGTACCGGTACTATAATTAAATTTCACATCAAATAGTACCCCAGCTATGATAATCTTTAGTGAATTCTGGAAACAAATAATGTATAAAGTGTATAAATATGCTCGACAGTTCCAAGGTTTGCAGGTACAACTTTGACTAAGGTCCATGATTTTTTAAAGGCATGTAAGAATTCTCAGTATGGCTTCCTTTTGGAAGGGAAGTAAAGTGGGTAATATATTTATGACAAGTAGAACTTCAAGCCTGAAAAAAAAAGAGTCCTCTGTGCAAAAACATGCTCAGCTTTTGATTTTAACTGCTAATGACCTCAGTTGTTAAAGTGCTCCATTAAATAAAAATGTAACTAAATGTGTAAATGTATATTAGTTACAGTTAAATAGATAAGGAATACGAGGAGTAATATCAGCAATTATGATGCATTGTCATTCACTCTCTTGATTTCTTTTTAAAGTTTAGTTATGATTACTAGAACTATATAAAGTACTTGAATCATTTTTTATATTATACATTTGATTTACATACATTTATAAAGTTAATAATGCCAATCTGTTTGTTCAAATACAAATTTTATTTGATTTCTGTATTTTGTTCTCTAATAAAAGAATATTTGAATTTTTTTTTTATTTACTGCTACTCATATATGCAATTTTATATTCTATGTAAAGTAAAGTAAAAGTAAAGTTATCCCACAACAGGCCCGGAGGCCCTTGGGGTAGTAGGAGGTTAAGGCTCCCACTTTTTCTAGACAATCGGCACTTTATGTCAGCCGGGTTGTCAGCCCTGCGTGACGGCCGCTTTTACCCCCAGAACAAGCGTCTAGTACTCATTTCCGTTAGAGGCTGAGTCGACCCCAGGGCCATAGTGCCGCCAGAGGGTTTGGGTCAGTTTAAAAATCCTGACCCCAATGGGACTTGAACCCTCGACCCTCCAGCTTGTAGCTCAGTGCCTTAACCACTATGCTACGGCGTGCCCCTTTTTATATTTTATGACAAAACATTATTTTAGAAGTAAAACTATTTTTGTATTTCAATGTTTTTATTTAAATTAACACTTTCCAATCCTGGATAGACTTTTTTTTTTAATTTTAGTAAGAAAAATATGACCAGCTTATAAATCTTTTAAAATTAAAAACAATAATTATGCTAAAATAAGATAATTTTTGTCTAAAATGATAAAACTCACACTTGGAATCAAGACTGAAGCAGTACTGAATTATAATTACGAATGTCATCTTCAAAACATTTTTGAATGCATATCGGTCAATTAATACAATTGTATATTCAAATCATAAATGAGAAACTTGTATAATTTCAAAATTAAAAAATGCTGCATTATTTTTAAATATTATATAAGCAACACTTATTTCTGAATTTTTCTTATTCTTTTATACAATAATTATTAGTGACTAATATAATCTAAATTTACCATAAATATAAGTTTATTATTTGAGTTCCACAAATCAGGTTAGTTTTTGTTTTTGATTGTTAAAATCCCATTAAGAATAAGAAGCAGCCAGATGCCTTGTGGAACAAAGGTTCACAGCCTCAGACGTGCAGGATTGTATAAGGGAGACAAAGATTTCCATTTAAAGTGAGGTGCCTAATTAGCACAATGGTTTAGTCCACTGGTACATAGAACCAGTGACCTTGAGTTCAAAACCTAGTTTAGGCGTACATTTTTCTCTTCAAATATTAATTTGTCCTTTAGTGTGAGTGATACATTTAAAATAAAAAATTGAAAATGTATAAATAAATTTAAATAGACTTGGGGAATCATCTTCAAATTAGTGCTAAATGTAAATATCAGTAAAACTGCACGTATTACAAATGTTTGTATCATTTTTTAATTTGCATATATACTGTAGTACATGTACAATTGTAATTCAGTCAACTTTAATAACATTATACAATTTTTATTTAAGTAAAATTTTATTACCTTACCCCATATTCTTCTTCTTCTTAGATTAGTTTCAAAACCTTCTTAGGTTTCAGCATCAGTATTTTCATGACCATTGTTAGGTCGTCTTAACAGTCTACCAACAGAGGGAGCAAGAGGTGGCTCTTCATGATGACATAACAATGGTCGTGAAAATACTGATGATGAAACCAAAGAAGGTTTTGAAACTAGTCTAAGAAGAAGAAGAAGAAGAAGAAGAAGAATATGAGGTGAGGTGATAAAATTTTACATAAATAAATAATACCTCATAGTACTAATTTCTAAAAAAAGGTAACATTATACAAGTTGTAAATGTTTTAGTATTGTTGGGATATGACTTTATTTTAAGTTAAAACAACATAAAATAAACTAAAAGAATTCTAATATTTCAACTTGGAATGATGAATCAAAATTAAGACTGATAATTATTTATTAATTAATTATTTAATTATAGATGATACACTGACATAGAAATGTACACTATAAAGGACAACAACAGATACAATAGGCTGCAACTGTTTAATATCTAAACACAACAAAATATATTTTTTTATTAAAAGTAAAGATGCAATGTTAACAAGTGTATCCATAAATAATAATAGTAACTTTAAGATGAAAAGCATCTATAGAAAAATTAAAGATTATTATTAGAAAAAAACAAGTTTTTAAATAGAAACCATGAGTTATTAAGCATCTACAGAAAAATTGAAAATTGTTATTACAGAAGATAAATTTTTACATCTATTATTCAATAGTTTTTATGTCGCTGAATGTTTTAAGAATTTTATTCAGTGTAACAGTAACTGCCTTATGTATTTTTATTTTATTAAGTTATCAATTACACTGTAAGGATAGTCTTCTAAGAAAGAATATTCAAAAGAATGATACAAAGAAAAAGACCTTTGAAGTAATAAAAAGGATTAATGTATTCCAATTATTATTTAACAGTAGCATTCGTTCAACCCCTCTACCTCAGCAGTGCTGGGTAGCTAATATATCCATAAAATTCTTCTTCTTCTTTAGCAGGCGACTACAACCCCATTGAAGTTTTGGTCTCCTCAACAATTTATCCATGAAATTCTATTAATATAAAATAATGAATTTTCCAAATCTTCTTCAAATCTGTTATGCATGATCATTAAAATTAATTATTTTTATTGCCGTGCCATCAGACATGCTGAACTCTATCACATTTACGTACAACATGGAAGAGATATAAATACAACCCCTATAAACATCAGTGGATTTGTAAGAGATGAATTCATTCATGTGCAGATATTATATTTCAGGGTGTGGTTGGTAGATGAAGTTACTCTCTGAAAACTTGGTTGTTTACTGGAAGACCAGCTAGCTTGCCCAAAGGTTCCAAGATCGACATCACGAATATTGGAAAGATAAATGTATTTCTCAATGATTGATTATCATGAAGTTTCAACCTATCGATTCATGAAGAGTTCCTTTGACAACAAATCCTGATTGGGTGATGCAGACATTGGAAGTTGTTTAACAATACAAATTTTTAAATTCATAATATTTAATTTAGTTTATGCAAGTTATATCTTTTATAAACCACAAAGCAACAATATGAAATAAATTCTGTAATAATCTTTGTCAGTTATGGCAACTTATTAATTTAAGAAACTTTATTTATATTAGGTTATAAAACTCAACAATTGAATTATTCCATTCCATTAACGTAATTTAATCTCTCACCATATAGGTACTTTTACGTGCCACATGCCACCTGGGCCTTACAGTGGCATGACCTTTCAGGAGAGCAATTTTAACTATGGATCACACAAGGACATGGAGGGCCTCCCCCAATGAGTGATCAGCTCAATGTCAGGACCTCCTGCGAGGCAACATAACATTAAGATGAAACACACCGTTCACACACACATTCATCATTCATACTAAACCAGGCAAATATGATGATTATTATGATGACCAGATGATGTCTGGGGACTGATTGGGCCTTAAAGTTTCCTGACATTTCGCTTACAGGTGAGGAAAAATCCCGAAGAAATCATCACCCAGAAAACTTGTCCCAACCGGGGATCAAATCTGGGACCACTATATACAACGCAGCAATGCTACTCCGAGACAACAGTGGTGGATAACAATTGAATTATGATATATTATTTGTGAAAAGTGGAAATAAAGACAATACCGGCACTAATTTTGTTTAAATGTGAATTTAATTTGTTTTCATGCCTTTTAGTTAAATGTAATTTGTCAAGTTATTGAAAATTAATGTGACTGAGTAATTGATAATATACATAACAAACCGTTTTGTGCAGACTTTCCAAGACAAAAATGACCTCATACAACAAGGTAAGTCAACTCCAGATTTGCTGAAAAAAATATAATTTACAAGGCAATTTCAATTTATGAGAAATTGAGTAAGCTGGCAGTAAACAATTAAATGTGTTATTTTGTTGGAACTGTTTATTATTCAGCCAAAACAGACATACTAGTTGGATGGAAACTGGTTACATTAATCTGTAGACCAGCATATGCAGCTAATCACTTCATTCTCTCCCTTCTCTGAACATAGCCACAGGGGTCTTTTTCATGGCTTTTAAGAAAATAAATGCCATGCTGCCAAGACACCATCACCATGACAGAACAATATTGGAATAATTCCAAAACTAGTCTAAAAAGAAGACAGGTGAGGTGAGGTGAATCATTTATAATATTTAACCAAAATCATTTTTATGATTTGCTAAATTTATAATTTTTTCTTGTTTTTATATTGCCCTGCAGCTCCATCACTGAAATAATATATTTTCTTAATTCTGTAAATTTTTCTTTCAAACATGACAAGTTTTTTCTAGAAAAATGTACCCCTGCATGAGTTAAATAATCTGATATTATGGAAAAGCAAAAATATGATAAATTACCATCAGCCTAATTTTTATAATATACTATAAATGGGTGCATTGTTGCTCTGAAATGTTCCAGCAATAACCTTGTATAGCATCCTTGTATTACAAAACTGCAATTTTCTGAATAATCACCAATGATGATAAATTCTCCTGCTTGGATGTCATTTTTCAATCACTTTAAATAAATTGAAATTGTGTTTTTTTTCTTAAGCTTAACAAGTAAGTTATTTGTAAAATTTTCTGACAAACACCTAACCATAGTAATTTCAGCCCTACCAGTTTATCTTCCATTTATTTTGTAAATATAAGAGCATACCTATTTAGTGATTATTTTTCAAATATGATAAAAATAAGATTTAAATTAAAATATTTTATACCTCACCTCATATCTAGTCTTCTAATTATATCAGTTTCGAAGCATGGGCAGCTTCATCTTCAGTAACTTCTTGTCGACTGATGTTATGTCGATCAGGAGAATTGATTTTAATTTAAATCTTAAATTAAATTTCATAGTGATTTTTTCCTATAAAAGTTCATTGATAAAAATATTTTTAGTACCTGTATATTTTTCATATTTATTTAAATAACAATTTTATGTAGGGCATTTTATAAAACTATAAATTACTTATGATTATATTAGTTAGATATGCACTACTCACCTCATATTTATAGCTTTTTTGAAGACTCTGAGTTTTGATGCCTTAGGCATCATTGTCAATTCTTTCTAACTTCATCATCATCCTTCATGGATTAGGTCTTTGCCTGTTCTGATCTCACATCTGTTCAGCCCAGCACTTTCTTGGTCTTCCCACTGATCTTCATCCTACAGGATTATACATCAGTGCCAGCTTTGGTTTCCTATCCTCTGTCATTCTTTGCAGATGTTCTATCCAATTGTTCCTGTGTCCTTCTATTTGTTGAACAAGTGGTTGTACTTGTAGTTCCTCTCTAATATTCTCATTTCTAATATGTTCTTCTCTTGTATAACCTTTCACAGCCCATAGAAATCTCATTTCCGCTGCCTGAATTTTACTTTTTTCTTTTTCCTTCAGGACCCAGGCCTCACTTACATACATCACAACTGGTAGTGCCATCATTGAGTAAAATCTTAGCTTTCTTACTTTGTTCATCAGTGTTCGTCTGATCATTCCACAAATATGTTGACATTTCTGTATTTTCTTATTTATATCTTGTTGTTCTTCTTCTTTCTAACTGAAAGCTACAAATATGAGGTGAGTTAGAAATGATGCTTAAGGCATCAAAACTCAAGAGTCTTAAAAAAAAAGCTACAAATATGAGGTGAGTTAGAAATGATGCTTAAAGCATCAAAACTCAAGAGTCTTAAAAAAAGCTACAAATATGAGGTGAGTTAGAAATGATGCTTAAGGCATCAAAACTCAAGAGTCTTAAAAAAAAAGCTACAAATATGAGGTGAGTTAGAAATGATGCTTAAAGCATCAAAACTCAAGAGTCTTAAAAAAAGCTACAAATATGAGGTGAGTTAGAAATGATGCTTAAGGCATCAAAACTCAAGAGTCTTAAAAAAAAAGCTACAAATATGAGGTGAGTAGTGCAAATCTAACTTATATTATCTAAAATAAACCTCTTGGTGTTACTTCCTTTAAATATTATATAAATGACTTATTCATAATCAAAAATCTCCGTAAAATTGATATGAATATGGTTGGATAAGCACAAGAGATGTGGGTTTCTAGCTAATATCGTCATGTGTGACCTTGCCAAGTACAGCAGTTCAAATTAACCTCAACCTTACGTACTAAAATAATCTAAAGTAATTATTTTATTACATCCAGAATTTTAAACTATCCAGGATACAATTCAGATGAGGATTTAATCACTTAGATTTTCACTATGTAGATTAAAATCATATTAAAATATTTAATTCAATCAAAACTGTTGCCATTTTTTAATTGTAAATTTTCATCCATTTTATTAGCAGTTTATTTATCTTTGCAGTACTCTATCATCTGCATTATTACGACCAACCATATGCATAAATTTTAATTTATAAAACTGATCTACTCTTATGGTATCCTGATATTCCTCCCATAATTGAGGCCAACTTATATGTAATACAACCATCAGAATTTGTCATTTTATCATTTATCATTAGGACAGTGTGATCAGTATAGCATTGGACAGTAGACGTGGGGTTTGTGCTGTGCAGTGACACTTGCAGACACGGGACTTGAAATTTGCGCAGACTCAGCAGTATACAAGCGCATCCCATGCATTCATGATCACAGTCAGATTGTATGCTTCAAGTGGATAAGGTGCTGGCTTGCTTTTCCTTGTGTACTGAATGGCGTGTGTATAAGTTATTTCAATTTTAAAATTTGTAACTTATAAAAAAGGCGTGTATAAGTGTAAAGTATAAACTGTATAATGACTAATCATTTTTCTAATAAACAACGTGTATTTATTTATGATCAATATTTGTTAACTCAGTCTGCCAGCCAAGTATGAAGACTTTTTGAAACATGATTCCCGGGCATAAAAATTCCATCACGTTCAACAGTCTATAATCTGTACAACAGATTTTATAAAGAGGTGTCAAAAAATGTATGGACAACTAAGGTAAACAGTTCCAGCACCTGTTTCAATAAAGTTGGTAAGTACGACAATATGAAAAATAGTTACAAAAATGTGTGTGGTCGTATCACTGCGATCCTACGCTGTCCGTAGGTGCGTCAGCATTGTACAGTGAAATTTCCGCGTCTGCTGTCCAGTGCTATACTGATCACACTGTAGAATATAAATGGGATCTTTGATGGTGATGACTCATATTATATTAATAAGTATAACAATTAAATCTTTAGGATCTTCTCATCCCATAAAAAATAAAGCTTTTTACTTGATAATTTAATGTTTTATGAAATAAATGAGGCTGTTATAATAATAACTTATCTGAATAACAATGTTAGAAAAAATTAATAATTTTATTAACATTAAATAGAGTTTTAGAATAAATTAGAAACATTAATGGGAATAATAATGATGAAATTTCTCACTAAATACAATTTGACAACTTATTATTTTGAAAAATATCAATATGTGTTTCTTCTGATATATCAACAGTAATTATTGAATATTGACTTGATATACGGAACAAATGCTAGAGTATGGTATATTGGATACTTAAATCTTGTTAAAAATGATACCATACTTCTGATTTAAGTTAAACTAAACATTTTATTCAAGCCTAATAATGTACTACTTATTGTTTTTTTATTTAATTATTTATATGCACTTTAACATCTAAGGTCATATAGCATCTACTTTTTTTAATGATATGAAATGAATTCTGGTAAAGAATTTCCAAAGCACCATTTGCCTTGGTGACAGAAAAATCAAAGAAAAAACTTTAGTGAAGTTGGTCAATATTTTGTTAATGACTAATAATGCACTATGTAATAATTTTATTTAATTATTATTTATAGACACTTTAACATTTAATGTCATATCGCATGTACTTTTCATTTATGGTTATTAAATACTGAATATGATAATATTATTTCTGACAATGAAATTCCAAACCAGTGTTTGTCTTGACACTGAGGAAAACCAAGAAATAAACCTTAGTGAGGTTGATCAAAATATTGCTTAAGCCTAATAATGCATTATTATTTATTTATTTAATTATTTATAGACAATTTAACATCCAAGCTAATATTATTCATACTTTTTTAATGATAATATGAAATGTTGAATACTGTGAAATGAATCCTGGTAATGAAATTCTTTGCCTTGAGAAATTAAGAAAACCCAAAAATTCTTAGATTGGTCGGCACAGGGGTTTGAATCCAGGATATTCTGAATACTAGTCTAAAAAACTATTGCTTCAATCAAATAGCTCGTTATATTTAATGTTACCTTCTATTAATTTACCCATATTAAATTATTACATGTACCGGTATAGAGAAAGACTGCCCATTTTGATATTAAAACACTACCCAGTTGGAAAATTAAGTCAAGATTGACCACATGTTAGAAGAAACTGGATAGATAATGAGACCAAAAGAGGCCATTAGATCTTTATCCTTGACTGCTTGATGATGATGATAAAAAAATTATTATACCAGTACATGGACTGATATTGATGATACATTATTATTATTATTATTATATAAGTAGCCATGGTGCATAGGCTTAGAAGATCCTTGGCCTACTGATGGCTTCACATACACATGTGTCATTTACAGAAATGGACAATCATCCAGCTGTATAGGTGTGACATGAGATCAAGATGTTGGGTCCCCCTGCCATAATAGCTGGTTTTCTCAAATTGGAGCCATTACTTATCGTAGCTACCCAAATTCTTCCCCATTACTCTGCACAAAGGAATGTTGCCTTAGACCACTCGGCTATGGTGAAGGACACCTTACATATCACTCACACATCATTATTTAAATTAAAAATGCATTAAGTAGCCTGATGTTTCTTTCATAAAAAACTAAAGGTCCAAATTATTCATTTAAAATTCATTTCTATAAATAGGCCTTAATACATGAATTAAAAAATGATGATGAAATTAGAAAGTAGCACCTGTGAAAAGGAAAACATAAAATCATAAAATGTGTTAGTCTGTAATAAGAAATAAAGCAGTTTTCTTTATAGAACTAAAACAAAAGCTCTAGGAAAGAAATGCTTCATGCAAATCACAAGCATTATGATTTCTATGTAAAATGGACTCCACTCTTAGAAATGACAACCAGCAACATGCTTATGGATCTCCATGCCACAATTCTCACACTGAACTGAAAATGAAGTATTTTAAAATCAAAATGGTCATGTACTGATGCCAGTTGGTAATGAAATGTGTGAAAAGTTTTAAAATTTACACAGTAATACCTTCCAAGAATAAATATCAAAATCAGGAGCTTTTTTTATTATTTTTTAAAAAAGAAAAATAATAATTGTCAATCACTGCAAATGTTAAAATTCAAATTAATACATCAAAACCTTTTTTATGTTCTACTAGAATTGAAATGTATCTATATACACCTCACCTCAAAAGATGCATTTTTTCATTTAGAATCTAATTGAGATTGGGGAAATGTTTTAAAAAACATATTCACTTGAGAAGATTCAACATACAAGATAGTATGTACATTTCAAATTCACTTTTAGTGGATACTTTCTCATTGTGTTACCTCATACCAATTGCATGTTAGTCTCAGATGGGTATTTTGATATTTATTTATGAAACATTTATAAAATATGACAGATTTCACTTCCACAAGCTTTCATAAAGTGTTTGTTCTGATTATGTGGTTACATTGTAGTAACGATGTGTGCATAATATTGAAAGAAATATTTAAAGGATAATTTTTACATCAAACATAAAAAAAGTTAGTAAATTGACTTCAGAAATGCAAATTTATGGAGAAATATTTAATCAAAATTAAAGTGGGAAATAACACTATGAGGTATTTTCAATTTATAAATGAGTCAGAGAACATTTTTTTATACCTCACCTCATAAAGTTCAATATTTCATGATACCAGTTTCAAAGGTCATATTACCTCCAACTCAGTTGGAGTTTGACTGAAGATGATCGTAAAATAATCTGTGTAACTGGTATCGTGAAAACACAGAACTTCATGAGGTGAGGTATAAAACATTTTCTCCGACTCATTTATAAATTATGGAGAAATATGTTAAATCCTAAAAATGTTTATTAAAAATGTTTTAATGAAAAACAATTGTATTGTAAGCTTATGTTTTCCCTTTATAGAGATTTAGGCGCTCTCCCCCTACAGGGAAGAATTTGAACCATACTTAATTTAGTTACACTTGTTTTCGTATAGATGTCATTTTGAGTGGTACGTGGTCAGTGTTCCACCTCATACTGACATATAGGAAACCAAGGTAGTACTAGGATGGGAAAATTCGGTAAATTTTGCTTAGAGGCCTTTTCATTCAGGCTTAAGGATTTTTTACGAGCCTGAAAATCTTCAGACTCGGGACCCACGGCTTAAAGTCCCTCCCGGAGGACTTGCTCCTTGGATTTTTCCATCCTAAAAAATCCATCGACCCCGGCCGGGTTTGAACCTGCAACCCTCGGGACCAGAGGCAAGTAACATAACCACTAGTCCACCGCGGCCGATTAAAAACAACATCTATTCAGCTTGGTATTTTAAGGCATTTTAGCCATGCTCTTGTAGTTGATGGCTTCCTCGATGTTTCTATAATTGCAGTTGAAGAGTCAACATAGGAAGATGTCTGTCATAGCTGCAAATGAAAACCTTGAGGAAGCCATTAACTCTGAGATCACTACCAAACATCCGAGAAATACCAAGCTTAATATGAGTGACACCAGCCATGAAAACCTTAATAATTTTATATATTCATTTTCTGTAACACACAACAGTTACCAGTATTACATATGAAATATATAATCATTGCAATAACCAGAATTCAAAGTAATTTATATATGAATGTATTAGAACTGAAGAAAATTGAACTTTTATAGGAAAAATTCACTATGAGGTTTAATTTAAGATTTAAATTAAAATGTTTTATACCCCACCTCATATCCAGTCTCCTAATTATATCAGTTTCGAAGCTTGGCAGCTTCATCTTCAGTAATTTCTTGTCGACTTCTTGATAAGCTGCCCAAGCTTCGAAACCAGTATAATTAGAAGACTGGATATGAGGTGAGGTATAAAACATTTTAATTTAAATCTGATAGAAAATATTAAGTTATAACTATAATTGTCACTCTTTTTTTAATTTTTTGATAGATTTAAATACAAGATTATTCATTATCTTAAATATAAAAATAATTTTTATAATATTTTCTAAACTTGATTTGAGACAGTATTTTTTTAGAGGATATTAAATAAATTCAAAACATCTATTGGACATTTTATACCTCACTTCATAAAAATTGTATTTTATGATGTGAAGTGTAAAGTTTCTGATTAATGTTTTGAATGTACTGAAGTTTACCTCATTGTGTCATTTCCCATTAATTTTTAAAAATAAAAGATTTAATATTTATCATATTACTTTAACATATACATGTTATAAATTTATAACTAAAATGAAATGGTATGTTTTTCATTAACATATATCACGATAAAATTAAGGAGAAATTATAATAAGTATTTGTGGTTTTGGATATTAAAAAAAAAAATCCATCATTATAACATGAGAAAGAGACAGTTTCACATATATCATTCTAATTGCTAGGCATATTATTTCAAGAAAAGCTGGAACTGATGTAATTATAAAATATACAGAGGAATGTATGTGTTTACTCAGGACTTTTAAATTCTTAAAAAGGATTGTAAAATAACAACTGTTGCAAGCAATTTATTTATATATAAAGTAAGAGTTAAAATACGTAAATATTTAGCCTACAATATAATAATAAAATAAACTAAAAACTAGCACCTATACTCTGGTGTACTGTAACCAATAATATTAATAAATAATAATAATAGTGTTGGGATTTTGAATGATTCATAATAGTATTTTTTAAATTATTGGTTTATTTTAGAAGTAGATACCATAATTCAGACAAAATGGAACTGTTTATCCTTATATCCTTAATAATATTTACATCAAAGAGATATGTTCGTATTTCAACCTTTTTTTATGCAGGTATTTAGTACGGTATTCTGTAGATTTTAATACAATCTAAGAGAATTTTTCCCATTTATATTTTGCTAAGTTTTGATACTGATAATATATAAAATATCTGATTCAGAAGTACAAATAATTAAGATGTTGTTAATGCAGGAGCAGATTTAAGGAGATAAAGAAGGATTTTTTTCAGCTAGATACTTGTTCCATCTATAGGTAACTTACAGAAGCATTACTTGTAATAGGGCCTATTACTCTTGCTGTAAGTAATGATTAATATGAGCAGTATGCAGTAACCAGGACAAATGTGAAATTCATTCCAAAAAAGAAAACGGATAAGTAATGTAATCTAGAAAGAGTACTTAGATTACAAGAGATAATATTTTTAGCACTTACATCACAATAAAGATGTTTTGAACAATAAAAGAACAGTGTTTTGGTTTAATATTTTACCTTAACAAATTTACAAGTAATAATAAAAATTGGGCTAAACTTTTCAACATGTGACACGACTTTTTAAATACCCTGTCAAATTTTACTCTTAGGGTTTCATTTTTCAAGTTATTTACTACAATTTACAATGATTTTTACATTTGTTCTAATGATTATTTGAATATATTGAATATTATGATATTGAACTACATATGTACTGTGAAGACATGGCAGCCATATTGATTTTAACAAATATTCTATGCAGCCAACAAAGATTATTTACATGTTCCAGTGTAGCCAACACAGAGTATGTACTAATTAATTTTACACATATACTTCAGAATTTCAGAACTTACTATTTACACTACCTATTTTTGGGCATTGCATTCTTTCACAGGTTAGAGTACTTAAATTGTGTTAGGTTAGCTTTAAGGTTGGTCTTTCACAGATTAGAGTACTTAAATTACTTTAGGTTAGCTTTTAGTTTGTTTGGCAACGTGAGTTTAAATATCATGTATATGTGGCTGCATCCTGTGATTCCACTTTGCGTCTGCTGGTGCATGCACATGGTGTATGGTTGGAACTTAGAAAAATTTGTCTTGTCACATGTTGGAGAGCATTTCTAAAAAATTTTAGTTATTAATTACAAAAGTTATGAAAATATTTTATAAATTAAAGTAGTAATTCAGATATAGACAAAGTTAAAAATGTATGGCTTTTCTTTTTACTCATAACAGTTGTTATTGAGAATGGAATTTTTTTCTATATATAACTGGTGCTGGGATTAAGATTAAAAGAATAAAGATTTTAAAGAAACATATTTTAATAGACTCTAAAAATATGCTAAATTATAAATATATATTTGTTATAATATAAATAACATATTAACTGACTTATTCCTCCACATCTTTTTCCAGAATCAAATTTGCAAAATGCCAACTGGTACAAAAATCATAAATTCTCTTGCTTGATGAGAATATAAGAGATACCAGTATGTTAATACTATTATTGTATTAATATTTATTTATTGTTATTTATCTTCCATTTGGTGTAGTGAATTACAGTCATTTTAATTGCTATGACCATATTAAGATTTGATTTCAAAGATAATGTTCAAGGTGAAATAGTGCTTAAGGTACTATAAACAGAATTAAATGGTTAAATAAAAGTGTTATGAAATTGCTCTTAACCCTTTAGGTGTCATGAGCCAATCCGATCAACTCTGGTGCTCCTGTCCATTACCTGCCAGACAATATACTTAAACTACTTGCAAAACCGATCACTTCGGCGGGTGCGATTTAAATCTCTGACACAAGAGATTTTACCAGTGGCATGCAGAGGGTTAAATTATAAATTATTATATAGGGCAAATTTTGATATACAACAAGTATCAAGGTTGAATCTGAACCCACAGAAATTTATATATAGTATTTTATCCCTGTGGAGTTCCATGAAATTTCAACCAAACTGTTTTCTTTATATAATATTTAATATTTGAAGAGAAAAATATATGCATAGACTGGGGTTTGAACCCAGGACCTTTAATTTTATACGGTAATGCTCTTCCATCTGAGCTAACCTAAGCACTCCAACCTAAATGCAAATGTTTCTCTTATACATTTTTAATTCCCGAGAGTGCCAAATGCTCGATCATGCAAATGATGGCTTCTTATTTCAGAAGACTTTTATAGAGAATTTTAAAATTACTACATAAAGCCAGTAGAACTTCTTTCAATTTTTTTATTATAAATTTAACATTTCTCACTGAAGGACGAATTATATTTGATTTAAGATTTAACATAATCAAAATTATAGTGGAAAGTAGATTTAATACTTTGTTTTATTTGGAGACAGTCTACTTTAACTTAATTTTATATATTTTTAGAGTCTTCACGTGTAAAACTTTACATGAATTGCTTCATTCAGCCAGGGTTAAACATATAACATTCCATATAAGCATAACAATATATTAATAATAACCTCGTTGGGCACCTGGCTCTCCTCTGCAGACTGTTTGTTGCTGTTCCAAATCACCAAGCATCAAATCACCTGGTAGGTGATTAGAATTGAAAAAAAAAGAAAGAAAATTTTATAAAAACCCATTGATAAAACATAGAAACTATACAAAATCAAGATTCTCCATTGTTAAGGATTCAAAGAATAAGCTAAAATTATGCAAATAAAATTATATTTAGTTTTACCTGTTAAGAAGTTAAATAAGAATTTTTCCAGTTGTAATGGATATTGTTAGGTAAGATAATTATTTCAATTAACACTATTGAGGAAATTATGTAACAGTAATAGTTTCTACAGCAAAGTGTAATATTTGATCTAATAGAATTGCTATAAGATACTGATTTTATGAATAAACTGATTTTTCACTGACATTAATACAGTCCAGACAGTTCTCACAAAATGTCTCACTAAACCAAAACAAATAAAACAGAAATATTCGTGCATTTCTCATGCTATGAAATAAATAAAATATTTTCTATGAAGAAGTTGAAAATAAATTAAAAGTTAAGATTCCCAACAAAATACAAACCATGCAAATTAATTAAATATATAATAAGTTGTTATTCAAATACTTTTGTCATCATTCCAAACTTAAGAAATTTGTTTTTAACACACTTTCTTCATCTTCCTGCAGTACTATTTTATAACATGCGAAATTAAACCTGTTGACATCACACCAGATGGGGAAACGTCTTTACTGATTTACCAACAATGCCACAGACACATGAAACTAAAGCATAGACATAGAATCACTATTTGTAACAGATTGCTGTGATGGATCCAAATAAGATGCTTGGTTAGGGTAAACTATTAACATTAGTAATTATTACTATGCTTTAGTTCTCTGAATACAGAAGCAAGCTACTGTTTTAAAAGACCAGCATTTAAAATATAACAAACAAATTATTTTTAATGAATAAAATCATATGACATAAGTTATGCTGGACTTTTCTGATTATTAATACAAGACCAAGATAATCAAACTTAAAAATGTACTGTAAAACTGATAAACACTTTCAAATTTGTAAAGATTATCTTGGTTATTCTACACTTATTACAAGTGGGAAGTTAGTGGGGGTTTCTACCTGTTAGGTTGGGGGTAGTGGTAGTTAGTCCTTGCTGGGTGGTAGTTACTACAGCCCCAGAGGTTGGAGGGATCATGTGGCGTGTGACATAAGTATGGTGAGTCACTACTTCGGGAGGAGTGGAAAATGATTCAACACCACCAGTGATAGAAGTCATGAGATGAGCATAGTCAGATTCAGGAACATCCTCTCCTGAAGCTTGTTCATAATCTCTCATAGCTACATGTTTTAAATATTCTTCAAGTTCTGGCCCAGTCAGTTCTGTTTCACCAAGGTCTTCTGTTCGAACTACAACTCGTCGCTGAACAACACGTTTGATATGGACATTTCCTTCACTGTCAATTTCCTGTGTCTCAGACACATCTTCACCAGGTGCAAATTGTTCCATATATTCTCTCAACTGCCTCTCAGCATCAGGCCCTTTAAATGAAACTTTCCGTATCTCTGGTGGCAGTTCAACGGTCCTTCGAACTGTGTGAGAATACTCATCTTCTTCAGAAGGTTCTATTATTTCAGTAACAAAAGGCTTCCCTGGACTTCCATTTCCTTCCTCAAACCAGACACCAGCAGAGCGAGCAGCAGCTGCAAGATCAATTGCATCCAATCCTCCTGCCACCGCACCTGTAGGATCAAGTGTATCAGTGCTAGAAACCATTGTATTAGAACCACCACTTGTAAAACTGGATGACATTACTGAGTCTGTCTCATATTGGTAAGTGGCATGTGTAGCTGTAGAACTTGATGGTTCTAGAGAGTCTGTGCTTCCAAGCATCATATCTGATCTCGGTGGTGGCACACGACCTTGTTCAGCACTATTATCATCTTTCCCAGAAGAACTTAAATCTCCTTCTCGCCCACTTGAACTGCTTTGATCTTGTCCTCCTGACCCAGAGCCTTGTCCTTCACCTTGTCCTAACATAGACATTTCTTCCTCTTCTTCTATTGAATCAGTCATTGCTGTCACTCCTGTGGCAGAACCTCCCCCAAGATCCAGAGAGTCTGTCGATGTTGCCATTACAGCAGAATCAGCTGGCATTTCAATTGAATCTGTCATGACATCACCACGGCCAGATAATTGCATTTGAAGTTCTATGGAATCAGCACTTGCAGTCATGACATCAGCTACTGTCTTTAAATCAAGAGAGTCTGTGCTAGCATGTAAAGCAGTAGACTTGTCCTTCAAATCCAAAGAATCTGAACTTGTACGCATAACATCATCACCAGCTTCCCGCCAACCAGCGGCCATTTTACTTGAAAAAGGATACAATGGTTGATCCAAATCCAAATCTGGCACTCGTGCTACTTCTTCCAGTGAATCTCCACGACCTACTGATTCTGTCACATCATCCTTAGGATCTATAAATCTCTCCACATTTGATTGTGCTTGACGAATTATTTCATCAATTTCAAACATCCTTTTCTCATAATCATCAGAATCGACACTTTCACCACCACCACCCAATATGCCACGAGCATCTCCTACTGACATAGTTTCACAACTTTCAGATTCTGATACTTGACTTTCATGACCTTCCTCAATTTCAGAGAGAAGTGCTTCCTCTTCTTTTGCTCTACTTTCAATTTTTGCAGCTTCAATACAAGCTGTTTCTAATCCTTCAAACTCTTTTAAAGAGGAGAGAGATATATCATCTCCTTGACTGCTACGAGCATAACGTTTGCTATTATTACCATTCAAAGAATCCTGTGAGCCATGGGAACGTTTACGTGCTGCATCAAGGGCAATCTGGCGTTCTAATTGCTCAAATTCCTGTAGAGAACTCATAGATACATCATCATGATCTCCAGAACGCGTGAAAAACTTTCTACCTGCTAAAACGTCGTACTCAGGTGTGCTACTGAGTGATTCTTTCACACTACCGAAGCTACCTATTGATCCTTTGTAACTTCCCATACTGCCAACTTTACTACTACTTTGATCAAAATCGTTTATTTCCTCTTCTTTAATGTCTTCTAGAGGCCCACGTTCGAAATCCATTTCATAACCATATCCAACAGCTGCAGCAGCTGCTGCAGCATCTCCTTGGAATTGCATTTCAATCCATTTCTTTCCAGCCTCCACATCCCTATCATATTCACCTTCTTCGCCCTCATAACCGAAATCTCTAGTGCGAACACCCACAGACTTTTTTGTAACACCGCCTGTAGGAGGGCTGTCTGAATCGAATGGAAAGGGACCCATATCTTCCCCTGGTTCGGGATAATACTTTAATTCTGTCATTCGTGTAGCTGGTGCTGGAGGTGATACAATAAGTTCTTCTTCGTTTGTGTCACGTTTCTTCTTCACAATTCGCGCCATTTTCTCGATTTTTACACTCTTTCCTTCTGTGTCATGTTCTTCAGCTTCCCTCCCAACTTCTTCAATTACAACATATTCATCAGTTAGATCAGGCTTTTCTAACATCTCAAATGAATCACTTTCGGGTGAGTCAGTCGTTGGAGAAATAGGCTCGGTTTCTCCTTCCGTTTTTTCTTTTTTTACTTCAGTTTCATACACAGTCTTATCTTCAGCGGCTGAAGCTTCGTCCATAGATCGTGATTCAGTATGTTTATCTTCTTGAATGTCTTCCAGTTCTGGTTCTTCGCCAATATAATCATCCCTTTCTTCTTCTTCCAAGATATATTCTCTCCCTTGATCTGTTTCTGTCTCTGAAGATGCTCTACTTGATACAGATGCCGGTGTTTGAGGTGCAGACTTTGTACCTGCAGCTGCTTCTTCTTCTAGTTCTAAGTCAGGATAATGGAACCCACGATCTACTAAAGGTGTCATGTGTTGGGTAACTGTAATGTCAGGAATAGAAGCAGGAGACGTTGCCATTGCTTCCTGTTTTCTGCTCTCTTTAAGAGCCTTATCTCTAGTTTCTAATTCATGTTTCTCAGCTGCTGGATCTTCAGGTATGGTAGCTGGCAAAGTACTTGAGATAACAGGATGGATGTGAGGAGCCATTTGAAACGCTGCCTCAGCTTCAGCCATTTCATCTTCATGGTCTGATAAATGCTCTATAACACTACAGGCTTCATCGTATTGGATGCCAGTGCGCTCTTCTCGAATGGGACTTACGTGCGATGCATATTCTACTGATCGACTGAACGCACCAGAATATTCCATTTCCAGCTCTGTCACACTAGCCTGAGCTTCTGATGAAAATTCAGGAGTATCATCTTTGATTTCGCACTCATCAGCAGGTTCAGGTGAAAGTGGTCTCTCAATGGGATCATCAATGTCTTTCCCACTATCAGAACACTGTTTCAGCAATTCTGCTAACTCAGAATCAGGACGATCATCTGAAAATCCAGATGACATTGGCCTCTGACCTTCAGAATCGGATTTACTAACTTGAGACTGAGGCCGACTAGTATCTAGTTCTGCCTCCGGTTCCTCTTCAGTACTTGCAACATCTTCTAACAAAACTCTACCTTCCCTCAAATCTCGATGGAAACCTTGATCTGCCTCGGTCTGATAAGATTCTTCTTCTAGCCGCTCAGCCTCATCGATGTCCTTTTTCTCATCGCTACGGACCTCTTTTAGGGTTAGAGGTCCAGTTTCCGTATATTTATCACTTTCGGCCATATCTTCTGTTCCTTCAGTATCGATTTTTACTGAGCTTAATTCAGGGATAGATTTTACAATCTTAGATGGTGCTGCAGACGTTATTGTTGGCAACACTACTGGAACGAAACTACTGGTACTTTCCTTGCGGCGATGCCCTATGTGTTTTTCCGAGAATCGTCATATTCATCATCATATTCAGGAACATATTCAACTTGAGTTGGACCATTACTCTGAGAAAAATCATCTCCAGTTTCCCTTTCTGTTATTTCCATCTGACTATCATCTTCGTCTTCACGATCTTCGTCATCTTCTGGTACAGGTGTATGAGACTGTGAAGTTACCTGCGTGCAGACACTCTGAATCCCGCACTCGTCTACAGATGATGTTGTTATGGTAACAGATGATAGATGGAGTTCTCGGCCAGAGGCTGCTGTAGGATATGTGCAGGTTCCTGATTCTGAAAACTGTGTTCCAGTCATCGTTATTCCTTCAATGTCATCTAAACTGAGTTGTTCTGAAGTACCTGATATTGTTAGCTGCTCGGATGTGACAGACGCATCCATTCGTTCTGAATCAGCTCTTGACAATTCAATTACTGTTCTAAGGCCAGCAGCTTCTGAGGCACTAGATAAACTAACACTGAGAACGCTCCCTTCTTCTACACTAGAACCATACTTCTCTTCTGTAGCTGTTTCAGAGAGTGGGCTGTCTGTTATAATAGGCCTTGGCTCTGGCTGAAATATCATCTCATGTGATCTCTTCATGCAATGTGGTCTATCGTCATCTCCTGAGTCTTCTGTGGACAAACTACGAAGCGTTCTAACTTCCTTAGCTTCAGTAATATCACCTTCCTCATCTTCTGATCCAGGAATTTCTTCTCCTTGATATTCAAGAATTTCAGACTCACTGATCATTTCAAATGGACTTTGACGTCCATCTTCTAAATGAGAAGGCTCTCCTTTTTCTGGATCTGCTATGACGTTAGAAATATATGAATCCGTGCGCGTGTGAGTTTGATACTGCTGTGGTGGAGATTCACCACGAATGACATGTACCGGTATCGCAGTGTCATATGGTTCAACGACTTCTTCTATTATCGGTGGTCGAGACGATGCCAGCTCTCGACGTTCAATATCTTCATCGTCCATAATTAGAGTTCCTGTAGCACCTTCCATATCTTTTTCCAGCTCCAAGGCCGAAGGTACAAGAGTTTCAGATGCTTCACTAGATATTTCTATGCTCGCCAAGTGACCCGAACTTTCAGAATCTAGAGATTTCATGGAATCACGCGAGCTTAGAGAACTAACAGCCGTATGATAATCATGGGATCGAGTAGAAATCTCTTGAGATGTTAATGCAGATTCATATTCAGATGAACCAGCGGTACCTACACCAGCCATCAATGCTTCTACATCTGAAGAGCAAGGACGGCTATATGTACGACCACTTTCTGACGTTTGCTCGAATGAATGATAGTGGCTTTCTCCTGAACTAGACCACGCTTCAAAATCTGCACCAGAACGTCTATCTGCTCGCAAAGTTGCACTGGCACTTCTCTCGCCTGAACTAGAAGATTCTGCGTCTGTGGGTTTTGCTGTACGAGGGTGTCGCAGAACAACAACGGTCGTTTCACTGCCATCTGGACGTTCTATAACACGGACGGTTTCTGTTTCGATGCGGCGACTCGAAGATGACGATGAATCTACTGGAGACTTTGTTGACTCATCTTGAGAAAATGATTTCTGCGATTCCTCACTTGAAGTTCGTCTTATTTCTTCCTTTTCTGCGAATTTAACACCTTCGTGTGACAATTCCATTGCTTCAGACAATGTTGGCATTATGTGTTCACTGACTGTTGTGTCTAGAATACCCGAGTCTACTTTAAAGGTCTTTTTTATTTCAATCTTTCTTTCTGACTTAGTAGCTTCTTCAGTTTTTTGTTCGGATTTAGAAATCTCTGAACTGCGATATGTCTCATAATTATCAGTTTTTGCATGGTCCACTACTTTGGAAGTTGATGTCTGTTCCACTAGGGTTTCTGACCTAGTATCAAATTGATCTGTTATTTCTGTTTTCTTTACACCTTCTTCCGAGCTCTCTTCTACTTTCGTCCCCTTTTCTTCTAACTTTGTTGTTGCTGTTTTTGCTCGTGTAGTGTCTTCTGTTTCGTAGACCAAACCGTCTTTTTCGCCTTCTAATTTTGTTTCAATATTAAGGTTTTCTTCAGTAGTTGCTTGAATGCTTTCTTTCTCCTCAGCAATCCTTACTGCTTTTACTGCTCCATCAGCAGACTTTGTTTCTTTTTCAGTTATTTTACTCAGCAACTTATGTGTTTCTTCGTCAGAAAAAATTGCAGATGTGTGTTTTTCTCCGACAATATCGTCGTCCTTCTTTACTGTGGCAATATCATCAAACTTAGATTTTATTGCTTTAATGCCACTTTCTTGAACTGTTTCTTCCTTTGTTTCTACCTTTCCCTTCAGTCCTCCCTTACTAAGATGAATTTCCTCTTTTTCGACTCTTTTAGTTTCACTTGTAGCCTCATCTTCCTGTTTTATTGCTCCACCAGTTAAGTGACTAACTGTTGTCCCATCTTTTTTAGGTTCAGTATAATCAATAGTTGCACTAACTTCTTCAAAATGGGACTCTTCTATACTTTCATCAAGAGTTTTTTCAAAAGTCAACACCTTAAATTCAAATTCCGAAGGCGATTCTTTTTTCTGAATAATTTCCTCTTTCTTCTTATGCTGTTCAATCAATTGTTCCTGAGCTGCTTCTAAAGACTCTCGCACTTCAGCAAGTGTTTTCTCAACTACCTCCTCGCCTTGTAATTTAATGCCCACATCATCATGCTGAGTACTCTCAGAAAGAGTGCGTTCATGTAGTCGTCCTGTTTGACTATCAAGTGGTGACAAATCCGTTTCTACTCCACTACTACGCAGATCTTCGTCAGTGATCTCCATACTTGAAGTGTAGTATCGGTTCGAGATAACCTCTTCATTTCTTCGCGATGTTTACTGGCTAATACTGATTCCATAAGTTGAACTTCTCGTGGTTCCAACTCTTCTTTACCAGCTAATTGGCGAAGATACTCTGTTACTTGTGATTCAGCAAGTTCTGGAGGAGGCACAGGTGGTGATACTGCATCTGATATCAAGTCAGTTCGTTTTGCTACTTCTGCTTCAATACTTTCCACAACTTCCTCTGCAATTATTCGGGCTTCTTCTTCAGATATTTTTACTACTAACTGGCCTGATTCATCTGTCTCTTCTTCGTCTTTCTCAACAATAACTTGTCTTTCAATGGGTATCTCGTGCACTATCTCTTCAGCAATGGATTCAGGTTGTTCTTGGACTGGAACCTCCCACACTGTGTCGTGTATGTGTTCTTCCGGTTGGTATAAAGGATGTTCTTCTGGAGTCGTCTGATTCAGATGCAGTATCTTCACTTTCACCTTGACTATAACTTTCAGTACGTTGTTTTCCTGACAATGTTACTGTGATGGACGGTATTACATCTTCATCTGCTTTATTTGATTCCATTGCTTTAATATCATCATCAATATCCTTTTCTTTTTCAGTTTCTTCAATCTCACTTTTGTCAACATGAACTTCAAGAGAATCAGAAGGCTTTGTAATTGTATCAGTCTTATAATGCATTACTTCAGCTAATTTATCACTCATTTCATCTTCTTGTTCATCTGAAGGCAATCTAATATCGGTATCTATATATTTTTCTTCTTCTTCCTCTTCTTCTTCTGTACTTTTAGTATCTTGCATCTCTTTCTTTTCATCTTGACTAATCTCTCTGACTTCTTTTTCAGTTCCTTTTACAGAGTCTATTTTGGTTTCAGTTGTACCAGTAACTTCATGTTCCATATGTTCACTTTCAACACTAGAAACTTCCTTTTGAGTATCCTGATGTTTTACAAAATCTGATTTGCTAGTTCCAGAGACTATCTTCGTTGCAACAGTGACAATTTCTCTTTCAAAACCTTTAGCCAATTCCTTCACGCTAGTAACCTTGGTCTCAGTATCCTCTTTTATGTATTTATGATCATGATCTTCTTTAATCTCTCTTGTAATTGGTAACTTGGTTTCAGAGAAGTCTTCAGATTGTTGAAATTCTTTATCCATAGGTTTATCCTTTCCTATCGATTCTTCAGAAACATATTGCTGGAATTCTTCTGCAACATTCTTAACTGTGGATGGTACATCTTTAGTTACAAGAATGTCTTTATCTTCTGGGACAAATAATTCTATATTTTCTTCTAGCTCATGAGAAAATATGTCACTATGAATATGACGACTTACCATTCTTTCTTGATCTACATCTTGTTTACTGGCTACTTGGTGTATTGATTTGTGTTCAGGTGAAGCTTCTTCTTCTAACTGAGTCATTAATTGATCGACGACCATTTCTTTTTTAATTTGGGCTTCAAAATATCTTTTCTTCGCACGTACGCTGCCATTATGATCAAATGGAACAAGGTCTTCAGTTGGCAAGGACACAGATCTTTCATATACTTTCCTTGCTGCTGCTATTGGAGCAGACTGTTCTAGACTTTTCTCAAATAGTGCTCGCTTGTCCATGACTGGATGAATATCATCACTTTCATCAAAGGATTGTACACGACTTGTTGGTTTACTGCCATCTTCATCTTCAACAAATGCTGTGTTTTCATATGCTAAAGGCTTGTCTGCACATTTAGCGAGGTATTCAGCTTCTGAATCACTACTACCTCCTTCCCCCTCTTCAGTGTGAGACTGTTCCTGGGTGAATACCGCAACTGCAGATGTGGCTGTAGTTGGCACACCAGTTACATGACTTGTTACAATGTCCGTGGCTTCCGTTTCAGATCCTTCACGATCAGAAGTGTCTGAGGAGCCAGTGAATGTGGACTGTTTACTCACTGAGGCTGGTGGAGGATGCATCCGAATAGTTGAATCACTGAAGGTTGTTGTTTCTGTATCACTTTCTGTTTCTGATTTTACAAGTCCACTTTCTTGGAGTACTGAAATCAAGGGGGCAGGTGAAGGTATTGAGGATCTTGGTTTTGGCACTGGAGGACCTACTGACTCTTGACTAAGTGTTCTTTGCTTGGTCACTGTCTCTACTGTGGTCTTGGTTTGTCCTGTTGTCATTTGTTCCCAAAATTTCTTTCTTTCTGAGTAGCTTTGTACATCTTCTTCTATTCCTTTTCCTTCATCTAGTTTTTCTTTGGAAGCCCTGTCATTCAAATCTTTTATAGCTTCAGAAGGGGACAATCCTACACTCACTCTATGCACTGATATGTGGGATACAGGTGATATCTCTCTGGAAATACCAGGAGCTACAGGTTCTTCAGGGGAAGTGTGCAAATCAGAGGTTGTGTCTGCCCTGGTTTCAGAAGTAGGAACTGGACGAGAGGTAGGTGTTGGGTGTAGTATAAGGGGCTCCTCCACCCTGGGTTCCCGGCGATCCGTCAACTCTGCAGTTAGTGGTCTGGTTTTCTCTAGAAGAGAGGGCAATTTTGTTAGTGGGAAATACTCATTCACACACATATGTTAGTTTCTATTAGTAATATGAATTATTTATAAATAATTAATTCTCCTTATTCACATTCTCACATTCATACAAACATATTCAATTAGCAAAAATATTTACAGCTAACTAATGGTTATAAGGAACAGTAATCACAATATTAAACTTCACATATGCATAAGGGAATGTTAAGCATAGTATTATGAAATACTGATGAGGCTGTTCTGTCAACATTTTTAGAAAGAGAGACTATTGATGGCATATCAATCTGCTTTGTCACTGTAGGGAATAAATGTGATTACGCATTATCATTAACACTATATTTCATTTCATATCATCCTAAACAATTATGAAGTAAAATGTATTACATTTAGTAAAAGGATTTAAACAATGTTTGAAGCAACTTCACATCAAAACTCGATATTAAATTGTGCTTGAAAAAGAAAAAAAATTAAATAAATTGAATAGAGAGGGAAAATAATGGATTAATCTAATTAATTTCTCTAACAAAGCATATTGTATTAAATAAATTCACTTAGTTTCAATTTCCAGTTTTATTATTTTTATTGATGCTAGATTTCTGATAAGCTTAGAAGAAGTGGGTTGATGCAATATAAATACTAATTACACAAGATCAGTGATAATGTAATAATGTTTTAATTAAAATGAAGATTTATTTTACCTTAAATTTATTAGTAAAACTCCCCAGGTTTATTCTTTATATATATATATATATATATATATATATATGTGTGTGTGTATGTTATATTGTAGACTTTTGCAGATATAAGCATGATTAAGAAAGGTTTCTTGGGTTTTCTGCATCAAGGATTCAAGGTTGGCCTCTGCCATTGGTTCCGACATTTCAACATGATCCCACATGGCATTATGAAAGAATGATGGCATGTGAAATCATGATGAAACATTGAAATCAGTGGCCAGAGGCCAACCTTGAATCCTCCATGTGAAAAACCGAAGAAATCTTTCTTAATTATATATATATATATATATGTGTGTGTGTACGTGTGTGTGTGCATGTATCTACATGAAAAGATCACTTGACAGCTTTTAGATCCTTTATTATAATCACAAAAACTGAGGTGAGGAAGCACAATGTTTTTTTTATGTATTTGTTATCTTCAGACTTTAAACAACTATAATATGTATTGGGTCAACTGGATCCCTTGATATCTTAGTTTAAACAAAAAAAGAAGAAAAGGTACCACCTGACGGTGCATAATGTTTCACTGTGCCTCGCTGTAATTGATATGAGTCTACTATTACAAGCAGTCAAAATAAACAGTTGTTATTATCTAAGGTTCTCTCTTCAATATTCAATTTCTGCCTGGAATTTTAAGTGAATTAATTTTATTCATTAGTTCTTACAGTAAAGTCAGTGACAAGAATGTTTGAGTTTGGAAACAGGAACAGTTGTGGTAAAAATTGCACTGTGCAATTTTTTTTAAAGTGTCTATACATGCAATAGTTGTAATAGGAGAATACTATTAACCATGATTTGAGAGAGGTGAATTATACAATATCTTAAGATACAGATGTATGGGGAACATATGCCCACGCAGTCATGAACCTCCAGGCTTGATATTGCCAATGAGTTAAGTTAGTTATACCATATATTTAAATTAATATTGGGAAGTAAACATTATGAGGTTATATCATTAATAGTGAGTGGAGAACATATTTTAATCGACTCACCTCATACATTTTCAAACTTCTTTGATACCGACAATATCATGTCCTTCATCAGTCATGACGTCCACTGATGAAATTCCGTGATTGTTGATTTCTTTAGTCACATCACCTCTTGTGCTGCCATCTTTTGTTGGGATTATAAACTTTGTAATTAAATTTTTATCCACCGGAATATCAAAATTCATAGATCGATATTTATTCTTCTGAATGAATATCATTTCCCAAATTGTCAATTCCAACGATTTATCCAACTGTTTTAAAAGTTTCACTTCTTTTTCAATTTTATGATGTTCTAGTAAACTATGTGCAGCAATTGCTGATTTTTCAATTTCACAATTTTTAATATTTCTAAAATGTTCTTTAGTGCGTGTTTCTAAATTCCTTTTTGTTTTTCTTATGTATACTTTGCTACAATCATTACAATTAATTTGATAAATTCCAGATTTCTGACTGTCTGGGATGTTGATTTTTTTATTGGTATTTAAAAGTTTTTCCAGACTAAATTTATTAATTGGTGCCAAAGTAATGTTGTATTTGTCAAATATTTTTTTTAAATTTCCCATGTACTATTGGATGGTAAGTAATTTTCTTGAAATTCTTCTTTTCGTTACTACTTAGTTATACCTTATCCGCTCTTAGAGTGATCCTAACATAAACAAATGCCAACTGCATCCTTCCGCCATTCACACCACAATTACTGTCACATTGACAGGGAGCATGTATGAAGTATATAAGATATGTAATCCTTGAATGGGATACATTATAAGAAAGTTGGTGAGATTTTTCATTGAACTTGTGAAATACATTTAAAATAATTGTTTTTTGACCACTAGTCAAAGATTTGCCAGACTTGTCTTTTAAAAATTTACATGGTGACACAGCAACGGAATACTCGACACCTTCAGCCATTTTTTTTGCATCAAAATTGACTGAAGTATGACTCAAATGTATCATCCATATGTAATAAATTATTTTAAGTTGTAATTAATGATTAGGTATATTTTAGAATATTTTCTATGTTTTGAATATTATTATTTTCATTCACGAAGAATAACCATTATATTCAGAGGACATATTTTTAATTTAATGAAGAGAACTACTTTTTCGTGTATTTACTGCTCCTACATCATATGTCGATGTCTATACCAATCAAAAGCAAGCAGGTCACATGGTTTTGTTTCGATGAAGATCACTTTAAGAGCGGATGGCATTTATACATAGTAGTTCACATAGAAAATACATCAAAGAATGTGAAAACATCAGCATAACTTCCCAGTTATTTTTTAATGGGTTGCATGTAAAATTGGGTTTTTACATAAATTAATGTTCTGGTTACTTTTTTGACCCTTAAAATGTTATATAACCAGCTCTTTTTACTTTTATTATTGAAAATACAGATGAAGGATTACAAAAAAATGTCATTAACTCAAAACCTGCCAAGTAGCCTCTTTTCATGAGCACGTGCATGGCAGGGTATATTATCTATGCCTACTCTTATAGCTGGTATGACCATTATCATCTTCCTTTCATATGACAGTCCTGAAAGGACAGTGGTCTACAAAAATTTCCTTACAGCTGTTAATCATTTCAAAGTCTGTCATCACTGGGATAACTCCATAAGATATACTGTACCATCCATAGTAATTCTGCCCAAAGACAGGTCCTTCACTGCAATAATAGCATTTTCATGCTATGCTTGCAGCTTTACTAGGGAATTGTAGGTGTGGTAGCTTCCCCTTGCTTTCCACACCAGTGAAGGATGATGATGATAATGATTATGAAGATGATGGCCATGTGATTTCGGAGACCGTTTGGGCCTTAAAGTTTTCCTGTCTTACAGGTGAGGAAAAACCCCGATAAAAACCTCACCCAGAAAAACTGCTCCGACGGGGATCGAACCCGGGCCCGCTGCGTGACAAGGCAGCACGCTACCTCGAGACCACAGCGGTGGACGTATACTGTACAAGCTACTTATATATATATATATATACATTTGTCCAATGCCATCAGGTTGCCTTCCACGACATATCTGGCTTCCTCCCCAGGCTTTGGCAGAATTGTAAATCATTTCTTAGGTTGGAGCACCTGGAAGGAGATGCTATGATGGGTGATATATGATAATGAAGTGCCAGGATATTATTTAACCTAAGTTCCAGACCATGGGCAACCAGGCAGGAATAATTCCCTTCAGAGAAAAATTTCTAATAGTCTGACCAGGAACAAACCCGAGACCTTATGGACTGTAGTTACAAACACTAACCACTTGGGAGGTCATGAGGTTGTTTTATCTCTTTATTAAACTCCTTTTATTAATGTTTAACTTACAATATAATTTTGATACTTTTCTACATAAAATAAGGCCTGTAATACTGGATGATTCAAGTCACTATAAATTTTCTGAATAAAAAGGATTTAATATGTTACAGGCAAAGTTTAAAATTTGGGCATTATATAGAATGCCTAGGAATTGTATAAAATTATGGAAGATTTTTGGCACAGTATAAAATTCTTACTTTGTTTTATATTTTTCCTAGGAATTGTATACATTGCCTAGGCATTATATACAATGTCAGACTCTGTCACGGTAATGTATTAAAAAACGTATTTCATAATATCTCTTCAACAGCCAATAGTCGCGTGTTCGTTTTTCATTCAACACATTCTTCATCACCCTATAATTTTTATCTGTGAGGGACACACACAGTTTTTAGCACTATTACTTCTAATTTGAGAGAGTTCATCACAGAACTGATCCAACCCAATCTTGCGAAAAGTCTGATTCACGTGGAGCAATCTGTTGCGACATCTTGAACACTAAGGAAAATATTGGTACTTCGAGTGAAGAAGCCATTGTGCTACACAACAATGCCAGAGTTTTAATTTAAATATGGCAGAAAACCAAGAAAAGGTTCAAGCCCCCAGTCTGAGCATATCATTTTTCTTTTCAAATATGATTTTCTCCATATAGTACTTTGAGAAATACCAAATGTCCTACTAAATCTCCTGGTAGATGCAAGTGTGATCACATTCTGTATACGTTTCTGGAGTTATGCTTGGTATTTCTGATGACCATAAACAATGACTGTTTTTATTCTATTGTTAGGATGCCGTCAGATTATGTACAAACAGAATGTATTTTGAAACTACTCCTCTATGGTGTGACAGGCCTAAAAGGCCTTTGGCTACCAGCCAGCTGTTGGCCTCACATCCACATGTTAATCACAGAGATGAACTATAATCCAGCCAGTATAGGGGTGTCCGCCAGTTATTATATTTTGCAGCTATATCATTGAAATGTATAGAGACTTCAGAACCAATCTATATGCTAAATAATGTTACTGGTATAAATATTATTTTTATTTGTAAATGATCTCTTAATTTAAGAGAGGTGAATATAGAGAATAAAGTATGTAGGAAAATATTTGGACCAAAGTGAGACAAACAGACTGGTGAATGGAAGAAACCACATAACAGGGAGCTCCATGATCTTTGTAGGAAACTACATGTAATAACAATTAAGTCTCATAGACAGCAATGGGCAGGACATGTGGCACTAATGGAAAGTAAAAGAGGGGCTGGGAACTTGTGGAAAAACCAATGGGAAATAAAAGAGGAACATGAAACTAGTTGGTAAATCAGATGGAGTAGTAGGTAGTAGGAGGTCGAGAATGAGATGGGAGAATAACATTAAACATGATTTGAGGGAGGTAAATTGTACAAGAAATTATTGGAAAATAGTAACTTAATTAGGGATGGATGGATAGCTCATGAACCTCTGGGTGAGTGAGTTAGTTTCTTTGTTTGTAAGAATGGAGGATAGTAAAGGATTCAATTATACTGTTACTTCTACTATTAAAAATTAAGGTTATCAAACGTCATCTAATTTGTATCAGTGTTTTAATGCCTCATTCGTAATGCCCTTCTAAATTTGAAATACTTTTGAGTTATTATTATAATTTATTTTATTATGTCTAGAAAAGGGCATAATTAATTAATTATTTAAAAAGTTTCTGGTAAATAAAAAGGAAAAAAAAAAGTAATTATTTATTGATATTTATGGCATTATAATATATATGAATGTAAAAAGATAAAATATGCAAGGTATCTCCTCTAGGGTGAGAGAGAATACTACACTTACAGATGTGAGCAATAACCTATAGAAAATTCATTGTATGACTATTGTAATCAAAGTGACTATAAACAGTAATAACATAAAAGAGATACACATTGATAGCCAGTTCAGGTTGCAGATTAAAAAGCAGACATGATTGCCTCAGTCATTAATTATCAATGCAGTTTACTGATACTGCCTTTATAGTATGTGTAAGAATAAAGATAAGGAAAATGTAGCAAATCAAATTCAGGGAACCAATAAATGGAATGAAATAATGTAGATTTTTATAATGGGAAGTTATACTTAAGATGGTCTAACCAGTGATGGTTTCTCCTATAGCACAAAAGTGTAATAAACTCCAATAAAAAAGTAGACAACCTAAATGTAAGAAATTTAACTTTCTAATTATTACCGGTAGTTTAACATCTTTTCAACATTACATAATGTTGCATTTTCCATACATTCATTTTCATAATTAATAGAAGACTTGTTAGCACTTCTAATGTGAATCCCTACATTTGGACAATTGCGGGTGAAGGGTGATTACACCTTGCCTCTCTCAACAATGTTTAATCCCATAACCTGGACCAGATCAAGTTTATACTTTGATCCCAAGAAAACAGGCAGAAACCCATGCCCAGTTTTGTCCTTACAGTAGAATTATGTTTGCAGCTCTGTGCATTGGTTTTTAAGTTTGATGTTTTATAAGATAGAAATGGTTCCGTTTGATTCATCAATGCTATTTACAGGATGCCATGGCTAGTATTGCATATACTGAAGGCATGTCTCAGTCTCATATATTAATACACAATCACAAAACAGAACTTACAAAGTTTGAAATCTCAAAGAACTACCAAAAACAAGATTATAAAGCTTCTACCGCAGCTTGAAGAATATGTGAAGTGGAAGGAGAAAGTGTCATTAGTGAGTGTGTGACACAACGATGATTCCAACATTTCAACACTAGAGAAGAAAACACCATAGATTTACCATGTTCTGTCTAAAGTGTAGTGTATTGAGAATATACACACAGTTTTGGAAAAAGAATTCATAGGATGTCAGAAGAACTTCATGCATCAAAAGATACCACACATCACCACATTAAGACACTCTGAAAATGATACAGAAGCTATAGATCTGTAGCATCATGAATTGCCACCTCAACAAGCTCAACGAAGAGTGTCTGTCGTTACCTTACTGGTAATCCCATGGATAATCAATTCATCAGAAGAATTGTCACATGTTATAAAAATAAGTCTATGAATTACCCTTATTCCTCGAAACAGTGGCTTGGTAAACCTGCTGAAGTTATTGTTAAAAAATTGGTTTAGCTCCAAAGTAATGTTTTGTGTCTGGCGGTATTTTGAAGGTGTTTGTTCTAAACAGGCGTGTAATTGATGCAAATTTTTTTATTCTCAACAACTGGAATGAGTTTATGAAATTTTGAGATGGAGATATCCAGCATTAGTTAACCGAAATAGAGTTCTCTTGCAGCAGGATAATGTGAGACCAACCATGACAAAAACTCAGGAATTAGGAGAAATTAAACTGCTATCACACTCAGCATATAGCTCTAATCTTGTGCTTTCAGATTACCATCTGTTTCTATCCACAGTCCATTTCATGTGTGGAAGAAATTTTGAAGACATTGAAGCTGTAGAAGTGGTCTCAAGAAATTCTTCGTATTAAAAACCAAAGACTGGCACTGTCATGGGATAATAATCCTCACTGAAAGATGATGCAAAGCTATAGCATCTGATGGTCTGTACTTTGACGAGTAGTTTTCTTGTCAGAAAACATTCAAAATAAAATTTCTGTTTGAAATACAACAATACTTATGAGACAATATCTGTACTCTCAGAATGGTGAGCATAAATTTACAAAACATATTATTTTAAACACATTGTTGTTGGATGCTCTTGAAGCCAGTAAATATAAAATAACAATGTTTAAGATTGAAGTGGCAATTTTTATTCTTTAGTGATGATAATTAATGCAATAAATAAGAATAACAATGTTTAATGTTGAAGTTCAGAGTTTTTCATCCTTTAGTAATATACCTAATGTAGCAGAAAAATTGTTTCCTATTTTATAAGAAAAAATAATATCAAATTATATTAGTCAGAACAGATAATTATATACTGAATTTACAATATATCTTGTTTGTTAATTGAATTAAAGCTCTAAATGAGCAGATGAAAAAATGTAATAAGCTTAAGAACCAAATTGAACATTGATGTAGAAATAAATAATTGAACATTTATATTCAACTGTAATAGTGGAACAATATTGGGTTTTTACCATAGCGATAATACATTACAGGTAGAAGGGGGTTTCAAAGGACAAAGACTCCACTTCCCTATTGTTACAGATTCTTAAAGAGTTAAGATAATAAGCCTGCACTCTTTGTATTAGAAAGGTAAAATATTGGTTTTAAAGCAGATGAGTCCACCAAGTGAATTTATGCTTGGGATGTCCAGAGTTCATGTGGAAATTTTTCTTCCATTCAGCGAAATTATTAGATTTTAAGCTCTTTGAAAGTGGAACACAATTCAGGTAAATTTATGCGTCAAAAGTTGATGCATAAAAATAATTGGAGCTTATCTAGAAGATTCCATAAGAGGTATCTAACTGACATACTGGAGGAGGACTGTTATTATGTGACTGTTTGAGACCAGCGACAAATTAAATATGCCCACTGATATGAGGCCTAGTCTTCGAGCTAAGTAAAATAGTTTTGAATAGTTATTCTTACTCTTAAACAACACTCTATCTTAAACATAGTCCACCGTTGTGGTCTCAAGGTAGCGTGCTGCCTTGTTATGCAGCGGGCCCGGGTTCGATCCCCGGTCGGGGCAGTTTTTCTGGGTGAGGTTTTTATCAGAGTTTTTCCTCTCCTGTAAGACAAATGTCAGGAAAACTTATAGGCCCAAACGGTCCCCGAAATCATATGGCCATCATCATCATCCTTCACCGGTGTGGAAAGCAATGGGAAGCTACCACACCTACAATTCCCTAGTAAAGCTGCGAGCATAGCATGAAAATGCTATGATTGCAGTGAAGGACCTGCCTTTGGGCAGAATTACTATGGATGGATCTTAAACATTACTCTCACAAACACATCACCACCAGGAGAAGGAGACTTGTAATTTCACAGTAAAAAGCTAAGAAATTCAGCGACTGCGAAACAAGAGTCAAGTTAAAGTTTTAAATAAATCAGTAAACACTTAAAATACTTTAGTATTATTGCCTCACTATGATACTTAACAAGCGGCTCGCTTTGTTAACCCACAGTTGTTATATGTTATTAAAATACAAAGATCCTGAGTACTGCTGCTATCACGATGTTGCCACATTGCTATTCTTCCCTCAGTTTCAATAACTTGGAACGTGGAGCAGTCAATCCAGTTATAAAATTCTATACCGTAATTAATTGTTATAATTATCAGTAATTTACTGTGATATGTAGCTCGAATAATAATACAACGTATCTACATATTATACTTGTTTAATATATAAGTGTCCACCGCTGTGGTCTCGAGGTAGCGTGCTGTCTTCTCATGCAGCAGGCCCGGGTTCGATCCTGGACGGGGCAGTTATTCTGGGTGAGGTTTTTATCGGGGTTTTTCCTCACCTGTAAGACAAATGTCAGGAAAACTTTAAGGCCCAAATGGTCCCCGAAATCATATGGCCATCATCATCATCATCCATATCATCATCATCATCATCATCCTTCACCAGTGTGGAAAGCAACGGGAAGCTACCACACTTACAATTCTCTAGTAAAGCTGCAAGCATAGTATGAAAATGCTATGATTGCAGTGAAGGACCTGCCTTCGGGCAGAATTATTATGGATGGATGGATGGAATATATAAGTGATTTCAACATGTGGCGACCATGAGAAAATATTTCAGACCGAATGGATAATGTGACACAAGAGGAAGAACTTTCAAGGAACAATAAATTACATTCACAGACTCTTAGTAAGCAGTGTCAACAGTTGGTTCGTAATTAATGTTTATGATTATATTAAAGAAAACGATCTCGGAAGAGGGCCTCTTAAATAAACTTTGCTATGCTTCCCTCAGTTTTAATTAAAACTCGGAGCGATGTGGAGCATTTGATCCAATTATAAAATTGTATACCATAATTAATTGTTGTAATTATCAGTGATTTATTGTGATATGTAGCTTGAATAATAATAATACAATATCTACATATTATATTAGTTTAATATCTAAGGGATTTCAACATGTGGCGGCCATGCGAAAATATTTCAGACCAAACAGTTAATAATAATAATAATAATAATAATATTAATAATACATTAAAATCCCAACTATGGCCAACTCACTGGCATGGCCACGCGGACATAAGCTCTCTATACAACCCTATACTGAGCTAATGATTTCCAATCATCCCCTGTATAATCTACTTCTCTCAAATCATGGATAATGTTATTCTCCCACCTCATTCTTGGTCTACAACTGGGTGTTTTCCCTCTGATTTTCCTATCAGAAGTTTCCATGCACCTCTTTCATCCCCCATGTGTGCAATATGCCCTGCCCATTGGAGCCTATGAGACTTAACTGTTCTTATTATATTTGGCTTCTTATACATATCATGTAGCTCACTATTATGTAGTTTTCTCTATTCAGTTGTCTGTTCATCTCTTTTTTTATCCATAAACCTTCCTAAGAACTTTATTCTCAAATATTCGTAATCTTCTTTCCCCCCTTAAAGCAAGAGTTCATGATTCGCATCCATATAATATAAAAGGTAAAGGTATCCCATTACCGACCTAGGAGGCCCTTGGGGTAATAGGAGGTTAAGGCTCCCACTTTTCTGGACAATCGACACATGATGTCAGCCGGGTTGTCAGCCCTACATGACAACCGTCTTTACCCCAGAACATGTGTCTGGTACTCATTTCAGTTAGAGGCTGAGTCGACCCCAGGGCCATAGTGCCGCCGAAAGGTTTGGGTCAATTTTAAAATCCTGACCCCACTGGGATTTGAACCCTCGACCTTCTGGCTTGTAGTGTAGTGCCTTAATCAAAAACCTTCCTAAGAACTTTATTCTCAAATATTCGTAATCTTCTTTTCCCCCTTAAAGTAAGAGTCCATGTTTTGCATCCGTATAATATAACGGGGAGAATAATAGTTTTATATATTTTCAGTTTAACATTTTTTGAAAGGAGTTGGGAAATCAAGAGTTCCTGATAAACAGCACGCATTTCCAGAACTGAGCCTTTGTTTAATTACTTTGTGCATCTCATTCCTATTTGTAATTATTTTTCCTAGATAGTTGAAATCAGCCACTTCTTCAAAATATTCATTTGTCATTAGATGTCCATTTCCATTTTATAATGCATTTCTATGTGTGAATATATATTTAATTTTATTGATGTTTACTTCCAGTCCCAATTTCTTAGTGTTCAATAGAGTGCCTGTGTTAGCCCTTAGTATCTCCTTGTTATCGCTCAATAATACTACATCATTAGCATAAAAATAAATACATATATAATTTTAATTTTAAAAATTAAATAATACCAAATAATAACATTTAATAAAATAATAACAAATAATCAATGTCGTATGTCCTTGTGTAATAAACACTAATAGCGCTATGAGAAACTTGACAACACCGCATGTCAAGTATTGCCACGCGTCACCCATTTTTATATAAAGTGTTAAACATCAGAGTGTCTAATAAAGCCTAAGTATCGAAATACGGTAGATTTAAATTTTCACTGGTCCAATTATTATGAATGTGTATAAGTGGTTAATTACTAATAAACATCAAAGCAATTGAAAAGTTACTGATTATTAAGCTGAGCCACCATATCTTCTACTCTGTATCCTTGAATCAATTGTCTCATAGCTACCCATAACCCAACTTAATTAATCACCTATTATACTACACACTCTTTATTTCTTCCTCATCCAATTATTATGAATGTGTATAAGTGGTTAATTACTAATAAACATCAAAGCAATTTAAAAGTTCCTGATTATTAAGCTGAGCCACCATATCTTCTATTCTGTATCCTTGAATCAATTGTCTCATAGCTACCCATAACCCAACTTAATTAATCACCTATTATACTACACACTCTTTATTTCTTCCTCATCCAAAAATTATCTACCCTAAAAATCCTGTTTTATATTAAATGTAATTTGGGGCAATGAAGCTCAGGAGAATGGGCTAGCATTCTCCTTAAGATAAGTATATTCTGTTATAGTTGAAGAATGATTATGATGTATTGGAGTTAATGCTACTCTCATCTTATTCTTGTCAATATCTATAAATATGTCCAGTTTCTAAGTAGGAGAGATAACTGCACAAAAAAAAAACTTATTATACACAGACATGTAAAGTTAAGGTAATAGATGATCCAACTTCAGTGACAAAAAGAGGATAGGCAAAATATGGATAAAATGGTAATAGGATGAAGAAATGCATAATTTTATAAACTGAGTCAATTAAACCATTACCTGTCTACAATTACCAATGAACAAGTTGAAAACATGTCAAATTTTGAGTCTCCCTGAACCCCAACCATGAAATAAAGCATCTGCTACTGGCTCTAACTAAAATGTAGATATAAACAAACACAACAATTATTTACTAATATTTCGGTGGATTTTTATTATTAAATATTGGTAAATAATTGTTGTATTTATTTATCTCCACTTTTTAATTAGAGAATCTTAAAAACAGGGAGTAAGTCAGCTCTCCAATTAACAAGAATTATATTCAACTATAGATTAAAAAAACACACATTATTATGTTATCACTGATCTTGTAAGTTTGAAACATTTAATAACCTAAATAAATTATTGTTATAAGCTGCATGTTGCATATAATGGAATATGGCTGAAAAAGAAAATATAGTGCTGTTCAAATTAGTTACTGGTAACTAAAAATGTTAATCAACATAATGTTGAATATAAAAATAACATACAGTCAGAGATGCAGATAAAATTATTAACATTATTATCTCAAGAAAATAAACTTTCACAATTAACAAGTTTGCTTTATGAAGAGGAAGCTTTAAGATAAAGACTGCTATTAAAAATATAATTTAACACTGATTACCATCGAAAAGGACTACTTTGCTTCCATAGGGTTATTTTGCTCTGTAATAAAAAAATCATGGTCATCTAGAGTGAAGTTCTTCAATTGTTAATAGCTTTCAGTTTCAGTAAATGAAAAAAGTTGATAATAATTTGGGAACTTTCCTCCAAATACTCAAATCTGTTTTTTTATTATCAAGAGCAAAGTACTGCCTTATAATATTTATTTTATTACCTAAAGCAAAGTATCTCCTTATAATACCGTATTTGTGTTATCTTTGCTTTCTTCTTCTGTTCATTTAGATAACAACAAGCATTCCTTATTCTATGGCATTGGCATGAGCTATGATTGGATTTCTGCTATGTTTAGTATAACTAATACAAAATTCCAGGACATCAAAAACTTATTCCTTGACCGATTATCCAAAGTAAAATGGTTTTATTTAATATTTAACAAATAATAGAATGATTTGAAGTATTCTCACATTGGGCTGTGAGAATAATAATTAGTAGCACTGATATAAGGATGTTCACCTCAGTTTGAGGTGTGATGTACATGGTGAAATGGAAGTAACTTATAAACCCATATCAGGCAGAGTTTTGGTAGAAAGCTACATAATATCCTTGAAAATATTTCATCCACAATTAGTTTTTTTTATAATATGCAGGTGGGATGTATGTAATGAAGCATTAAATAATGTAACTACAGCATCTCTTTTAATTACCAAAATTTATAGAAGATAACACTATGAAGTATTATTTTAAGAGACTGAATAAACATTTTTCCAATTTAATCTCTCAACTCTTATCTTTCCTTTTACAACTAAAGTTCATATGTAAAGTCATACCGTACACAGATATCTGGATTGTCATCTTGATAGATGATAGAAGAGAAAGTCTTGTTTTGCCAGACTTCACATCATGTAGGCCTCTAATACTTTTTTGGGTCATATAAGAAGTAAGGATGAATTATAACTGTATGGGAACAACTTGTTGCTTTCAAGGATATGTAGTTTTGTTCTAGAGCCCATCGGATAAGGGTTTACACACATTACTCCATTTGATACCATCTACATATCTCTAATTCTGGAATAAACTCATTTAAACCGTTTGTTTATATGAAATATGTATACTGTAGTAAACAAGCGATAAGAATGGAAATTTGTGACTGTATACCCATTTTTAAAACCATTTCAAACCATATTATTATCTACAATGGCATAACAGCCCAGTGTTGGGCCTTAGCCTCTCCTTTGTTGGGAATAACTGGATCAAGTTAATTTAGTTATGCTTATTTCCCTACAGATGTCATGAATGGCATGCAGTCAACATACCAACCCAATGAGACATCTAGTAGGCAGAACCATTATTATTATTATAACTAGTTAAAACTAAAATTCTAACAACTATAATAATTACAAACCAGTGAACAGATTTTAAAGCAGTAAAGCACATCTGTCTTTTGAAGCAAACTACTTTTCCAACAGTATTAATTACAAAATAAATTACATTTCAATGTTTAATCTTTTCCTAAACAATGTTATGAATATGTTATTATTAAACATTGTTGATTTTAAAAATTATAATAAAATTATTTCTTAATGCAGTGAACTTTGTATAAAACTGATCTGAAACAAAGCCTATATGTTGTTATTTTTCACATTTACCAATGCAAAACATTTTATAAATTGCTTTTACATCAATTTACAAAGCTTCTACTGTAACCATTGAGCTAAAGCAGTCATAGCCACACAGAGTTTTATACAGCACATTGAGACAAATATCTCAATACCATGATTGTGGATTTTTTATGTGAACTGTGACACTTTTTTTAATGCAAAAGTTTTGTATACAATAAGCTTCCTGCATTAATATTTTGAAATAATTTTAACACACACACAAGCAGCTCACATAGTTAGAGGATTTGTTTAGTAATGATTGTTTTCTTAACTTGGGAACAACAATGGAAGTAGATTAGTTTATTTTTTTCATTCTATTACTATTTAATATCTGGACTGCAGTTCTATTCTAGATCACAAGCTTAGGCACTATTCTAAGACCATTCCAGCAGATCACATGTAACTGAAGACCATTAATCCCAAGCACTGGTTCAGGCTAACTTTTGAATTATGAATGCTATGTAGAGGAATTATATTAGTACCCTAAATTCAGTTTTCAGACATTACAACAGTCACACCAAGCATCATAACACAAGATTTCTTCTAGCAAATGTTTCTAGAGGAAATCTTCTGCATACCATCTGCCAGGGTAACTCACCCAGAGGACTCTGCTCAAGGCTACAAGGTGCCCGTTTAATGTGAGGACCTGAGTGCACATATAAGCAAGGTCTGCTGCAGTGGTGCGAGCTACTAGTATCATCCAGTAACCTAAAATGTCCCCTGTTCTCACCATCGTCATTGTCCATTAAGCTACCAGTTGTCTTGAGTTCAATATCAACTGCTTTGTGACTAGTGGTAGGCAGATTTTGATCATCATGACAAATGGAAGGTTTTATTTGGAACCCTGGTTTTGCTTCTGGCTCATCTAAGAAATATGTTAAATATGGAAGTGTATCATCATCCATCTCTGGAGAAGAATCTGTACTAGCACAACCATTGTTAGTATAATTGCTTAACTGCTGGTTAAGATCAACTTCATCAAACATCTCACTAGAACAGTCTTCCTCTTCACTTTCATCCAGTGCCTCATCGCTCGATATGAAAGAGTCAGGATCTGCCTGGTCATGAATCAACCATAGGTCATGCTTGAATGGATCAAATAAGTCATCAGGAGTGTCGTAGCAATCAATCACAATCTCAGGAATTGTAAAACTACTGGAGGTGCTCATAGGCTTCCCTTCCCCAGCAGCTGCAGCCACTGTGACACACAACAATAAACATATCTCTTCTGATCCTCTGTGCTCATGTTTAATATATTACTTCAGCCTTCCTTCTTAATTTTGACAATGTTTAATTTCAGTCTGTTTCCTTTAATAATGTCGAATATTGTAGAAATGATAGAAGGAAGAGAAAGAGCAACAAATTATCCTGATTTCTTAAGTGAAATGCATAAAAAGCAAATTAAACAAGCATGACAGCACAGAGTAGCTCTACAACACAGCTGCTCTCTCCATTAAGTGACAAACAGCCACAGCTATATATATATGTTATTTATTTTTTCTTGGCTCTTTGTAGTAACAATTAGTAATCAAACATTAATATGTTTAGAAATGTATTAGAGAAATAATAAGAATCTACTAAAGTCTTATGCATTATAACATCCACATACTAGCAGAATATTTTAAGATTGTATGTGAATTAGCATATAAAGTAATTTATATCTGAAAAGTGAGTTTTAAGTGAACTGCACTGACTATCAATATCACTTAAGGAAAATATTCAGTAATACAATTTAAACACATTTTTAATGTATATTCTATTTAGTCTCCTATAAATCATATTAAGCCCAACTCTTTAATAAAGAATAGTTTAATATTTATCTTAAAACTTTTAATTATTTATAAATTTGTGTGTTTAATATTTTTAAATAGCTTCAAAATTAACAATATTGAGAATACCTCTACCATTATATCGAAATAATCTTCCTAAACAATAAAATATAACAAAATATTTACCATAAACTCGGTTATTTTGTCTCTTGTGGTGTAACTTAGGCCCATAATTGAAAAAAAAAGTTATTTTTTGTGTCAATGGATACAAGTGAAAATGGACTAAATTAATGCTTTTTCCAATTGGTAGCAGCACTATGCAGTACCTGTCATGTGATGACATTGTATAATCATATGTTTAATATGATGGAATAAATTTACACTGCTAGGGACAAAGTAACCCAAGTTTATAGTATTTGAAACCTGATAAATTTAATTTGGAAGATACATTTGAAAATATTGTATACCCATTGCACTTTATAATAAATTATAGTTAAAATTCACTGTACATTATGTGTGTGGATGTGTTATATCAAATGTGTTAGTGCTAAACAAAGTTAAAAACATAAGAGAAATTATACATATTCCTAAATTTGAATATTATTTTGTTATAAAAATTATATAATGTGATATGTGCAACATGATAGAATCTACTTTATTTTCAAAGAGCCAAGATGAATTTTGTTAGTTAACACACCGAAGTACCTGGTGGTGATGCAGCTGTGGAGTCCTCCTCCAACTCACCACTTGGTGTGTCAGGGTCACGTGAATCCCAGTCTTCAGAAGGAGTAAGACCTCCTTCATCCCAAAGTTGTGAATATTCTCGTTGACACTCTGCCACTTCTTCTGTAGAGAGCTGTGATACCATTCTCTGAAACTCTGCTTCTCGGCGTTGTTCAACTTCAGGTGTAGTGCTGCCTTCAGCAGCAGCAGCAGCTTCCTTTTCTAAAGTTTCAGAAGCCATTCGTTCAAAACGCCGTTCCACTCTATGTAATTTCTTTTCTCTTCTAGCTGCAGCTTCTTTTGCTTCCACATCATCCTGCTCTTTTTCTTCCTCTGTAATTGTATATTCATTCTGTTTCTCAAACTTTTCAGGGATTTCATCTAATGATTTATCTCTTAAAATTTTTTCCTCTTCTTCTTCTTCCTCTTCCAGTGATTCATCATCTATATCAGTTACTTTAACACCTGCCTTTGCCAATTCTAAAGCTAGTTCTCTATTTGCTTTTTCAATCAGAGCTTCAATATCATCTACCATGCCTTGCTCTGTAGAGTCATCTGACTCTATGCGAAACATAGGACGGCGTTTGTGTTCATCTTCACCTACTTCCACAACAGGAATCAATGGTGGTACTTGGAATTCAGTGAGAGAATCAAATGTAATTAAAGGCTGCTCAATCACTTCCTCAACTGGTATTGATGGCCGTGGGGTTGTTTTGGGTGTTTTTGTAACTTCTACTTCTTGGTTATCATCAGTTTTTAATTTTGATTCAATTTTTTCTGATAAACTACTCTCTGGTAATTTTTCTTTCTCATTAGAAAATTCAGATAAAAATGTTGACACTGAAGGTGTTTTAATTTCATTTGTAATTTGAACCGTAGGTACAGATTTGGTTGTTACTCTGAGTGGAGATTCTGTCAATATATCCGGAGATGAATTTATACGATAAATAGATTCATCTATGATATTTTGTCTTGGTGCAGCTTCTTCTCCAGGCTCAGTAACAATGTAACCTGATGCTTCAAAGTCTTCATCTGTCCCCTCATCACTAGCCATCATGAGATGAGATACATCAAGTGGGGGTGGCCGTTGATCACGAGTAAGACGTTGAGAGCCTCCCAAACCCCTGCGAGAAAGTGTAGGAGTTGTTACAATGGGCTTTACTTCTGATTGTTGTATTTCTTTGACTTTGGGAGGGGTTTCAATGGATGATGTGGATTTTGTTTCCTCCATTTCTAGTATTTTAAGACTGTCACGATGTTGTTTTTCACTTGTAATAATTTCTGGAATGTCCTTAGTTAACGTTTCTTCAATTGTTTTTTTAGCTTCCAATTTCAGATCTGGGATCAGTTTTTCAGTAGAAGAAATTTCTTGATCTAAAATAGGATTGACAAGTTTTACAGAGTCTTCTATTAATAGTTTTGTTTCAGGTTCTTCTGTTAATATGGGTTGAGTTTGCTTTTCTAAAATACAACTACTTTCTTTGATATCTATTTTAGATTTTAATTCTGTTTTAGCTTCTGGAAATGACAATGGAATATCTTTGCTCAATAGAGGACTGACTACTTCAATGGATTTCTCCACTTTGGATTTTGTTTTATATATTTTATCATCTGTAAGATTTAATGGAATATCTTTGTTTGGCATAGATTTAGTAACTTTCTCCACTGACTTAATTTCTGTGAATTTCAGTGGATCTTCATATAAACCGAATTCTTTTCCTTCTAATTTGCTTTCATGTTCCATTGTAGTAAATGTCTCTGGAAATTCTTTTCCCAAAATAGGGCTGGTTGATTTTATGGATTCTTTTACTCCTGGTACTAATTTTATTTCTTCCACAAATTTTGTTTGACTTTCAACTTGATGACTTGATGTAATTGGTTCATCTATATCTATTGCCTCATACTGTGGCAAATCAGGCTGTATTCCCTTAACTTTATTCTCATCCTTAATACCTTGTTTAACTTCAATGGTATGTTCCAAAACTTTAGCTGTCTCTATATCTGCACCTTTATCCATTTCTGTATATTTAATTTTTATTTCATCATGTAATTCTTTTGATATACCCTGAATCTCTCTTGTAGTATCTTTTATTTCTTCAGAGATTAATTTTGTTTTGTCTTCCAAAATATCTTTTGGTTCATGAATGGTTACTTTTCCAATTACAGCTGAAACTTTTTCTGCTTCATTTCCTTCTTTTATCTTTCTTTCTGATTCTTCTATAATTTTTCTTTCCATGCCTATAAAGTCACCAGAAGCTTTTTTTAGTCCAGACTTTGAGATTAATTTTATTTCAGATTCTTCTTTCTTGATATCGGGTTCAGTCACTGATTTCTCCACAACTCCCACTATGATGGGGGATGTTTTGGTCTTGTCTCCACTTGCTACCTCTTGGGTTGCAGTGGGTGATATGCCTGTAATATCATAGTTAGTGTCTTACATGGCTTATGGTAAACATAAGCCATTTAACTACTACAAATATGTGAATGAAAATAGATTCCTTTTCTAAGCATAATAGTATGTTCCTTGTTGTAGGCATTCTTCCAAATTATTAGATATTGCAATGATTTATGTTCTGACATCTTAATCTAGTGTATCAGTATAGAATTTCAAACTATAATTATTTTTATAAATATAATTACCATATGGTATTGTTGTATTTACGATTTTTACTGTCTTTTGTAGTTCATGTTAAAAATAAAAATAATAAGATATTCTTTAACTTACTTTATAAGAATCAAAGAAGTAAAATTTTCACAAAACCTTGAATTTGTTATTTTCAACAGTTCATATTTATAACATTTATAAATATGCTACATGTTGGATATTTTTATGTGAATCAAGGAAAATTTCACAAAATGTTGCTGCAGTTATTTTCAGTAGTTCATTTTGGATATTTCAATGTGAGACAGAAATTTAACATATAAATGAAAAGCTGTATACCGAATGGTGACAGAATTAAAACACATTTTTTATTTAAAACTGTATTTAAATTCATTTATGGTGAATTCAAAATTCATTAGAATGCAAATAACAGAATCCTTGTTTGGGTTACCATTTATGTGATCTAAAATTTAATTTATAGCAATTTAAATTAAATTTGACTTTTTGAATATTCACACACATAAATTTTTAATACGTAAAAAATATAATTGAGTTTTTGTATTTGCTAATATTAACAGAAGTAACATTCATAATAGAAAATTAATGGAATTTTTGCATGATTATTTTTAACATTTAGAAAAATTGAAACGGAATATCATTTTTTCAGATCATATGGTACACTAATGTGCCTCTTTGAATCCAAATACAAAATAGTTTGCTCTGTTCATAGTTAAAGTATACATGTAAATTAAAATAGGTACTAATGATGGTTCAACTTCCTCTGAAATATGCTTTAGATATATCTTGGCCTTACCTAATAATTAAAGCCAGTTGAGTTTATTTAAAATTTCATGTTTAGTTGGTCATCCGGGCTAAATGGTTGTGGTCCAGTTTTGTTGAAACTCGATGTCCCATCTACTACTGTGGTAGACATCTTCAGGAGATTCTGCATGCTCTCTGTAAATTCCTCAACTGTTGGCTGTAGACTGACTGGACATTGGAAACAGTTTCCCTATTTATAGGCGGCTCCCACATGGTGAACGCCACCATGCAGCCGGCAGTTGAGGAATTCACAGAGAATACGCAGAATCTCCTGAGGATGTTTACTGCAGTAGTAGATGAAAGTCAAGTTTCAATGTAACTGGACCATGGCCATTTCGCCTGGATGACCAACTAAACAAGAATCAAGACACAGGTCGTGAAAGCCTATAATTTAATTTAATTGATACAGTATTTTGAGGATTGAACTATGATACAAACATTCCCATTAATCGGTATTCTTAATTTTTTTATTGCTCCAGGTTTGCCCTTTTAGACATTTCTGGTGATCTCTCATGTCATTGGCATAATTGTAACCCACTTCTGAGGTTGGGGCACCTGGGAGGCGGAGTTATGTTGTCCAGATGATATGATGGGTGATGATGATGATAGTGGTGCGCCAGGAGAGTCTCTAATCCTAAGCTTAATCTAAGATGAATGTGAATGATGATGATTGCTATGGCCAAATAATGTTCAGAGACCATTTGGGTCTTCAAGTTTCCTGACATTTGTCTTACAGGTGAGGAAAAACCCCAACAAAAACCTTATCCAGGAAACTGTCCCGACCGGGGATCGAATCTGGGCCTGCTGTGTGACAAGGAAGCACGCTACCTCGAGACCACAGCGATGCACATACTCTTAAAAAATGTTCTTTAATATAATTTACATAACTTAATGCTGATTACTCAAAATTTTATTGAAGTTGTATAATATTTTTGTTCGTAATATATTTATAGAAAAACATGTTAGATTTTGTAGCAGACAGATGAGCTCAACATTTTGTAAGTATGTAAGTGTTAGTATACTTTATTATATATGTACTGATGAAATATATTAGATTTAACAATATTTTGAGTTCAACTTATGAATTGTGAAAACATTTAATACAACTTTTAAAAGATGACAAGGACCTAATAATATAGTGTAAGTATATTGCCTAATGTATATTTCAGTCATAGTATTACAACTTTTATGAAATGGCTCAGTCCAAATCTCTGACATTGTACAGAATTAACATATTTTATTAAGAAAATTTTCTGAGTGAGATTTGAATCAAAGATTGTTGAGTTTAATAGCAGGAACAAAATGAATTATCAAAAAATATGTTCAATAATTTAATTTCTGCAAGGAAATAAGCAAGTTTTTTAAATTGCAAATTTATGACTAGTAACTAAACATTTTTTAAAGCCTCTAATTGCTGTGGATGTATCAACAGGAAATTGTAAACAACAAAAAATCATTGTTGTTATTTTAAACTAGCATAAATAAGATTCAATTGATAAGACTATAATATAGTATTATCAATTATCTTATCATACTAGTAGTAAATGTTATTTATGTAACAAGTACATAAATCATACTTTTTTATCATGGGAAGAAATTTTTAAAATTAACTGAGAGTTCTAAAATCTCATCAAATGCAAAAACAAGCTTTCTTGTTGCATTCATATCCTACCCCACTACTAAGAATTTCAAAATTATTAAAAACATTTTTAGTAAATGTGAAACTACTGTCAGGCATGATTGTGTTAAAACTTTATGATTAAATTAAAATGCTTCATACCTCTCCCCATATTCAGTCTTCTAAGTAGATCGCAATTTCAAAGCCTTTGTGGAATCATCTTCAGAACTATCTTGTCAACTGATGTTATGTCGATCAGAACTTCTTCTTCCTTCTGTTGATGGACCGATAAAACTCCAGATCTAATCAGAATCTGCAGAATTTCGAAGTTCATAAGTTTTCTTTCTTGTTTTTTTTTTAATGTGGATTTTTTCCCAAACTGTGAGATCTTTTAGTTTTTCTGTTTGTTTGTAGGCTGGTTAATTAAACAAACAGAAAAACTAGAAGAACTCACGGTTTGGGAAAAAATCCACATTAAAAAAAACAAGGAAGAAAACTTATAAACTTCGAAATTCCCGCGGATGCTGATTGCATATGGAGGTTTATTAGTCTATGAACAGAGGGAAGAAGAAGTAGTTCTTCTGATTGACATAACATCAGTCGACAAGATAGTACTGAAGATGAAGCCACGAAGGCTTTGAAATCGCGATCTACCTAGAAGACTGGATATGAGGGGAAGTATGAAAAATTAAAATTTAATCTTGATTGTATTAGCTAAACTTGTGTTGCTATGACATGGTAATAAATAACAGTTTAATAATTGTGAGGTAGGCTGTTTTTTCTCATCTCATATTTGTAGTTATATTGCAGACTGCGGTTTCCACACTCTGTAATATGCAGACTCTGCAATCTGTAATATAACTACAAATATGAGGTGAGAAAAAACAGCCTAACTCATAATTATTAAAATAAACCTCATAGCGTTACTTCCTTTAAATATTAAATAATAATTTGTTTCATTATCATTACTAATTTTTTAATACACAAAAGTTTACAGATTTTATTTATAAATGAGTGGAGAAACAGATAAAATGTATTAGACATTCCAAATGACAAAGGAATCGATAAATAATTGTTTGTTAGAGCTGCTTTTCACAAAGTCCTGGTTTCAGTATGAAAAATAATGTGTGTGTTGGTGGAAGAAAAATAATGTGTGTAAGATTTCTAGGAGAAAAATTCAACTTTCTACTTCAAATATTCAATCATCAAATAAGCTTTAAGCATTAAGGAAAATATAGATATCTGAAGCTGTAGTAGGAAAAAATAAATTTCTTTCACGAGTAACATTACAAATTTAATACAAATAGAAGATCTAAACAATGTTATGATTACTTATTAAATGAATCAATAATTTTTTCTATAAGATTTCTAGGCTTTAGGCTGTAACATATTTAAAGGAGCTATAAATAACATTAAGGGTAGTTTCACAACAAATGTTAATATCATGCTTGTTAACAGTATGCTAAATTTTAATGTTATAATATCTTTGTTTCATCAACAATTGTTAGTTAACATCTTGCTAAATCTAGCCAGTGCCAAAAATGTAACAAATCAAGATGGGTGTGAGATTTCAGTGCATTCTGGTGTTTAGCAGTAATGGGGAAGTGAGTGTAATGCCATGGTTATCAAAATTGTGATGAATTTCCAAAACACCAGATTTGTCTGCACTGATGCTACACTAAGTGACCAGACATCCCGATTTTGGCAGGACAGTCCCGATTTTTAACAATTTTGTTTTAAAAAAGTCCCAATTTTTGGAAAGAATGCACGACAAGTTAGGGAATGGTGGGAGAATGGAAAAAGGAATATACGGTTTTTTCATTTTGAAACAACCCACGTTCCATACAATAATGCACTAAAAATTGTAGAATATGCGCTGTTCTTACCACGAACTAATGCTGCGACTGAACATGTTTTTTCTATGGTAAATAAAGTGTGGACATCAAAAAAAATCACAATTGAGTGTTGAGACTTTGAAAGCCATTTTATGTGTGAAATATAATTTAACAAATTCTTGTGAAAATTTCATGACATTTTAAGCGATGACAGCAATCTACTAAAAAAAATCACTAAAATAAGAAATATGCCAAAGAATAAAATAATACCGGTACTATACATAATTTTTTAATGTATTACATTTGTAAATTGTACTTATGTTGAAATTAAAATAAATATATTACAATACAACTTTTGCATTCTATAAATTTTTATTGCTCCATATAGACAAAATTTTTAATCAAAAACCCCTCCGGTCAATGGTGTCCTGCTTTACCAATGTTAAAATCTGGTCACCTTATGCTACACTTCTGTTTGCTTCAGGCTCTGCATTTACTCTTCAGCCTCTTTGTATGATACATGAGAGGTTGAACTTTCTTTTACCACTTAAAAACTTCAACATCAATTTATTTTTATATTTATGTTATATAACTGTGTTTCATACTCATATTTCTAATTGTTTACTTTATTTCTAACTGTTGAGGTTAGGTGCTGGCAATGCTTAAATCATACATTTTTAATAGAATCTACTGTATTATAAATGATGAACACTCAACCCCAATCAAATTTATACCTTATGTTGTTTAAAAAATCCAAATCATTTTACTACTTGATAACCCATGTAACAAAAACAAAGTTATAACTTCAACAAATCACTTTTGGACCCAAATTTGTAGTCCAAAAATTAACTTTTACTTTAAAAATTAATAGGAGAATGGAGGAAGTCCAAGCTCCTTAAGCACTGGCAACACTTTCAAAATTAATATTCTTTTGCATTCAAAAGTTCATTAAAACACAAAATCAAAATTTTATTTGTCATAATTTCGGTGTATGACTGAAAAAGGATATTACAGATAGATGGTGTGGTTATTTTAATTAGTGTGATGATATATTGTGAATAGGAATGTGTGTGTGTGTGTGTGTGTGTGTGTGCATTTGTGCTTTGTGGATGTAAGAGGTGATAATAAATATAATTATGTTTTCTAAAAAGTGTAAGAGTCTTCAGTTTTTTTTTTCTGATTGAATCTAATTATGCAGGATGTTAACAAAAATGTTAAAATTGATAAATATACATAAATAAATTTAAAAAAAACTTTTGTTGAGTTTCAATAGTATCCCCATAATTAACAATAATTTATGATTTCAATATTAAAAAAAATGTTTTATTCTATTTTTTACAAAAAATACAATTGATTTATAACAGTGCCATTTCAAGTTTCCAAATTTTGTATATTAAAAAAACAAATTTTAATTAAAAAACATTCTATCATGGTTTTATTCAGAAATATTATCCCTATCAGTTACAACTGTTTCTACATTCATATTATAGGCTTTCATATACGATATAGCCTACAGTTTATTTGAATGTGAAGTAGCAGATACGTTATGTGTGTATAATTTTACAGCGGTTATAAAATACCTTGAATATGTAATGCTAGGCACTGAAGGGTTCCACAAAACAATTTCTTTTATTCAATGTCCCCAGTTGTCATTTCAACATTTATGAAGTTCTCTCATGACATCGGTGTAATTGTAACTCACTTCTGAGGTTGGGATGCCTGGAAGGCAGGGTTACAGCTGGCCTGATGATATGGTGGGTGATGACGATGATAGTGGTGATGCCAGGAGAGTCCTTAATCCTAAACCAAATCTAAGGCTAATCTGAATGAGAATGATTATGATGTTTGGGGACTATTTGGGCCTTAAAGTTACAAGTGAGGAAAAACCCTGAATAAAACCTCCCCAGGAAACTTGTCCCGATCGGCCCACTGCATGACAAGGCAGCACGCTACCTCGAGACCACCACAGTGAACTTCCCATCAAACAATATATTTTCTCATACAATTAAAGCAGGTAATTGGTGCTCAATCTACTAATTATAAATCATACATGTCATTTCTAATAAAAAAAGAAAATATTTCCCCACCTGGAATCAAACTCTAAATTAACAGGCAAGCACACTACCTTCTGGGCTAATACAATCAACAAAATTGTCCAAGGGAAATATGGTATGTAATATTAATCAATGCAGTAATGCTAATACACGAAGGTGACTGCATTATAAATTATTTCTCACTGCTGTATTTAAATTTGCATACCCTCACCTTTATCAATAAATAGTGTAATTATCCAAATAGAGCAAATCTGCTGTAGTTACATGATGTATGGCAGCCATTTTTCAACTGATAACAAATGTGTTAAATGTTTAACACGAGAGCAAGAAGATATTAATTCAGCATATAGTATTACATTATTGGAAATAACAATTGTTGATGAAACAGAAATTTGTTAAATTCCGTGCTAAAAAAATAACAGTTTGTTAAATCTTAACCTTTGTTGGTGAAACTGGGCATCCATCCATAGTAATTCTGCCTGAGGGCAGGTCTTTCACTGCAATCATAGCATTTTCATGCTATGCTTGCAGCTTTACTAGGGAATTGTAGGTGTGGTAGCTTCCCATTGCTTTCCACACCGGTGAAGGATGATGATGATAATGATGATGATGATGGCCATATGATTTCAGGGACCGTTTGGGCCTTAAAGTTTTCCTGACATTTGTCTTACAAGTGAGGAAAAACCCCGATAAAAACCTCACCCAGAAAAACTGCCCTGACCGGGGATCGAACGCGAGCCTGCTGCGTGACAAGGCAGTACACTACCTCGAGACCATAGCGGTGGACAAACTGGGCATAAGGGTAGTAAATTTAATTAACTATGCCAATTTTGGAATATATTAAACAGTACCAATTAAATTGGAAGCAACATCTTGAAAGAATGAGTTCAAATCGGATCCCCAAAGCTGTTTATAATTATATACCAAGAGGACGAAGATCTCTGGGCCATCCTATGACATGCTGGAGAGAAAATTTTCTATAGGATCATAACAGGCCTTGGCCTAATACTTGGAAGGAAGAAGAACAACAACAACTCTGTTTAACACAAGCCTATATGGGAAAATTCTTACTAAGACATGATTTCTCAAAAAATTAGAAAATTGGCTTAATTAATATAAGTTAGGAGAATTATGATAATTTTTGTGTTTATTCAAATAACATTGTTTAATTCCATGCTGTTATAAATTCTAAGAACATATTTGACACAAAAAGTCACTCTGTTAGAATTCCTTAAAAGCTATTTAATCCATGCTATCAAGTCAATCGAAGATAAAACAAAAAAACAGGGTCTTTAAATGTAAAACAATCTACAATAAGTTATAATTATCATTTAACATTCTGGAGCATACTATATGCACACAAACTCAAGACAACCCCATTCTTACCTCTGTTTTCTGCCTGCTGATCAGGATTTGGGACCCATGTACAATAACCTGAAGGAATGACTGAAGGAGAGAGGAGAAATTCAGTTTGCAAATACCAAGGATCAGAAAAAGTGTTTGGTATGCAAGAAGTACTTTGAGAATGGGATGGAGGGTCTTTGTGTGATGTTCGATAATATCTGGGTCGTCTCCTAGCACCAGGAGATCTGGGTGGAGTTGGTGTATCTGGTCCAAAAGTGTAATTAGCATAAGAGGATCCAAATACGTTAGCTGGATATTTTCTTCTATTTTGGTGAGAGAAATTAGGTGAAAATGAAGGTTGTGTTGTGTTAACTGGTAATGTATCAAGTGAAGCTGAAGGTGAATTTTTATTTTTTTTGCCACGACGTCGCCGCCGGGATCGAGGAGATTTTGAAGGTATAAAATTTGTTTGGGTGTTGATTTCTGTCACTGGAGGTACTGAATCACTATAATTATAGAAAATAGGAGGAGATTCATCTTCATCATCTAAAAGAGAAGCCCAGTCTTCATGTGATTTTGATTTTTTATCTGAAGACACTGATGAAATATTGGTGGATTCAGTAACATCAGTTATTGTGGCACATTGAGAAGTTTGAAGTGAAGGTAATGATACTACCCTTGAGAGTGAAGGTGATGTTAATATATTGTCCAATGATATGGTATTTGTTTGGACCAAAACAGGTTTCACAGTTCTTACAACAAGAGAAGGTAAGGATAACCATCTAGCTGGTTGTTTAAATGTATCTGAATCATTAGATGAATCTGCAGATTCTTCCATTGATAAGAAAGATATGATTAAATTTTGAAGAGAGATGTTGCTACTCACAGGGGAGAGTGACCTAAGATCCTCTTCAGATGCAAGAGGAACTTTAGGAAGATTTGCAAACAGTTTTGTTTTTGGGAGTTGCTGTGGAGGTGGTGGAGGTGTAATAGTAAGTGGATATAGCTCAGGAGACAAAGAACGTGAAGCAGATACAACTGGGAATGTTAAAAAGTCCTCAGAACATGGAGTTCTAACCAAGAGTTTCTTTATTTCAAGAACTTTTTCTTTTTCATCTTCAATGGTGGATTTTAAACATTCAGATTCACTACTTAAATCACTCAAATTTTCTTGTATTGGTAGCATGTCTAATGGTTTATCCAATGTTATATCTGGTGTGCGAATAAAGAGTCTTTGGATTTTTTGAGGGTGTTCATTTTCTTCTTTATATTCTTGCTGTTTTCCTTTCTTATTATGTTTTCTATGTTTCCGTTTTGGACGTGCACCAGTGGCTTTCTCTAAAGTCTCATCTTGTACTTTGGATCCATGCTCTTTACATTGAAACTCATTTTCCATGACTAAATTTTGTATCTGCTCTTTTTTTGATTCATTGGTTTTTTCTTTTGCTTCGATTGTGTTACTTTTAGATTTGTTTAATTGATTATCCATTTTATGGTCAGTAAAACCATAAATCATCTGTGATTGTTGGTTATTTGTATTTTCAGAATACTGTGCTTGCTGCTTAAGATATTTTGATTTATTTGCTTTTTTCTTTCGAGATTTATTTTGTTTTGTTGTAATTGTATTCTGAGGCTCATATTCATGAGATCTCAAAAGCAGTCTTTGTATTGGAAATTGTGACTTCTCACAAAATATATCAAGTTTATTAGAATCATTTTGTTCTTGCTTATATTCAATTTCCTCAAATAAATCATTTCCAGTTTGAGTGTTTTCAAATATATTAGTCACTTTAATCTCATCTTCTTTTGAAGTTATATTGCTTTTAGAACAAAGTTCAGTTGTAGATGGCGATGGAGACTCATTTATTTCTTCTTCTAACGTTTGAACGTTATTGTTATATTCTTCAAGATTATCAGATAAAAACATATCTCTGTTTTCATTTACTATCTCTGGTTTTACATTTTCTTTCATACTATGGATCTCTATAGTTTCCTTTCCAAAATCTGTTGTCTTAACCAGGAGCTTTACTTCTGCTTTAGCTTTATCATTATTTTTAACATTTATAGATTCTGATTCAACTGAATTCTTAGGCAAATCAACTTCAATGACATGTTTCTCTGATTCTATAAGATAATTTGGGAAAATAACTTTCTCTTTTTCTAAAGATGAGAGATGTTTTATTAACTGGGTCTCATCCATCTCAACATCTGACACAAGTTGTGTTACTGTTTCTTCTAATTCATTAATGCTATGTTGTGGGTTATCTTCATCAAAATTACTAGCTTCTATGTCATCATCAAAATCATTACTCATTGTTATACTTTCATTGTCAAGACTTTTTAATGCCTTATCATTATTTGGTAGCTCATATTTGCTAGGATCTTCTTTTGTACCTTTAGAAGTAGGATGTGTCGAATGAATTGGCCAAATGGAAGACCAGTTTTCTTTGAAATCATCATTCATTTGATCATCTGACATTAACATTACCAAGTCATCTGGAACAGGATTTAAATTTTCATCAGGCCAGGTATCAGGCCATTTATAATTGTATACACTATCAATGTTCCCTTCAAACTTATTATGTTTTAATGCTGATTTCTGCTTAACAGAGCGTGGTGTGACAGTAATATTAGATGGAGCTCTTACATTGTCAACAACTTCTTCTAGCCAGATAATTCCTTGAGGGAGAAAAAGGATCATAATTTAATTTGCTCAGAGATGCAGATTCCATTTTTTGAAATTTTGTTTTATCTATGCGATCAGAAACATCATTTTCCTTTTCTTTATTTGATTTAAGTATAGGCTCATTGATCCTCTTATATTTATCATGATCAATTTCAAATTTGCTTTGTTTTAAAGAAATACTATGCTTATCTAAATATGAAATTGAACAAGGATCATGTATAGTTTCTTTTGTTTTTGAATGACAATCTATTTTTGTTTCTAAGATAGAACTACTTACCGATTTCTGTGGGTCTTTTTTATGAATTTTAATTGAATTGCTAGATATTTTTGTTCCATTTTTAGATTCAATATCATCTTTGTTTACTTTATGTTCTTCATGAGATTTATCAGGCCATGTCAATTCATTAACATTACTTTTATTTTCATTTATAAATTTATTATCTGTTTCATATAAAGCATTATTTTCTGTTTGAACATTAGAAATTACAGATGTGGATAATTTATCTTGCGACTGTTGTATATTAACAATTTCCACTTCTTTCTCCATTGTTATTCCTTGGTTTCCATCATCTTTCTTTTCTTTATCTATTTTATTTTTATTTCTCTTACGAGGAAGAAGTTCAATCACAGCTTCTTCATTTGGCATTACATTTAAAACATTAACATGCTTTTCAACTTGAGGCACTGCTTGAATTTCATTTTTTAGTTCAGCATGATATTCATATGGTATTTCAGAATCCAGTCGACTTTCTTCAAGTACAACTTCTGAAAGAATACGTTCCACTGTTGCTTCCAGCTCTTCTAATTCAGTATTGCCTTGTGAGATTGAAGGGTGAAATTCATTAACTTTCTCTACAGATTTATTTACTGTTTTAAGACTTGTGATTTCTTCCATAAAACTGTTTATCTTAGGAGTTTTTTTATTTAACTTAACTTCTGAGTTTTCGTGTAACTTCAAATTGGTGCTCTTTTCTTTCTGCTTATTTTCGTCGAATTGGAATTGATTTTCATTATTGTTTTGATAATCCGACAAAGCAAGTTCTAAGGCCATTCCTGAATTCAAATCAGGAGTACTAATCAATTGTGGCATTTGAATAGGAACTTCTTTAAATTCATCTTCCAAAGCTTGAGAAGTATCTTTAGCTAGATACTGAACAGTATCAGAATTAGTGTGAAGGTGTAAACTGCTTCTGTGTTGTTTGGTGTAATTTTTATTAAAACTTAGTGGTATGTCTTTAGAAATACTTATATTTAGTGTTTCTATTTGAATTGGTCTATCAGAGTCATCATTTACAGGTGTCAATTTTTCCATTTTTGGTATATGAGAGTGCAAATTTAATTGTTGAAAAGCTGAAATAGGTTCTTGAGATCCATTATTTGTTTTATCACAAGATACTGAGGAATTTTTAAACAAATATAATGGAGTATTCTCAGTTAGTGATGATGCCTTGAACTCTTGAGACTCTGGAACTTCAGTAATTAACATAGAAGTACTTGGAATATTGTTAATTATGTTATTGTTGGTTGGGAATTCAGAGGGAAAATGATTATTGCACTGAGTTCCCAAAGATACCGATCTTTCAGCTGCAACACTGTCAGGTGATGTTGTCAACGTCAAATCTGGGATTGAACATTGCTTTAAATATATATGTATGCAATGATGAACACTTAAAAAATACATTTGCGGTGAAAATCTATAATAAAATATTATTGTATAGGCACAGAATTTTCTAGTGATACATTACTAGAGATATATTATTAAAGGATGTTTATTTGAAGTAAGAGAAAAGAAGGGAAACTATCTTAGAGGCTTGATACCTCTATCATTTATGGCTTCACTACTTCATCCTACAATTTTTTTTATATATTTGACTTAATTCCATAATACTTTTGCAATATACATATTATAGTAGCCTTTGTATGATTTCCCATCTAGCGCCCTGATTCATCTATTAATTCTGCTGCAAGCAGGTCTGGTTATAAATGTAATTGATACCGATACACCACCGAATTATCAATAAATGTTGATTTACATGCTGTTAGAAAAACTTAAAATAATCAGTACAGTTAAGATTAAAAATTTATTCTTATAAAATATCATCTTAGCATTAGAATTAATATAATAAAACAATACATGCAATAAATAGGGAAAAGATGTGACTAAATTATTTTAATTACATTTAATATTAATTAACTTAAGAATTAAAGAATTGGTATTTATACACATAAAAAGTAATTTGCTAAATAAGATGCAAGAGTTCGAATAACAAAACTAACATGACAAACGAAACACTGATTTAATAATTTTCATTAGTATGTTCATCATAAATATATTACCTAATAGAATATAGGACATAATATATCAATAAACTGTAATACCAAAAGAAGATTTTATATAGTGTATTGTCAACCTAAGAATAGTTTGTACATTTCCTATTATAATAATAAAAGATTTTTTGACCCTAAATATATAAAAAACATTCCATCGCACAACAGGTTTAGAAGGCCCTTGGCCTACCAGCCAGCTGCTGACCTCACATCCACATGTGTTCATCACAGAGGTAGACGATCATCAAATCAGTGTAGAGGTGATATGCAGTAAGCATGTTGGGTCCCCCAGCCGTTAAAGCTGGTTTTCTCAACCTGGAGCCACTACTTAATGCAGCTACCCAAATTCCTCACGATGTTGAGTGGACACCAGTCACATACTGGCTAAAATTCCATGAGAAAATTTCTTCCCCCATGGGGATTCGAACCAACACAACTCCCTTAGCTTTGTGCCAAGGCGTCTTGCCTTAACCATTCGGCTATGGCACAGAACAATCCTGAATCCAGCACATCAGAAAAAAAAATTATAAAAGTTTATGGCCTATGATTATTTTATTTACTTTTTTAAATTAATATAGTAAAATTGATTTAAATGTTTTAAATATGCACTTATGAAATATGATCTATACACATATATTGAAAATAACTGAAGCATATATGGAAATAGTGTTTTTCTTCTGTCTCTTTGCTTACATATTATACAAAAGAAAGTTTTAAAACACAGAATGTTGAAAGTATATATATATATATGAATAAGAAAGTTTTCTTGGGTTTTTCCTCATCGGGTAGATTGCAGAGTACGGCCCCCTGGCCACTGACTCCGACGTTTCGGCCTGAGCCCAACTGCCATTATCAAGGAATGATAAGTTCGAGTCACAGGTTTAGGTCTTATATAATTAAACAAATAGAGTTTTCGCTGTAGTCCGTTTCCGAAGACGTACACCCTTCCAAGGTTGTTCTTATGTAGTTAAACATTTTCAGTTTTCAGTGCGGTCCGTTTCCGAAGCCGTACACCCATACAAAGTTCAGTTCTTATGTGGTTAACCACCTTCAGTTTTCAGTGTGGTCCGTTTCGGAAGCCGTACACCCATCCAAGCGTCGACCATGTTTAACTACATAAGAACAACCTTGGAAGGGTGTACGTCTTCGGAAACGGACTACAGCGAAAACTCTATTTGTTTAATTATATAAGACCTAAACCTGTGACTCGAACTTATCATTCCTTGATAATGGCATGTGGGATCATGCCGAAACGTCGGAGTCAGTGGCCAGGGGCCGAACTTGAATCCAAGACGCGGAAAACCCAAGAAAACTTTCTTATTCATACTTATATCCGCGAAAATCTGCAATATAACATATATATATATATATATATATATATATATATATATATATTATTAATTACATTTAAATTAATGTTGGGAAGTAAACATTATGAGGTTATATCATTAATATTGAGTGGAAAACATATTTTTAATAATTCACCTCATACAATTTCAAATTTCTTTGATACCATTGGTTTCAAAGAAATTTGAAATTGTATGAGGTGAGTTATTAAAAATATGTTCTCCACTCAATATTAATATATATTAATGTTATGAAAACCAACTTCTAGAGGCTTTTAAGTCAACAAATCTAAAACATTATTTTTAATTTCTAACCAAAAAATAAATTATAATTGATTATGTAGAAATATTTGACCACACACCCTAAAAATATATTTTACACAGTTTTCACATGTGGAATAAAATAAAGATTTATGCACTACAACAAGGAGCATTTTATTTAACCATCACCACTACCTACTTTCCATAATATATGTCAACTTATTTGTATCTAAATCCATAGCATTAACTGCTAAATTAAAAAAAAAAAATGAGCTAGAAATTTTAAATTCAATATAAAATATATGGAAAAACAAGTTTACAGATAATTCGATGTGCCATCGCTATCAACTACAGTGGTGAAATTACATCTACAAGCATGTTCTTCTTGAAAATTTCATTCATTCAGCAATTTACTATCACATTAATGTACTAGTTTTCATATTAGCATATGCAGGCATACGAAATGAAGATGTTATTAGTTCCTCAGAGATGCTTGCAGGTTTGATCAATTTAAAAATAGTAAACTTGTTAATTTTAATAAAATAACAGTGATATATATTTCATAAGTTTTAATATAAAAACAATTAAATAATAGCTTTTTTCTGGAAAAATGTTAACATTTATGATGATGATCTTGGAGATTTCCAGGCTGCAGGCCATGATCTTGAGGCTTGAAGTTCCGTGACGTTTCGCCAGAGACTGCATCCGGCATCCTCAACGGTTGTCTTGAGACTGGCAATTTTGTCTACTGCCTGTCCTATTTATACTGTTCACCACGATGTGTATTCTGCGTGGTCCTTTCCTTCGTACCACGCAGAGAACACATCATGGTGAATGGTATAAATAGGACAGGCAGTGGGCAAAATTGCCAGTCTCAAGACAACCCTTGAGGATGCTGGATACAGTCTCTGGCAAAACGTCAGGGAACTTCAAGCCTCAAGACCACGGCCTACAGCCCGGAAATCTTCTTCAAGATCATCATAATAACTCCAGCCGTGAAAGCCTAAGTCAATATGTTAACATTTATGTTTGTTTTGATTTCAGTTTTTGAAGAAAAGATGACTTGTAATGCTAGTATACTTCTTTCAAATGAAGTTTGAAGCAACTTATCTGCAGCTACAATTTTTAAGGTATGTAATATCACTAAACCAAGGAATTAAGTACCGGTACCTTAGCAGTATCTGTATTACACATTAGAACCACATACAGTAATTCTCCTTTCTCATTCTATTCACTGAACTAGATTTTTATAAGAATGAAATATTAATTGTAGCACAGCATTCATTATATAATCAGAAATTGTGTAACATTTACAAGTTCAGAGTTTTACTCAATTCTGAATTCATTACATTTACTGAAGAGCACTCTGATCTTAGGTAATTCAGGTGTTAGGCACAAGTTGCATAGTTTTGTTAATACTGTCTCATACAGTGTGATATGTTAGTTACTTCACAGCATATAAATTCACCAGAGGACGATGTTAAGGTCTCACTTATACTGCAGCAATGAGAAACTGGTCAAACAAATTAAAGAAAATGAGTAAACATACAATAATAAATTTTTATTTAAGAAAGAAAAATTAATGCTCGAACCGGGATTTGAATCCCAGATCTCTGATTCTATGCATCAGTATGATACCAGTTACACCATTTGAGCTCCAATACAAATGTCAACAATTCCTATTGCACAATTCTTGTTTATCCGAAGGCTGATAGGTGTCGCTACCATCAATGCTATCTGACAACTTCTATTCAGAAGTATTTTTATTGAGAATTTAACATTTATTTTTGAGCAGAAAAGCTTCATATTTTGATGTTTTATTTTATATTAATACTTTAAAGATCTAACCAGGATTGGAAAGTGTTAATTTAAATTAAAACATCAAAATACAATAATAAATTCATTACTCATGATTGGCTAGTTTTCTTTATGAACAATTTTTATTTTATATGGAGAGAATTGTGGTTCTTTTTTCAATTCTCCTTGAGAATGAAATAGGAAACATTTATCTGTTTCCTTAGGGTTTTGAATGGACTTTGGATATCCAAAAATGTATCTTTCTTCAATACAATGGCCCTTTCAGAATAATGCACTGAATCATTTTTCTGAAATTAATTAATAAATCTCATACAGTGTCACAATATGGTAATTTTAATTTGGGCAGTTATTCATTCAATTTTTGTTTAGAATTCTACACATTGTTTCTGCCTTCTTTGAAAATATTTTTCACAAGAACGACATGATCTTGTATCGTTAAAAAAATTAACAGGTCCCTACCCTTGCATTGAAAAGAAAGAGTCTCATATACACTAGTTTTTTAAACTTAGTGTGAGAATCAGAAATGACCTTGTTTTTGCTTCTATCAACTTTTTCATTGGGTAAATGACAGCTAATATACCAGCTTTGCTGTGGAGAACTAATATATCACAGAGCATAATTTTATTAAATCACCTTAGAAATTTTGAAAGTTAATTTAAATTATACTTAATGAACCTGCATCTACTTAGGAACTGATCCTATCAGAGTGCATATGAAGTAACATGCTTAATTCAAGAATGAATTAAAATGGCAAAATGTTCCAATTTCTCCATCTTTCATTCAAACCTGAAATGTATAACAATAAGTTCTAACATAATAGTCTTGGTGATAAGGATAACACTACATTCTAAGAGAACTGCAAAAGAAAAACAAGTTATATAGTCTATACCAGCAACTTAAATGATAAAATATATTTCAACAGAATATCTATTTTGCTTGTCCATTTTATAAGTTATAAATTTAGCATAAATATTCTACATTATTGGAAATTTAAATTTCACTGCAGGACTTTCTATTCAAATCAACTTGTCTGTAATTTATATTGCCCAATGAGATGTTTGGTTCAATTGGCTTCAATGAGAGATTTTTTCACCCTTTAATAAATACTTATTTCTATAAAATTTGCCATTCTCTATTTTGCCAAAGTCATCCAAATAATTTTTAGTTCAAAATTATAAATCCTACATTTTAGTTTATTTAATGAGTTCACTATGGACAGTATATAAATGAACAAAAAATTGTTTATATAATAAAAATAATTGTATTAAAAAATGGGAATGCATAGACATAATGAACATGGGCAAATAATATTAATTCAAGCTCAAGGCATGACATGAACCTGCAATTCTACGACTAAGCTGCATAAAAATGACTAAATTTATATTATTTACTGGTTGTCTCGACACATATTAACTGATTAACTGTTATACTCAAATCTTAGTTTGTATAGTTTTTGTTTTCATTTATCAACAGTAATTTCTGTGACTTCCAGTTTGAGAATTAAAACCCAAAATATCTTATTGCTCGTTAAGTGAATATCTATTTCTGTATTTCATAAATTGCTGAATTAAAAATAGTTCAGTATGTGGCATTTTTAAAATATTTTTCTAAGTAGTGGTAGTTACCTTTTATAATAGAGATCATATCTAGTAGAAGTAATATCCTTCACTTTTTTCTTTTTTAATTTTAGCAGTTACTCAATATTATATATTTTTACATAAATAATCTTTGAAACAAAATGTTTTTATGTCACATAATTTATATGAATTGATGTGTACATTGTACCTGATGTGATATGATTTTTAGTCATTTTAAAGTACTTTGATTTTTAATATTTGGAATATGATCTATAGGAATGTATCTTAGATGCACTTTGGATTTCAGAAACTTAAATTACACTGCCCTATGTTGGAACTGAACTATGAGTTTTGAATCCATTTATGAACATGTTACCAATGAATTAACTAGACAAGGAGACCTAATACAAATTTTGTTGTTTCTGAAATGTAATTATATTTGTGTTATAGCTTTATATAAAGAACATCTTGGATAATTTTAATCATAACTTGCTTTGAATTCTTCACTGATATTAGTCTGAAGATTTTTTTTAATATTGAACCAAGTCTTAATTATTACCAGAATAATCAATAATTTTACACATATGCTTCCTCACATTGAATGCATTGAGTAGTAATTCAGGTATTTGCAGATTTTTATTTAAATATTAAGTGACAAGCAAAAATTTGGTCTTATTAAAATTGAGTATCTATAAATGCTTAAATAATTTAAGGAAATATTTTTTACAATTTCAAAATAATTTCAGCTATATCATTATTAGGTAAATTTGAGATAATGAAAGTTGCTGATATGCTTCAATTTTAAATAACATTTTTAAATATTGGACCTAATTAAAATTATAATATTGCTTTTAACACAGTGCATGGTTAAAAGTCTATTAACTACAAAATAAAATAATGTGATAGATAACTAATTTTTAGATTCACTTGATAAACATAATTAAAAACACTATATACAAACATTTTTCTTATTAATAAGCATAGGAAACTTATGCGGAATAAACTAAATAATGTACTTTGAGCTTAATTTTATGTTTAAATAAATGTATAAATATTTTAAGTTCTTATGAGTAACACATAATATTTCAAATCAACTTAACCTTTTAAAGTTCCAGTCTAATGCAAAAAGACTGTTGACAGTGCACCATTACATCGAACGTCCTGTGAGAAAAACTTTTCTGCAAGTGACAGAACAAGAACTAAATGTGGAGGGGGATAACAATAGTCATGCATTAGTGAGCAGTGCATTACACCCTTGAAGAAAATCATATTAAATAAATATCTAAGATTTAAGGTACATAATATCATTAATGAAACCATTAATATATTATAACAATAAAATAAATATTAGATGGTTGCCATTTCTTAAACTTGTATATACATGGAGTCCGAGTTCTATAATATGCCTACTATAAAATACATCATAAACAGAAATAAATAAAAAATAACTTTTAACATGGAAAATAAATGTCCTGTAATTGAAATAATGTAACTAATATTATATGTTGGGTGTAGAAATAAAGAAATAGACAATTGTTAAATGAAACCAGAAGATGTTGATATATTTTTCATAAAAGTGCAAAATTAAATAATTTAATTATTAAATGTAATTGATTGATATTTTACTTTTCATTCAGTTAATGAATGATTTGAACAAATAGGCATCTAACTCTGATAAATTTATTGTATTCAAACTGAAAATATAAAGCCTGTTTACTGTGATGTAACATATTTATTATAATAAACTGAACTATAAAACAGTTGAACTTTTATAGGAATATCTCATTATGAGGTTTAATTTATTATAAAACAGTTTTTCACTTACTGTAAGTATAGCACCTATGCTAAGTATTATTTTAGATATACTTATTTCCCATCTAATTATTTATAAAAATGTTATATTAGAACATATCAATATTTGATAGAAAAATATTGGATATTAAATTTTGGAAGATGAAATTTTATTTATTATTTAGATTGTATGAAAAATAGTCTCTACCAGTACATAAAATTACATATATTAAGTCTTTGTATGTTTGATTTAATCACAAATGTTGCAAAATATAAAATTCCTATTTAAATCCTGAGCTTTTATATAAGAAATTGCCAATCTGAATAATTGTCCATTTAAAATTAATTCCATTTAAAATACTGGTATATGTATGTATATCAGAAAAAATAAGAACAGACTTATAAACCATCTCCAATTTAAAATTTCAAAAGTACCTTGTTCTACAATATGGTATTTTAATTAAAAATAATATTCAATTGTTAATCTAATATTTTTTTATTACCAGAAAATTGGATTTTAAAAATGTTGTTCTTATTCACAGATCCTTCAATATAAGAAATCATTTTTTATTTATGTATAATTTTATCACTCACCTCATATTTTTCTTCTTATTAGACTAGTTTCGGCACCTTTTTCGGTACCATTGTCAGTGTTTCCACGACCATTGTTTTGTCGATCTGAAGAGCCATCTTTTGCTCCCTCTGTTGGTAGACTGAAAAATCTCAAAATCAAATCATTTTCTGTGAGAATTTCAAAGTTCATTAATTTCTCCTTTTCATTTTTTTTGAATGTAGATTTTTTCCCAAACAGTCAGTTCTTTGAGTGTTTCTATTTGTTTCAATAATTTAGCCTTTCTTTTGATAAGATGTTTTTCTGACCATGCATGGGCTGCCACTACAGACTTATCCACTTCCCCTTTCTTGACATTCCTGAGATGTTCTCTCACTCTAGTTTTCAAATTTCTCTTTGCTTTTCCTATGTAGACTTCCTCACATTCTCATGTTTAATCTGACTATTTAACTCATTCCCCAAATGGGAGTCAATGACCAATCACATTTCAATGATTTTTGATTTACAACCAATCACAGTTGTGTTTCGCCTAGAATATACCAACTAAAGTTTATCATAATAAAGAAAGCACCTCCTTTTTAACATTCTGAATAGATCATAGCATTATTTTGCAGTGACTGACTCTTTAAGAAATACGGCTACCAGATTATACATATAGTGCATGAATGTCAACACGTAGAGCATGCGGGAGTTAATATAAAAACATTTGTAGCAATTGACTATACCACCAAAAAAAGAAACAACTGTTTGCACTTTCTTAAATGTATTTTTTTCCAGAAAAATATAATTGTCATATTTACATCATAGGACATCAGAAATGAATTAATATACAGTTTGATGTGTTTAATTTTTTCTCCACTAGAGTGAATTCTTACATTATTGCGTTCCTTTGGCAATAAATAATATGATCTGGTTGCAGTGACAAACAAAAGAAGTAAATGAAGCGTACAATTGTTTCTCGTTTGTTTTCAAACATCGCCGTTTACACTAAATATATAAATATTTTAAAATAACTCCATCCATAGTAATTCTGCCCGAAGGCAGGTCCTTCACTGCAATCATAGCATCCTCATGCTATGCTTACAGCTTTACTAGGAAATTGTGTAGGTATGGTAGCTTCCCGTTGCTTTCCACACTGGTGAAGGATGATTGTGATGCTGATGGTAATGATAAGGATGATGATGATGATGATGGCCATATGATTTCGGGGACCGTTTGGGCCTTAAAGTTTTCCTGACATTTGTCTTACAGGTGAGGAAAAACCCCAATAAAAACCTCACCCAGAAAAACTGCCCCGACCGGGGATCGAACCCGGGCCCACTGCGTGACAAGGCAGCATGCTACCTCGAGGCCACAGCGGTGGACTTAAAATAACTATATTTAAATAATGATTTGTGAGTAAACAGCTTAATTTTATTCGTTAAATAGTCCTAACAAATGCCACTCTTGATTTCCAAATTCTCTAGATAAATTCACTCCTCACTTTGTGAGTCGTGAATTTATCGATAATTTGGAAATCACTCGTGGCATTACTTATGATAAATCCCTGATTTGTTTTTTCTTCCATTTTCTCATTCAAGAAAGGGGAAGTGGATAAGTTTGCAGTGGCAGCTGGTCAGAAAAACATCTTATCAAAAGAAAGGCTAAATTATTAAAACAAATAGAAAAATCCAAAGAACTGACTGTTCGGGGAAAAAAATATACATTAAAAAACGAAAAGGAGAAATTAATGACTTTTGAAATTCCTGTGGAATATTACTTGATTTTGAGGTTTTCCAGTCTACCAACAGTAGTGGAAGTACTGACGATGATTCCGAAGAAAGTGCCAAAACTAGTCTAATAAGAAGAAAAATATGAGGTAAGTGATAAAATTATACATAAATAAATAATACCTCATAGTATGGTAAAATCAAATGTTTCCTACCTCTCCTCATATAAATATTCTAAGTAGATCGCGATTTCGAGACCATAACGGTCTCATCTACAGTACAATCTTGGCGACTGATGTTATGTCGATCGAAAGAAACTCTTCTTCTTCTTCTCTCTGTTGGTGGACCGATGAACCTCTGGATCAGATCAGGATTTGCAGGAATTTCGAAGTTCATAAGTTTTCCTTTGCTTTTTTGAATGTGGATTTTTTCCCAAACCGTGAATTCCTTTTGTTTATCTATTTGTTTAATTAGACTGGCTTTCGATTCAATTAAATGTTTCTCGGACCCAGCATAAGCAGCTACTGCTGACTTCTCCACTTCTCCATTTTTGACATTTCTAAGTGAAGTGGAAAAGTCAGCAGTAGCTGCTTATGCTTGGTCCAAAAAACATTTAATTGAATCAAAAGCCAGTCTAATTAAAAAAATAGGTAAACAAAGGGAACTCACGGTTTGGGAAAAAATCCACATTCAGAAAAAACAAAGGAAAACTTACGAACTTTGAAATTCCTGCAAATTCTGACCTGATCCAGAGGTTCATTGTTCCACCAACAGAGGGAAGAAGAAGAAGAGGTTTCTTCTGATCAACATAACATCAGTTGCCAAGATAGTACTGAAGATGAGACCATTACGGTCTCGAAATCGCAATCTACTTAGAAGATTTATATGAGGAGAGGTAGGAAACATTTGATTTTACCATAAATTAAACCTCATAGTGATTAATTCCTGTAAAAGTTAAATATACCTCATAGTGTTAATTCCTTGAAAAAAGCAATAAAGAATCATGTTTTGATGTTTTTTTATAAAAAATCATATTGCATCTAGAATCTTTATGTGTATGATAGTAGACTGTATATTTCTATTGTTGTGTTTCTGAAGTTCACTTATTTAATTTTAATGATTTTATGAAATGGTGAATATGATATAATTATTTTTGGTAAAGAAATTTCAACCTAAGCATTTTTGCTTTGATGAATGAGGAAAATCAGAGAGATAATCTCAGGTTGGTTGTATCAGAATCTGAACTCAGGGCCTCCTAAATATGGGTTTCAAATAATAATGGCTTAGAAAACTTCCTTAGTGTGTTGTTTGTTGTTAAATTTTGAGAACGGTAGCAAAACCTGCTTTTTACACTATCCTGGATAATACAACTAATATCTTGCATAATATGTTTTTATCATGGAGTTTTGATGGTTTCTGATCTTTTAATTTTTCTAAAAAAATATTAATTTTAATTTGTTTAATCTGTATAAATATTTACTTATAATTATTTACACTATAGTAATTTTTCCTTCAATCTGAAATAATTTTATTCTTCAAAAAATGCTTATCTTGTGCATCTACTTCTGTCATTTCCATTCTATTCATACTCCTTCTGATCCCATCCATCTGTTCTTGTGGTTTTCTTCTTCTCCTTCTACCTTCAGCATTCCTTTCCAAAATTATTTTCAGAAATCTGTCTTCACCCATTCTTTTAACATGTCCAAACCATCTTAATTTTCATTCTTCAATAACTTCAAAAATATTCTTATCCTTTTTTTCATCAAATTCTTTAATTTTTTGGTTTCTAATTTTGTCCATTCTTGATTATCTTGCTGCTCTATGCCAATAGTCTATTTCTGTAACCAATAATTTATTTGCATGTGGACTGTCTAATGTCCAAGTTTCACTCCATATAACAATACACTTTGAACTAATGAATTACAAATTATTCTTTTTATGTTCAACTTTTATAAGATTCATAATGTGTTCCATTGAGGTATTATTCAAAATTAAAATATAAAATTATGGAATATTCACCTGAAAGGTCCGTCTCCTCAACTTAATTAGTTATTTAACTGTAGTGCTTTCGGGACTTGTTCCATCATCGGCAGGATTCAAAACTGGTGAATCCTGCTGATGATGGGACAAGTCCCGAAAGCGCTACAGTTAAATAACTAATTAAGTTGAGGAGATGGACCTTTGAGGTGAATATTCCATAATTTTATATTTTAATCATTTTATGTTATTTACAATATTATTCCTGCAAAGAACTGAATTCAGCATACCAATTATTTTTCTATCTGTACCTATTTTATTTATTTATTTATTTAATTTTTTGACTAAGCTTCTTCCATCACCATTAGTTTCTAAAATGGATCCGAAATATTCAAATTCATTGACTTCGTGAATTTTGTTTTGTTCAATATCCAATTTTTCATCATATTCTATCTTCAGTGTTACAATTTAGTTTTCTTAAAATCAATATTCAACCCCCATTTTCTATATTCTTCAACTAATTATCTTGTCATATATGAAGCATTATCGATATTCTGGGTTACTAGAACTTGATCATCAGCATAAAGTAAGTTATATAAAAACTATTGCAAAATCATTGGTATTCCCATAACATTGCATTTTCTGGACTAGTTTCTAAAAACAGATATCAATATATACTTTTAAATGTATCTAGGATAAACAACATCCTTCTAATATCCCCTATGTTGTACAAAATTCTTTTTATAAACAATTTCCAATTTTAATTTGGCACTTGAGTATTGGATATTAAAATTTCTATTATACTCATACCTTGACTAATTTACACCCCTCTTAGAGCTTGCCATAATCATTTTTTGGGGATAGAATCATAGGCTTTTTTTAAAATCAATGAATGCAAGACCTATTTCTTTATATTTTTCTTTACTTCTTTCCAAAAGAAGTCTTAATGTAAAAATGTGATATACACAAGATTTTCCAGCTATAAACCCTCTTTCCTCCTCTGAGTTATGATATTGTTGTTCTATATGATGTTTTATTATTCCGGTAAAGATTTTTATACAGGAAGACATTATACAAATTCCCCTATAATTCTGACAATTTTTCCTATTTTTACACGCTTTATATTAGCTTGACCTGTATCTACCTGTCTATCTATGTAATGGAATCTTTCAACGTGATTTTCACCCACTTAAAATCATTGGATTAACTTGAAACTTTGTATACTTGTAAAGGACCTGTGACAATACAATACTTTCATTTTTTTTTAAATCCTGGCCAGAATCATCAGAAAATAAAAAAAAAGTGTATTTGTATCTATGTAATGGAATCTTTGAACATGATCTTCACCCATTTAGAAACAATGGATCGACTTGAAACTTTGTATACTTGTAAAAGATTCATGACAATACAATACTTTCATATTTATTTTCTAAAATCCTGGCCAGAATCATTAGAAAATCAAAAAAAGTGTCTATGTATCTATGTAACTGCTTTTTATGATTTTTACATTTTCTTCTTAGAGACTTTACTTTTACCAATATCTGTGTATTATCAAATATATTAATTGATATAGAGCACCCCATGCTTTTGATGGTAAAATTATTTTCTTTTTATTGATAACTTTAGTTTTATTCTATATGTGTTGGAGATGATTTATTTGTTGACCACTTTAATTTTATCCTAAGCGTGTTGGAAATTAAAATTATTTTTCATTTTTTAGTTTGGTTTTCTAATAAAGTGTGTTGTTTTAGTTTTCTTCTTCTTCACTTCTGGGTTTAGGCAAGAGTTGCCTGTTCCGTCTTCACTAATAGATCTAAGACCATCTCTTCCGAGAACGTCCGACATCTCTTCTTCCTCTTGGAAAATAATGCAAGATTTTATTTGGTAATCTACTTTGTTTTAGTTTTTTAAAACTATTATTATTACTTTTTTTTATAAATTGAACTAATGTAACCTAATTTCACCTCTTCCAGTACTCCTCCTAATATGATCTTATTGTACAAGTTTGTCAGTACCGTATGTAATTAATTTAGGACCTTTGGTGTACAGAACCAGATACATTGGATTCAAATCCCGATTCTGGTGTACATTTTTCTCTTCAAATAAAATTAGAACCTCTATGTTTTAACATTTTTAAATGATTCCTCCTGGCCAGTCGCGTTGCCATTCTTTTCTATTGATAAAAATACTTAATTTCTTCATCTGACACTTTTCAATCTATCTTTTTATGTGTAAAAGTATCATCTTCTTCAAACTCCAGACTTTCTTCATTTAGTAGATTTCTGTAGTATTCCACCCATTATTAATATAAAATTATAGAATATTCACCTGAAAGGTCCGTCTCAACTTAATTTCAGGTGAATATTCTATAATTTTATATTAATTTTGAATAAACCTCAACGGAACACATCATGAATCTTATAAAAGTTGATTCCACCCATTGATTGCTGGTTATTAAAGGAACATTAGTATTACTGCTCAAATTTTTTCTCATTCCCTTAAAAACTTTCCAAGCTGCAGCTGATTGTTTAAAATAAACTAGTAATTTACATTACAATATACTTTTTCCCTCTGCTCATTTTTGCTCTTCTTACCATATACTTTTTCTCTGTGAATATGTTCCTGTCCTCTTCTGTTATTGTATTTAACCATTTTTGAAAGGCTTGTTATTTCTCTTTTATTTCTCTACAATATTCTGATTAATCTATGTGTTCAATTGAGATTTCTTGTTCTCATTCCCTAAAACCTTATGTGGTACATTTTTAATTACATTGACTTTATGATTGTAACCAGCCTCATGGGCTAGTGGTCAATGTTTCTGACTAAGGTTCGATTCCTGGTCAGACCATACAATTTTTTCTTAAAGGAAATTTTTTTCTGTGGTTGTACAAAGTCTGGAATTTAGGTTAAGGACTCTCCTGGCATGTAATTATCATTTATCACCCATCATATAATTGGGGTAACGTAACTCTACCTTTGAAAAAAAGTACAATTCATGTGTGATTCCTTCAAATGTAATTTCTATTTAATATTAAATGAGTCTTTTAAAATTTTACCTCATAATTTAATTATGTTCTTGAGAATGTTTCAGTATGCATGCATATTATCTTCAGCTCATTCGGTGTCTATTTCCATACTCATTCTCTTTTTGTACAACACTTTTATACTTTCACCACTAATAAGTGAAATTTTGAGTTTTACATTTTCTAAATCTGTAATTTACTACTCTTTTTCATTATGCTCTGTTATATTTGCATTTGGCCACTGAAAAATATTTTTCCTCTTGGTATATAATCCGTTCCAATTCAACTCCTCTCATTACTTTTACATTAGTCATTTCAGTTCTACTATTTTGTTTGCTAATTATATAATCAATTATAGATTGCGATTTCTTCTTCTAAGTCCACCTGTATTTAAGAATTATTTTATATTCAAAGAAACCATTATTAATTTGTAATTCAAGTTGTTCACATATATCAATTAGTCTCTCTCCATTGTCATTTTTTATACTCTTTCCAAATTGTCTCACTATTTTTCTATGTTATTGGGTTCCTGTTCTTGCATTCAGATCCCTCATGATTATTGCTGCTTTTCTTCTTGGAATTTATTCCAACCCATCACGAAGTATATCCCAATATTTATTCTCCTCACTTGCTGAAGAATCACTTATAATAATAGTAATAATAATACTAATATAATAATAATAATAATATTATTATTTTTAATTCATTATAAATGATATTTTATATCTTTTTACACACTTTATACTAGCTTGACCTGTATCTATCTATCTATCTATCTATCTATCTATCTATCTATGTAATGGAATCTTTCAACACGATTTTCACCCACTTAAAATCATTGGATCGACTTGAAACTTTGTATATTTGTAGAGGACCCGTGACAATACAATAATTTCATATTTATTTTCTAAAATCCTGGCCATTATCATCAGAAAATCAAAAAAAGTATTTTTGTATCAATGTAACGGAATCTTTCAACGTGATTTTCACCCACTTAGAAACATTGGATCGACTTGAAACTTTGTATACGTGTAGAGGACCCATGACAATACAATAATTTCATATTTTGTTTCTAAAATCCTGGCCAGAATCATCCGAAAATCAAAAAAATGAAAACTGGTATAATAGGTTGCGGACTTGTCGAGTTTTTAGTCAATCGTTGTAAGAGCTCAGTTGGTAGAGCAGTGAACTCTTAGTGGTATATAATTTCAGTAATCCATACGTCGCTGGTTCAAATCCGGCTGGGAGGGTTTTTTTTATAGAAGAGTATTACTTTTAGCTCATACTACAATAGTATCGAATTTAAAGATATTTACATTTTTATCTTATTCTGTAAAATATTAAAACTAAAAAATAAAAAAATAAATAATAGTTTTAAAAAACTAAAAGAACACGCTTTATTAGAAAACTAAAAAATGAAAAATAATTTTAATTTCCAATACGCTTGGGATAAAATAAAGTGGTCAACAAAAAAATCATCTCAAACACATATAGAATAAAATTAGAGTTATCAACAAAAAGAAAATAATTTTACCATCAAAAGCATGGGGTGCTTTTTATGATTTTTACATTTTCTTCTTAGAGAGCTTACTTTTACCAATATCTGTTTATTATCAAATATATTAATTGATATAGAGCACCCCACGCTTTTGATGGTAAAATTATTTTCTTTTTGTTGATAACTCTAATTTTATTCTATATGTGTTGGAGATGATTTTTTGTTGACCATTTTATTTTATCCCATGCATATTGGAAATTAAAATTATTTTTCATTTTTTAGTTTTCTAATAGAGCGTGTTCTTTTAGTTTTTTAAAACTATTATTTTTTTTTTTAGTTTTCAGTTAAAACAGGTAAATCTAACAATACTATAAAAACAAACAAAAAGTATATTGTAATGTAAAAACAAACTATAAAACAGGTAAATCTAACAATTAATTTTGAAGAAAAAAACTTTTGCCCAAACTGGGACCTGAACCCAGGACCTTTGGTTTACCAATGCTCTCTTCAACTGAGCTACCTGGGCGAGTTCCAATCAAGACGCAAATTTTTCTCTTATATACGCTGTAATTTCCGCGCACCAAATGCTTGAAGCCTTGGCTTCTATCATTGCAAATGGCGGCTTCTTGGTTAAGAAGACTTTTATTGGGGATATAAACACTACTTTTAAAGGCCAGTAGGGCTTCTATTGATGATTTTATTATTAATTTAACACTTCTCATTGAAAGATAAATTAAATTTGAAGAGAAAAATTTTCGCCCAGACCGGGACCCGAACCTGGGAACTCGCCCCGGTAGCTCAGTTGGAAAGAGCATTGGTACGGGTTCGGGTCCCTCTGGGCGAAAATGTTTCTCTTCAAATTTATTTTATTTTTCAACGAGAAGTGTTAAATAAATAATAAAAACATCAATAGAAGCTCTACTGGCTTTTAAAAGTAGTGTTTATATTCCCAATAAAAGTCTTCTTAACCAAGAAGCCGCCATTTGCAATGATAGAAGCCAAGGCTTCAAGCATTTGGTGCGCGGGAATTACAGCGTATAAAAGAGAAAAATTTGCATCTAGATTGGAACTCGCCCCGGTAGCTCAGTTGGAAACAGCATTGGCACGGTAAACCAAAGGTCCCGGGTGCGGGTCCCGGTCTGGGCGAAAATTTTTCTCTTCAAATTTAATTTATCTTTCAATGAGAAGTGTTAAATTAATATTAAAAACATCAAATCTAACAATACTAATGAACAAAATGTCTTTGTGTCTCAAACCTGATAAGAATGGGAAGCTAAACTGATGGGCATTTTGACTAGTACGAGGGTGGATCAAATATAAACCGGAATTTGCATCTGGAGGATCTGGTAGCGAACTGCAAAGGTTGCGGTTTGGAGGGGAAGTTGATGGGGGTGTCTGGAGTAGGGATCTTGATGTGTCGCACTCCGAAGATCGGCCGCTTGCTTCAGTACGCCATGAGCGAGCAAGAGGTACACACGTCTGTTGCGCAACGCATTATTATTAAGTTTTTGGCGAAAGAAGGCACTAAACCTTCTGAAATTTTGAGAAGGCTCCATGCGCAGTTCGGGGAAGCAACCCTTTCGAAGACGTAGGTGTATGATTGGCGCAAAAAAAATTTAGCGGGCCGGGATTCAGTGGAAAATGAGCCCCACCAAAGACTGCAACGAACAAGCATCACTGCAGACAACATTCGTGCTGTACGGGACCTTATTGAGGAGGTCGGCGCGTAACAATTTCTGAAATTGCTTCACACGTTGGAATAAGCTTCGGAAGTGTTCAAGCCATCATCAGTGATGAACTCAAATTCCGAAAATTGCCAGGTGGGTTCCTCGGCTCCTCAGCCAGGAACAAAAAAAATTGCGCCAGGAAGTGTCTCAGAGGCATCTGAGATGCTACGAGGAAAAAGGAGATGATTTTCTGAATCGCACTGTGACCTCTGATGAAACTTGGGTTCATCATTACACCCCAGAGTCAAAACGTTCCAGCATGGAGTGGCGAAAGCGAGGTGCGGCTTGACCAGTTAAGGCCAAAACACGCCTTTCTGCTTGAAAGGTCCTTGAGACTGTTTTTTGGGACTCTGAAAGAGTTTTGCTAGTGGATTTCCTTCATGACCGACGAACAGTGAATGCAGAGTACTACTGCCGGCTTTTGGACGAGACAAAAGCAGCATATCGCAACAAGCGCCGCCGGAAACAGATCCAAAATGTGATTGTGCTGCATGATAATGCTCGGTTGACACAAGAAAAACTGACGAAAATACATTGGACACCTCTGGAACATCCTCCTTACAGTCCAGATTTGTCACCCTGTAACTACCATTTGTTTGGGGGCCACTGAAAGAAAACCTGGCGGTTTGGTGACTATGCAGCGGTAGAGGAGTTCGTGTGCAACTGGCTGACTACACGTCATCCCTCATTCTTCAAGGATGGCATCAAAATGTTGCCAACTCGATGGCAAAAGTGTGTTGGAAATGCAGGAGACTATGTAGAAAAATGAGGTGGTGGTTTTGTATTTTTTTGTTAATTCAATAAAATTGTAAACAATAATTTCGGTTTATATTTGATTCACCCTCATACTATTCATTTTCATTTCTTAAAACATACAATTCACATTTTTATAGAAAAAGTTTATAATTTTAGTGAAAAATATAGCATAATATCAAGTCTATACAAATATGGAACATGTTTATTTTACTTTTAATATGCATTCCTGTTTAATATATGGTTTTCACATTGTCCCTTAAAGAGTTTTTTAACACTGTTTTTCTCTATAATAGACTAACAGTATTTAATGTGATAGTTGCATTTTGATAATAAATTGTTTCAAAATGGTGTTACTATAAACAGAGAATAGAATTTATTTATAACTGCACAACAAAATATTTTATGTTTAAAGAATAAATTGTATTTTTTCCTACAACTGAGCAATTTATTCTTCATTTTTGCATTTCAATCTTATTTATGACACTTAACACCTAGAATTTTGTTGTATCCATTGGACTAAGTATTTTATTGCTGTATTTTTCATATATTTTCTGTAGAAGTTCACTGATTTAATTTTAATTGTATAATGAAAATGAAGATTATGGTGAAATAGATCCTACAAAGAAATTCTAAACTATCATTTGTCTTAATGAGTAAAAAAAAATAGGTTAGCTGGCAGAAGGTTTTTATTTTGCAAACTTTAAAATCAAATTTAATTGGCAGGCAAAGATGATAAACAAAAATACAAAATACCAAATCAATTGGCTCAGGTGATAACATTTGAGACTCGTGTTTAGGAGGTCTTGGTTGAAAACTCGGTGTCGACTGAGTTATTTTTTCTTTTTCCTCCTAGTTTTACTAATTGTCAAAACAAATGCAGAGTTTGATTTTTATTATATTCTCCATTCCATGCCATTGAAATTAAACAAGTGAATTTATTAAAAGTGCAAACACAACAATAATAATACAATTGGCTGGTTCTGATGTTCAATGATTCTAACCTAGCTGGGGATGATAGATTTTTAAAGGCATAAAAACCTGAGAATGGCTTCCTTCAGAAGAGAAATGAAGCCATGGGTTCTATGTCATAGATTTATGGTATGAAAATAACCTAAAGCCTGAAATAACAGGCTTCTGAGTAAAATTTGTCAATCCTTTCATGCCCAGATTTGAATTGTCATATCAATGATGTACGCGTTTAAAGAGAACAATATCATTAAATAAAAATACTAACTAAACAGATTCTAAATGCTATATGCACTTAGATGTTAAAGGATCCAAGAAAATTAAACAATTGAATGATTTTAAAATTTAAGTTACCATAATATGGAATATCATTTAGATATGGTACATATAACAGACTGTCAAGTGTTCTATATAACAAAATAAATCAATATTTTCTTGTCTTCAAAATATTTAACCAACAAATAGATTTCTTTATTAATTTTTAATACTGACTGTAGCTATCATATTTTAATGCTACATGGAATTTAAGTAATATAATTGTTGTATTCATTATTCATCTTGACAATGTAAATTGCTATAAAGCTTAAAAGATTAAATACATTTAATTAAATTTAAAATGGGAAGTACAACTATGAGGTATTTTCAATTTATAAATAAGTTGGAGAAAATGTCTTTATATCTCATCTCATATAGTTGTGTGTTTTCACGATATCTGTTTCAAAAGGCATTCACCTTCATCTTCAGTCAAAGTCCAATTTCGACAGTTGAAGTTTGACTGAAGATGACCTTTGAAACCGGTATCATGAAAACACGAAACTATGAGGTGAGATATAAAAACATTTTCTCCAACACATTTATAAATTTAATTAATTTGCCATTTTTTAAATAATCCCTTTAGTAAAAGGTTGATTTTATTAATTTAGAGATAGTGCATCAGTTTTTGAATTGGTTCTGTCCTGTCTAAAAACAATGAAATTTGAGGATGCAGCCTACTTACAAACAAAATTTAAATGTTGTCAAATCTTAAAATGTAATGCATTTTCCTGTCAAAAATAAAAGGTGTACAATATCTAAGACATCTCATTAGTTTTGTTGATTGATAAAGGCAAGAATTCACATTTTAAAATTTGTTATTATACATCTATATTTTCTAGGCATCAGTAATATTTCTTTATATATTTATCAACATCTTCTGGTTACAATAAGCTTATCATGTAAAAATATTATAAAATTTCTTAAAGATTTATGAGAAAATAAATTTCTTACCTGGTTTTGTGGTTACAAAATGTTGGTCCTTCTCTTGAGATTTTTTTGCCCACTCTGAAAGAGAAAATCAATCAAATATTTTAAAGTGAAGATGCATTTTTATCCTGTAATTTAAAAACATTTTAAAATACTGAACAATCAATTAGATAAATTATTTACAAATTTATTAAGTACATAAGAGCATATACTAAAAAGCACATGGAAAGCACATTAAGCATGCAAAAATACATACCTGAAATTTATCATGATGATATATCCACTATTTAATTAAAGGTATTAGCTCAATGCAATTCTACTAATGAGTAGGCCTATGCTATATCTACATAAATTAATGTAAAATTTGTTAAGCATAATTGCACACATGATGAGAATATTGAGAATGTTGCAAAATATTTTCAAGTTATAAAATAACTAATTTAAGTGTTTAAAAATAATTTTGATTTGTTTTAACTACTATAGTTTGGTAAATAATTTAGTATATTCATAGTAAATGTCTACTCAATATTTATGTTTTCATGATTTTTTTTATAAAATTCTACAACCTCTTTTATTTCTTCTTGTTATCTGTTAAAACTTTGTCTGTAATGGCAACCTTAAATTTTAAGGAAGTAAATTAAAACTTAATTTTTGTTTTATGATACACATTGTGAGTGTAAGATAAACTTCCATTATTTTAATCATTTTGTTACATTCTCTCATTGTAAATTCAAATCATGAAATAGTATTATACTAATCTAACTAATGTAATATGAATATTTCTACTAATTATTCTGGATGTTACTAGGTAATACCATGTTGTATCCCCACCAGTGAAAATTACAAAGCAGTACTATCTCTTTTATTTTAAATTCACTTTATTAACATTAATTTGAAGATATTTTATCTTCATTTCATGTTGCATTAAGTGCAGAATCCAAGCTGACAATCATAAAGGCACCATCACCATTAATGCTGAAACTATGTTTGTTATCTTTCTTGTTTACCATCACCATTAATGCTGAAACTATGTTTGTTATCTTTCTTGTTTACCATCACCATTAATGCTGAAACTATGTTTGTTATCTTTCTTGTTTACCATCACCATCAAGTACCTTTGTTTTGTTGACTTGCTTCGGAACTCATTGGTAATGACAGGCTTCGTTGAGCTACAAGATGTCGTTGATAAGGTCCTGTCCATTTAGTTGTTTCTTGTTTCTTACTAACTTGAAAATCTTTAGCTTCCATTAGATGTTCATATATACGAATCTTCTCACTCAGTGATTGACTTCTTTGCATTGAACTACGTGTATTTCTCAAGGAAAATGGTAACATCCATTGTGGTATATCAATGTGAGTTGTGTCACGTGATGCCTGTGAATGTTTTATTCCTTTTGGACTTGTTGATTGGTTCAAATCATTTGCATTTGAAAAAGTTTTGAATGCTGGCAAGTTTTGGACAGGAGCTGGATCTAAGCATCGAGGGCTTATGCTACGATCTTTTAGAAAAGAAAAACGAACTACTGGTTTAAAATGGATTTTTTTGGATGTACAAATTTCTTCTGCTTTTTGTGAAACATTGATTTGGGTTTGTTCTTTTTTTGAAAAATTAACATCACATGTAGGGATAGAAATTGACTTTATTTTCTGTGTAGAATGATCCAATGAAATTATTTGTTCTTTCAGAGACTGCAGCACAGACCAGGGTATTTCTGCATTAACTGAAAGTTGTTCAAACTGGGAAATAAGCTTTGAGACACTACCAGATAAATCTCTTGATGATGATGATGATGAAAGTGGTGTAATTTTGAAGCTTTGGTCAGAAATTAATGTTTTGATGTCAAATGAAACATTACTGGACACATCACAAGTTTGAACCCATGAATACAATCCCTTACTGCTCTTGTCTAAATCTGGTTTTGACTTCCTTTTTGATAGTTGCAAAAAGTTATCTTGAATTTCTAATGTTGCTGGACTACTGACATAAAACATTGAGCATGAATGGCCTGTTAACTTTAATTTCATTATATTCATAAGGGTTTTATACCCTAAAGGTGTTTGAGTAACTGAAAATCTGACCATTTTTAGTGGATTAAATCTAGCTGAGTTTTGATTAAGGACTACACAACAGTAGGCTACAGGGGAACTACAAACTGTTTTAAGATGATGACAATCTTTATTATCTGGAACTGCTACTTGTAGAGAGGGCATATCTGCTCTATTGCAATTGGGAGGAAGATAAGAAGTAGAGGACAACTCTAGTATGCATCCCGTACCTTGAGTTGCATTCCTGCTACTGGTGTGGGTAGTTGGTGACTCAGTAGTGGACTTCCATTCCATTGACAGCTCCCCATGTTGCTTCCCCATGCAGATGCACACTGTGTCTTGAGTTGTATTCTCAGCTGCAATGCAGACACATACTTGGTTTTGTACATCCATAACACATATATGGGTCTTGTGGGAATCGGTGTTGTGACTCTTCCTCCGAGAGTCCTAATTCTTCAATATCAGTGTAAACTTCACGAATTTCACCACCATCTTTCATGTGTAGAGTCTTCAGGAGTATCTAGGTCAAATTTTCTCATATGTTTTACATGTACTGTTGATAGAGCATTATCTTCTATGTCTAATCCCATTTCCATTGGTGTAGCAGTTTCTGCACGCGAATAGGTCATAAGAATATCTTCATCTGTTGATCCAACATCTTCTGTATCAGTTGTAATGGCAACATGTATGTCTGGACTTGGTGATGTCATTTTTATTGTTGGTGTACTTTTAGTGTGCCCAGATAAAATTTCTCCATGGATTTCTGCTGAAAATGGCCCATTGCCTTCTTTCATAGCAACAACATTGTAGTCCATATCCCTCATAAAGTCAGGTGTTGCTGATTGGTGGAGTATATGATCTTCATTCTCATCCTCATCATATGATATATTTAAATCTTCTACATCAGTTTTGATATCTGTAAGCTCTTCTAAAGGGACATGTAATGATACTGGAATGTTACATACTGAATGTTCTGCATCACTTAATTCAAGATCTTCAATGTCAGTGGTTGACAGCTTAATGAATTGACCAGATATTAGTCTTGTTTTACACTTGGATTTTTTACGTTTACTAGCTGATATCCCATCAATGTATAAATCTTCTGTTTCTGTAGTAGGTTCCTTATTTTCATCAATAACAAGAGAAGTTTTAATTTTTTTCTGAATTTCAAATTTTCTCTTGATTCTACAATAGTTCCACCTGTATTAGGAATATCATGTAGATATACTGATTCTTGTTTTTCTTGTTCTTCTTCATCTTCAGAACCTGCAGACAGATCTTCTATATCTGTTATCCCCATAGAATTCTGATTATTTAATAATTTTGAAATTTTAAGCATTGAATTTTGTTGCTTATACAGTTTTCTTGCATGTTTAATATTTGTATCTTCTCCTACAGATTCCAGAGCACTGACTCCCTTTAAAGTCTCATAATCAACAGTGGATGTGTGAATATTGTGTTTTATATTTTTATCACTTTTAACCATAGAAGTTGTTTCTGGTTCAAGAGAAAACTTATCACCTACTGTTATAGCTATGGGTCTTGCTTCACCTCCAATTTCTACAAACTTCAATTCTAGTGATTGTTCATGTTCATCTTTGATTTCTTGTTTTACCTTTACATCAAGATCACTGACATAAATATCATCTTCATCTGTACTACCCTGGTGAGAGTTCTTTCTGTTGTCAATAGCCACTGCATTATCACTCTCTTCTGAAGTAACGTCTTCTATATCTGTAACTATAGTATTTTTTTTCATATAATTTTTTGTTTTGTGTAGTATAGAGACTGATCCATAAAAAGTTTCCATGTCCTTTAAGGCGTTGGCTATTACTAATTCAGTACCATCTACATTATCTTCATCATCAGAAAATTCATCCTCCGTATGTATATCTTCAGTATCAGTACACAAATCTAAATTTGTATCAGGTGTTTTAAGAGCAATACTCTTTGTATTATGAGTAACAGAATTAATACCTTGTTTTGAGAGTTTTTTTTTATTATTGGAAATAGTTGGCAAATTGAAGTCTAGTAATTTAGGTTTAATGGATGGGGAAACATGCATATCATCTCCTGATAATTCAAGATCTTCTATGTCTGTAACTGTATTAGAGTCACAGAATCTACTAACTGGAGATTTATTGCGCAGTTTTCTCTGAACACGCAATTTTCCATAATCTTCTTCATCTGAATCAGATTTATTAACATCATTATCACTAATTGGTGCAGATGCTGGTCGTGGTGGCAACCAGTATTTTGTTTTTTTCTTCCCTACTGAGAATTTATTTGGTCCTCTAGTTTTATAACCAACCTCATCATCAGATGGATCAGGAGTTATAGCAGGAGATGCTAAAGGAGCAAATGTCTTAAAAATGTTTTCCTTTATATCAGTTATCTCTTTCTCTGGTGTTAATTCTTCAATATATTTTGCACTCTCTGCTTCATTAGATTCATCTCCAAAAATATCTTCATCTGCTGATAGATCTATATCTTCTGTATCTGTGAGTCGTTGAATATATGCTGTTTTGGTACTTAAAATTTCATTTTTTGATTTTATAGCAACTTTGCTCATAGCAGAAGAGGATGAATCACCTCCTTTAAAGCTACATTGCTCCACAAGTGTATCCTGGATATCCAAAAAGTTATCATGAAGAGGTGGTGTCTTGGGTCTCACTGAAGGTTCATCATCATCATCTTCATCAGAGGTCTCAATATATTCCAAGTCAGTAAATCCATCATCTAGACCTATTGATGTTATGAGTACATTGGCATGCTTAGATTCCCCTGTGTCACTATTTAGTTCTTCTACATCTGTTAAACCTTCAGTCACAGTGGCAGTGCCAAAAGATTTTGTTATAATATTACTTTCACTGCCATCATCTGGTGTAATTGCTATGAGCGGAACACTACCACTTCTTAAAGCCATGCCACTGGTAATAAAGTCAAAACTTACAGCTGGTTTTTCACTTAAAGAATCACTTTCTGTGGTAACAACTGAAGTAATGGAACAACGTCTATTTAGCTCATCTGGTTCCCAGTCAATATTTTGTTTCTTTAATGGAATATCATCAATAGGAATTAATTCCTGGTCCTCATCTGTTGCTGCTGCAGCCTCCTCTTCTATTACAGCCAAAGGGTTAGATGATGATTCCACTACAGCATAATCAACTTCAGAACCAGAAGTTGATAATGTATGGATATCTTCTTCGCCTAGTTCTACTATATCTTCATCTTCACTTACAATATAATCTGCTGTATCAATAGCTAAGCTGAATCTTACTGTACCATGTGTGAATGAAGTTTGCTTGTTATCTTCCTGAAAGGCTATTGAAACTTGTGATGGCTCTATACCATACGGCTGGTCTCGCACTATCTGGGGATTAGAATCAATAGACATGGTTGTTGGGGTAATAAAATAATCACTTAAAAAGTCTTTTTCAATTTGTCTGGGGTACTGTATCACTTCGGGCTCTGTTCTAATAAATTCTAAACCTTGAAATGTACTGCAACAATCATCTCTGGCAATCAACTTACCTTCTGAAAGTTCATCATCTACAAATTTTTTAAGATCTCTAGTTTTTGAGCGTAGATTTTCTACCTTAAGTTTTACTGATTTTGAATCCCAGTCGCCATCTGACCTCATATTCATTTGAACCTCTTGTAAGAGTTTTTCTAACTCTGAAGCCATGCTCTGAACAGAAGCAGCAGCAGCCAAAGTTGAGTGGAATTTAGGTACCAATGTTTCATCTGGTTTACCTGAAGAGGACAGGAATACAGCTGCTGATTCCTCCTCAACATCCCCATAGTCTTCTTCTTCATCATCGTCATCCTCATATTGGAATTTATGTTTCACTCGAGGAGGAGTAACGGCACGAACATCCAAGATTGGAGACAGACGTTCTTCGGAAACATGGGTAGAGGTCCGTACCTGAGATTTCTCAATATGCTGTTTTGGGACGGCATCAAATGAAACCGTTGTTGAGGAACCTTCATGTATTGGGACGGAACAATCAGACTCGGCCATGGCGGTTGTTGTAACTGGGACGGCAGAACAGTCAATTAGCAGATCCGAGGTCCGTGGTTTTGTACCTGAACCATCATGTATCAGATCCAACGACCGTCTAGTGGGCTTAGGAGAGGCCGGAGAGCCTCCAGCTCGTAGACGCGTATCTACACTCAAATCGTGATCGGAGGAAGAGGACGGGAGAGCGACAGAATCGGACAGTGAGGAATCAGTGGTGTCAATGAGAGAAATTTCTCCTTCTGCGCCAGCAGAAACGCTACCCGGAGTAGACTCATGTAGAGATGTTCGCGCACCGGACGCGACTGCGACTCGACGTAAAGCCTCGGACGTTGTCGGCTGTCGATAGATAACCTCAATAGACCCGGAAGCATCAACGGTACGCGTAAAAACTTCGGAAGTAAGAAGCTGAGTTACACCCACTTGGGATGTTGTCTGGCGGGCCATACGGCTTGGGCTGGACGGAAGGGACGGCGGTGTATGACTACTGTAGTCGAATCGATCGGTACCTCGTGATACAGATGTCGCGGCGCGAACCGGGGACGCGGACGGCGATGGACTCGGAGCGCGACTACTCCTCCTTTCTGAAGCTATCGCAGGAGATTTATCGAGTACGGATTTTATGGAAGGGGACGATTCTGGACTAGGTACAGCTGAAGGAGAAGTACGTGTATCACTAGCATCGGATATGCTCACTAACGTAACAACTTTTTTATCTGCAGTGGAAGTGGCTGCTGTTACGTGATCAGCAACTTGAATGCTATCAGGTTTATATGTTTTGACTGCTTTAGATGCAATACCGCTATCTAATTCACTGACAGAATCTGATTCTGATGTCCCTTTCAGTGCCAATTCTTTCGTTCTCACAACTGAAGACTCAGAAAGACTCTCTTCTATACCTGAATCAGCAGTTATTTTACGATTCTTCACTTCAGGTCTTTTCTTGTCATTTGTTCTTGGTTGTTCATCTCGTTTTCTTCTCCTACCACGTTCTTGGGATGATTCTTCTATGGACGACTTTTTAAGTGTTGAATATACACGTGATTGTCTTATGCTAGAAGACTCTTTTGTCAATGCAGATCTTTGTTGGACGGTAGATTCACCAGTAGATTTTGTGGTAGTTTTAGTTTTTTCCTCTCTCGTGACGACAGTACGAGATACAACAGATGATGCAGTTTTAGATCGTTTTGCAACGACAGTTTGTTTTTTTGCTAATGATTCTTCTATTTCATTATCTGTCGAGGCACTCCTACTTTCTACTCGTTTGGAGGTAACTATCTTTTTAGGGGATTTTGGTATAGCTCCAGTTGATGCTTGTTTTTGTACAGGCGTTCTGGACGGTGACATGGAACTTGAAGAGTCATCACGATCAGTAGTTCTTCTTTTTGTTGTAGAATCTCTGCTAAAATAATTACTACGTTCTGCAACCGAGCGTTCCACTTTCAGATCTCTAGAGAGAGTAGAAGCCATGTACCCTCGATATCTGGAAACTGTACCGCTCAATGGGACATGTGATAATTCAGAAGATTTCTCCTGTTCTTTAGACTTTCGAACAGTTGTCTGACGATCGTCTATCTTTTTCGAAACAGGGATTGAACCTGTCTCTTTAGCCAATTTTCTTATTGATTCTCTTTGTGCCTGTCTCTCAGAACGCTTTTTCTTAACTTTCAATTTTCCAGTCTCTTTTAGAGCAGATTCATAATGTATTGCATCCTCAGAAACCTTCTCAGTTATATCGCTGACAGAAGGTCCGGGAGCAAGAAGGGTTACAGATTCACTAGAAACAACATCTTCACAGACACAAATGCTGTGTTTAGAATCCCGATCGAATTCAACATAAGTTGCACCTGATTCTGTTGTGAAAATCTTTCCCTCCGTTCTCAAACTTTCAGCTTTATCTGCACTTACAGTAACTTCAAGTAAGTCGTCTTTCATTACTATATCTTCAGCAGATATTCTGAAATGAGATTCTGAATCCATTTTCCAATTTGTAGTTTCGAGCATAGCACTACTTACATTTCCTGTGGAAGCTTCCCACGATTTTTCTTGTTGTGAAGACAGCTCTGTCTCTGTATGCTGTGTCCGAGTTACAAACTCCGGAGATAAAACAGCTAAAGACGAATCACTTTTATCTAGAACAGCAGTGACCTCTTCGATCATTTGTTCCTCTACTATAGATGTCAAGTCTTCAGCAGCAGATGATGGTTCAGTTTCAGTCGTTTTCAGTCGTTCTACAGGAAATACTTCAACTAAATCTTCTTTTTCCAAAGTAACAGATGTTTCAGTGTCTGTAGGCAATGAAGGCTCTGTCTCCTGAAGTTCTCTGTCTGCAGATAGTTCAATATCTGTCGATTCGGCTTCTGCTACGGCAGAGGAATCAGTTTCATCAGCTGTTAATCTGATTTCATCAATATCTGGTGACTGTGGCTCATAGACATTTTTATCTAAATTAGTCACTTCACTTACTGTTTGTTCAATTTCCAACTGTTTAATGGCTTCAGATTGATGAAATTCTTTCTCTACACTAAATATATTGACAATTTCTTCGGCATGTTTACTTTCTATAATTTTTCTAGAGGAGTAAGTTGATTTTCTGTCTGTCACATCAGGCAACAGTTCCTGATCAGTCTTGTATACACTGGTATCATGATCCGAGGATTTATCAAACAGTGAGTAAGGATCACCTGGATCACTTTCTTTAAAATACTTTATGTCAGTTTTCTCTCCAATTTCCACAGACGATTCTTTCTTTGATAATGAGGAACTTGAAATTTTGTGAGACATTTTTAAATCAATCATAATGTTTTTATATTCAGAGTCTAAAATTGAGGTTGTAGAGGAAATTGATTTATCCATTAAATATTCTCCAACGTCAGTTGTAGCTGATTCAACATCTATGTGTTTACAACTGGAAAATTTATCTTCTACATATTTTCTGTTCCCTATATTTTCTTCATAACCTGCTGCATCTAATAAAATATCAACTCCGATTTTGCCAGTTCTCTGTTTTAAAGCGAATTCCTTCTCACGAGAATGTGGCGAGTCCTTATCTACTTCCTCTGTTCCTCCTTCTGATTCTTTTTCTTCTATTCTCCCTCCATTTTCTTCCAGTCTCATATCTGATGATGGTAATATTACTTCTCTACTTGGACCTTTTTTAGGTTCCTGCAAATCTTCAATATCTGATTGAGAGGATATGAAACTCAAACCTTCAGTTTCAATATGAGAAACACGCCTATGGACTTCTTCGTTAATTTCAGATTTAATCATTTTTATTCGGTCGGAATCTGCAGTAACATGTCCTCTTTAATACAGCCCAGATCTGCAAGTTCTAGTAAATCACGTGATTCAGAAAGGGGTAGTATAGATGTTTCTTTACCTTCCGGAGTTGGGGTTAAATCAGGTTTCAGTTCACGTACTTCTTCTTTAATTTGACGAGTAACTTCTTTCACTTCAGACATAAGTTCTTTAACTTCAGTTTCAGTAACGAAAGTTTCAATTGCGAGACGAGTACGTGATTTATGAAACACTGAACTGCGTGTAGATAAACCCAAAGAAATTTCAGCCAGTTCGACAGTTTCTGGCACAGTGGGCGGCAACAAATCCGTACCTGTATCATCCGAAACCCAAGCAATAGATTTCTCAAACGATTTCTCATCTGAACTATCTATAATTGAGACGTCAATATCATCACCTGGAAGCACTTCAACGAACTCCGATTCGCCTCTTATTGTTTTCTCCGTGGTTTTTGTTTTTGTAGGAAGTGCCTTTTTGTCTTTACCAAAACTTTGAACTAATTCTTTTGTTGGTGACTCGATATCTGGTTTAATAGGGAGGGCTTTCAAAATTAATTCTTCCATTTCAGATGATGCTTCGTCAGTTATAATATCTATCACGCCCTTATCTTTCTGAATTTGTATCTGTTCGACACTAGCTTGAGTTTCTTTTAGTGCCTCTTCCTCTAATATTTCTTTATCCCTTTCTGCAGGTTCCAGAATTTCTCGGACATCTTTTGCTATATCTGTGACCAATGTTTCTAGAATTTCTCCCTCAGAAATGGTCTTTTCTATAGACTTCTCTAAAATCAACGGTCTCTTTTTTGATATTTCTGACTCTTCATATTCCTTTACGGATGTTATTTCTTTGCCCTTCATTTCTTGAATTGTCTTGCCTTTTTCCTTTATTTCAGAGGGCTCTCCTACTTCCTCTTTCACAACGACTACAGGAACTATCTCCTCAACAACAACTGACACTTCCGCTTCTTTAGTGTCCTTTCCTCTGACAACCGTGTCAACATTATACTCTCTGTCTTCCGCTAAAGATGGTTCTTTGACATGGGATTTATCTTCTTCAATATGCATTATTAGATCCTCCAGTTCCTTTTTAGTATCGATTTCCTCATCGATTTCTGCGACTTCACCAGTTATTGCTTCTTCCTCTTCGACTATTTCTGGTGTTATTTCTTTCTCTATAGTCGTCGTTTCCATAATAGGTACGATTTTCTCATCAGTTACACGCTCAAAGACTTTTCCTGGAGGCTCGAATTCAGCTTTAGTAGGAAGCGCTTTTTCTATAAATTCTTCCCTTTCTGTGGATGGTTCAGCGACTGCTATTTCTTCAATTTCCGTATCCATCTTGATGGGTATCTCTTCTTCTGTGGGGATAATCGCTTCTTTCAATGTCTCCTTCTCTAATATTTCTTCCCCTTTCTCCCCTGGTTTTTCTATTTCAGAGCCCTCCCTTGGTGCAGCTACAATTAATGTTTCTGGTATTTCTTCCCCTTTTTCAATCACTTCTTCGTGTAAAACAATCGGTTTCTTTTCAGTAACATCTTCCGTTTCGTAGTCTGATGAAGATTCCATTATTTTGTCCTCCTTTTCTGAAATTGATTTTACTGTTTCTTTAACTTGTGATGGTTCTTCTAATTCTTCCTCTTTTACGATGGGTACTGGAATTTTCTTTTCTACGGTCTCAGTTTCCCCTGCTTCTTCAATCTCTTTTGCTCTGAGTTCGACGTCAACTGTATCCTTTGTGTCTTCTTCTAAAGTTGGTGCTTTTTCGACGGGGGATTCGACTTCTTCTACTTCTTTATATTTTTTTAGATCAGGTTCAATTTGTTCTTCCGGGACGTCCATACGGATGGGTACCTCCTCCCTCTCAACATCAGTTATTTTTTCGACCTTCTCAAGAGCTTCTATACTCCCTATGGCCTCTTCACCCGCGGATGTAGGCACCTCTTTTTCTGGAGATTTTTTTACAATACGCATATCCTCGATCGTTGTAATTACTTCCTTCCATTCCTCTTCCATAATTAATTTTCCCGTGTCTGTAATATCTTCCTTCATCTCATCCAGCGGAATAATTATTTGTTTTTCTAGAGGCATTTCTTCTTTATCCTCAAGTTCCTTCTTGGTATCGATTTCCTCATCAATTTCTGCGACATCACCAGTTATTGCTTCTTCCTCTTCGACTATTTCTGGTGTTATTTCTTTCTCTATAGTCGTCGTTTCTGCAATAGGTACGATTTTCTCTTCAGTTACAGGCTCAACGACTTTTGTTGGGGGCTCGAATTCTGCTTTAATAGGAAGCGCTTTTTCTATTAATTCTTCCTTTTCTGGGGATGGCTCAGCGACTGCTATTTCTTCAATTTCCTTTTCTATCTTGACGGGTATCTCTTCATCTGAAGGGATAACCGCTTCTTTCAATGTCTCCTCCTCTAATATTTCTTCCTCCATCTCCGCTGGTTTTTCTATTTCAGTGTCCTCCCTTGGTGCAGCTACAACTAATGTTTCTGCTATTTCTTCCTCTTTTTCAATCACTTCTTCGTGTAAAACGATCGGTTTCTTTTCAGTAACATCTTCCGCTTCGTAGTCTGATGGAGATTCGATTATTTTGTCCTCCTTTTCTGAAATTGATTTTACTGTTTCTTTAACTTGTGATGGTTCTTCTAATTCTTCCTCTTTCACGATGGATACTGGAATTTTCTTTTCTACGGTCTCAGATTCCCCTGCTTCTTCCATCTCTTTTGCTCTGAGTTCGACGTCAACTCTATCCTTTGTCTCTTCTTCTAAAATTGGTGCTTTTTCGACGGGGGATTCGACTTCTTCTTTTTCTTTATGTTTTATTAGATCAGGTTCAATTTGTTCTTCAGGGACGTCCATACGGATGGGTTCCTCTTTTCTCTCAACATCAGTTATTTTCTCGACCTCCTCAAGAGCTTCTATACTCTCTATGGCCTCTTTATCCGCGGATGTAGGCACCTCTTTTTCTGGAGATTTTTCTACAATGCGGATATCCTCGATCGTTGTAATTTCTTTCTCACTTTCCTCTTTCATAACTAATTTTCCCGTGTCTGTAATATCTTCTTTCATCTCATCAAGCGGAAGAATTATTTCTTTTTCTAGAGGCATTTCTTCCTTTTCCTCCAGTTCCTTCTTAGTATCGATTTCCTCATCAATTTCTGCGACTTCACCAGTTATTGCCACTTCCTCTTCGACTATTTCTGGTGTTATTTCTTTCTCTATAGTCGTCGTTTCTGCAATAGGTACGATTTTCTCTTCAGTTACAGGCTCAACGACTTTTGTTGGGGGCTCGAATTCTGCTTTAATAGGAAGCGCTTTTTCTATTAATTCTTCCTTTTCTGGGGATGGTTCAGCGACTGCTATTTCTTCAATTTCCTTTTCTATCTTGACGGGTATCTCTACATCTGAAGGGATAACCGCTTCTTTCAATGTCTCCTCCTCTAATATATCTTCCTCCATCTCCGCTGGTTTTTCTATTTCAGTGTCCTCCCTTGGTGCAGCTACAACTAATGTTTCTGCTATTTCTTCCTGTTTTTCAATCACTTCTTCGTGTAAAACGATCGGTTTCTTTTCAGTGACATCTTCCGCTTCGTAGTCTGTTGGAAATTCGATTATTTTGTCCTCCTTTTCTGAAATTGATGTTACTGTTTCTTTAACTTGTGATGGCTCTTCTAATTCTTCCTCTTTCACGATGAATACTGGAATTTTCTTTTCTACGGTCTCAGTTTCCCGTGCTTCTTCAATCTCTTTTGCTCTGAGGTCGACGTCAACTCTATCCTTTGTGTCTTCTTCTAAAATTGGTGCTTTTTCGACGGGGGATTCGACTTCTTCTTTTTCTTTATGTTTTATTAGATCAGGTTCAATTTGTTCTTCTGGGACGTCCATACGGATGGGTTCCTCTTTTCTCTCAACATAAGTTATTTTTTCGACCTTCTCAAGAGCTTCTATACTCTCTATGACCTCTTTATCCGCGGATGTAGGAACCTCTTTTTCTGGAGATTTTTCTACAATGCTGATATCCTCAATGGTTGTAATTTCTTCCTCCCTTTCCTCTTCCATAAATAATTTTCCCGTGTCTGCAATATCTTCCTTCATCTCATCCAGCGGAAGAATTATTTCTTTTTCTAGAGGCATTTCTTCCTTTTCCTCCAGTTCCTTCTTAGTATCAATTTCCTCATCAATTTCTGCGACTTCACCAGTTATTGCCACTTCCTCTTCGACTATTTCTGGTGTTATTTCTTTCTCTATAGTCGTCGTTTCTGCAATAGGTACGATTTTCTCTTCAGTTACAGGCTCAACGACTTTTGTTGAGGGCTCGAATTCTGCTTTAATAGGAAGCGCTTTTTCTATTAATTCTTCCTTTTCTGGGGATGGCTCAGCGACTGCTATTTCTTCAATTTCCTTTTCAATCTTGACGGGTATCTCTTCATCTGAAGGGATAACCGCTTCTTTCAATGTCTCCTCCTCTAATATTTCTTCCTCCATTTCCGCTGGTTTTTCTTTTTCAGTGACCTCCCTTGGTGCAGCTACAACTAATGTTTCTGCTATTTCTTCCTGTTTTTCAATCACTTCTTCGTGTAAAACGATCGGTTTCTTTTCAGTAACATCTTCCGCTTCGTAGTCTGATGGAGATTCGATTATTTTGTCCTCCTTTTCCGAAATTGATTTTACTGTTTCTTTAACTTGTGATGGTTCTTCTAATTCTTCCTCTTTCACGATGGATACTGGAATTTTCTTTTCTACGGTCTCAGTTTCCCCTGCTTCTTCAATCTCTTTTGCTCTGAGTTCGACGTCAACTCTATCCTTTGTGTCTTCTTCTAACATTGGTGCTTTTTCGACGGGGGATTCGACTTCTTCTTTTTCTTTATGTTTTATTAGATCAGGTTCAATTTGTTCTTCTGGGACGTCCATACGGATGGGTTCCCCTTTTCTCTCAACATCAGTTATTTTTTCGACCTTCTCAAGAGCTTCTATACTCTCTATGGCCTCTTTATCCGCGGATGTAGGCACTTCTTTTTCTGGAGATTTTTCTACAATGCGGATATCCTCAATCGTTGTAATTTCTTCCTCCCTTTCCTCTTCCATAACTAATTTTCCCGTGTCTGTAATATCTTCCTTCATCTCATCCAACGGAAGAATTATTTCTTTTTCCAGAGGCATTTCTTCCTTTTCCTCCAGTTCCTTCTTAGTATCGATTTCCTCATCAATTTCTGCGACTTCACCAGTTATTGCCACTTCCTCTTCGACTATTTCTGGTGTTATTTCTTTCTCTATAGTCGTCGTTTCTGCAATAGGTACGATTTTCTCTTCAGTTAAACGGCTCAACGACTTTTGTTGGGGCTCGAATTCTGCTTTAATAGGAAGCGCTTTTTCTATTAATTCTTCCTTTTCTGGGGATGGCTCAGCGACTGCTATTTCTTCAATTTCCTTTTCTATCTTGACGGGTATCTCTCTTCTATCTGAAGGGATAACCGCTTCTTTCAATGTCTCCTCCTCTAATATTTCTTCCTCCATCTCCGCTGGTTTTTCTATTTCAGTGTCCTCCCTTGGTGCAGCTACAACTAATGTTTCTGCTATTTCTTCCTCTTTTTCAATCACTTCTTCGTGTAAAACGATCGGTTTCTTTTCAGTCACATCTTCCGCTTCGTAGCCTGATGGAGATTCGATTATTTTGTCCTCCTTTTCTGAAATTGATTTTACTGTTTCTTTAACTTCTGATGGTTCTTCTAATTCTTCCTCTTTCACGACGGATACTGGAATTTTCTTTTCTACGGTCTCAGTTTGCCCTGCGTCTTCAATCTCTTTTGCTCTGAGTTCGACGTCAACTCTATCCTTTGTGTCTGCTTCTAATATTGGTGCTTTTTCGACGGGGGATTCGACTTCTTCTTTTTCTTTACGTTTTATTAGATCAGGTTCAATTTGTTCTTCTGGGACGTCCATACGGATGAGTTCCTCTTTTCTCTCAACATCAGTTATTTTTTCGACCTTCTCAAGAGCTTCTATACTCTCTATGGCCTCTTTATTCGCGGATGTAGGCACCTCTTTTTCTGGAGATTTTTCTACAATGCTGATATCCTCAATCGTTGTAATTTCTTCCTCCCTTTCCTCTTCCATAACTAATTTTCCCGTGTCTGTAATATCTTCCTTCATCTCATCCAGCGGAAAGAATTATTTCTTTTTCTAGAGGCATTTCCTTCCTTTTCCTCCAGTTCCTTCTTAGTATCGATTTCCTCATCAATTTCTGCGACTTCACCAGTTATTGCCACTTCCTCTTCGACTATTTCTGGTGTTATTTCTTTCTCTATAGTCGTCGTTTCTGCAATAGGTACGATTTTCTCTTCAGTTACAGGCTCAACGACTTTGTTGGTGGCTCTAATTCTGCTTTAAATAGGAAGCGCTTTTTCTATTAATTCTTTCTTTTCTGGGGATGGTTCAGCGACTGCTATTTCTTCAATTTCCTTTTCTATTCTTGACGGGTATCTCTTCATCTGAAGGGATAACCGCTTCTTTCAATGTCTCCTCCTCTAATATTTCTTCCTCCATCTCCGCTGGTTTTTCTATTCAGTGTCTCCCTTTGGTGCAGCTACAACTAATGTTTCTGCTATTTCTTCCTCTTTTTCAATCACTTCTTCGTGTAAAACGATCGGTTTCTTTTCAGTAACATCTTCCGCTTCGTAGTCTGATGGAGATTCGATTATTTTGTCCTCCTTTCCGAAATTGATTTTACTGTTTCTTCTTTAACTTGTGATGGTTCTTCTAATTCTTCCTCTTTCACGATGGATACTGGAATTTCTTTTCCTACGGTCTCAGTTTTTCCCCTGCTTCTTCAATCCTCTTTTGCTCTGAGTTCGACGTCAAACTCTATCCTTTGTGTCTTCTTCTAACATTGGTGCTTTTTCGACGGGGGATTCGACTTCTTCTTTTTCTTTATGTTTTATTAGATCAGGTTCAATTTGTTCTTCTGGGACGTCCATACGGATGGGTTCCTCTTTTCTCTCAACATCAGTTATTTTTTTTCGACCTTCTCAAGATGCTTCTATACTCTCTATGGCCTCTTTATCTGCGGATGAGGCAACTCTTTTTCTGGATTTTTTCTACAATGCGGATATCCTCAATCGTTTGTAATTTCTCTTCCTCCTCCCTTTCCTCGTCCATAACTAATTTTTCCCGTGTCCTGTATATCTTCCTGTCATCTCATCCAGCGGAATAATTATTTCCTTTTTCTAGAGGCATTTCTTCCCTTTCCTCCAAGTGCCTTCTTAGTATCGATTTCCGCATCAATTTCTGCGACTTCACCAGTTATTGCACTCCACTTTCGCTATTTCTGGTGTTAGTTCTTTCTCTATGTCGTCGTTTCTCACATAGGTACGATTTTCTCTTCAGTTACAGGCTCAAACGACTTTGTTGGGGGCTGAATCGCTTTAATAGAAGCGCTTTTCTATAATCGTCCGTTCCCTGGGGATGGCCTCAGAGACGCTATTTCTCAATTCCTTTCTAGCTTGACGGTTACCTTTACTCGAAGGTAACCGCTTCTTTCATGTCTCATCCTCTAAATATTTCTTCCCCGCTCCGCTGGTTTTTCTAGTCAGTGCCTTCCTTGGTGCGCACAACTAATGTTTCTGCTATTCTTCTCTTTTTTCCAATCCCTTCTTCGTGTGAAAACGATCGGTTTCTTTTCAGTAAACATCTTCCAGCTTCGTATTCTGATGTAGATTCGATTAATTTTGTCCTCCTTTCTGAAATTGATTTTACTGTTTCTTTATCTTTACTTGTGATGGTTCTTCTAATTCTCCTCTTTCAAACGTGGATACTGGGAATTTTCTTTTTTCTAACGGTCTCATTTCCCGCTTCTTCAACCTTTTGTGCTCTGATTTTCGACGTCAACTCTATCCTTTGTGTCTTCTTTCTAACATTGGTGGCTTTTTCGACGGGGGATTTCGACTCTTCTCTTCTTTTTCTTTATTGTTTTTTATTAGATCAGGTTCAATTTGTTCTTCTGGACGTCCCATACGGAGGGTTCCGCTTTCTCTCAACATCAGTTATTTTTTCGAATTCTCAAGACTTCTATACGCTCTATGGCCTCTTATCCTTGCGGATGTAGCACCTCTTTTTCTGGGCTAGATTTTCTCTACATGGCGGATATCCTCAATCTTTTAATTTATTCCTCCATTTCCTCTTCCATAACGAATTTCCCGTGTCTGTAATATCGTCCTTCATCTCATCCAACGGAAGATATTTCTTTTTCCTAGAGGGCATTTCTTCCTTTTCCTCAGTTCCTTGCTTAGTATCGATTTCCCTCATCAATTTTCTGCGACTTCACCATTATTGCCACTTTCCTCTTCGACTATTTTCTGGTGTTATTTCTTCTCTATAGTCGTTCCGTTTCTTCCTGCAATCGGTACGATTTTCTCTTCATTTACAGCTCAAATCAACGACTTGTTGTTGGGGCCTCGAATTCCGCTTTAATAGGAAGCGCTTTTTCTATTAATTCTTCCTTTTCTGGGGATTGGCTCAGCGACTGCTATTTCTTTCAATTTCTTTTCTATCTTGACGGGTATCTCTTCATATCTGAAGGGTACCGCTTCTTTCAATGTCTCCTCCTCTAATCTTTCTTCGTTTCCTCCATCTCCGCTGGTTTTTTCTATTTCAGTGTCCTCCCTTGGTGCAGCTACAACTAACTATGTTTCTGCGATTTCTTCTCTTTTTTTCAATCACTTCTTCGTGTAAAACGATCGTTTTCCTTTTCATACATCTTCCGCTTCGTAGTCTGATGGCGATTCTATTATTTTGTCCTCCCTTTTCTGAATTGATTTTTACTGTTTTCTTTAACTTGTGATGGTTTTCTTCTAATTCTTTCTTCCTCTTTCAACGATGGATACTGGAATTTTCCTTTTTCAGCGGTCTCGTTTCTCCCTCCCCCTGCTTCTTCAATATCCTTTGGCTCTGAGTTCGACGTCACTCTATCCTTTGTGTCTTCTTCTAAATTGGTGCTTTTTTTCGACCGGGGGGATTCGACTTCTTCTCTTTTTTCTTTATGTTTTATTAGATCAGGTTCAATTTGTTCTTCTTTCTGGGACGTCCTGATACGGATGGGTTCCTCTTTCTCTCAACAATCAGTTATTTTTCGCCTTCTCAAAGCTTCTATCACTCTCTATGGCCTCTTTAATCCGCGAATGTAGGCACCGTCTTTTTCTGAGATTTTTCACTACATTCGGATTCCCAATCGTGTAATTTCTTTCCCCCTTTCCTCTTCCATACAATTTTCCGCCCGTGTCTGTACTTATCTTCCTTCATTCTCAGCCAGGCGAATAATTATTTCTTTTTCTAGAGGGCATTTCTTCCTTTTTCCTCAGTTCCTTCTTATATCGATTTCCCTCATCAATTTCTGCGACTTCACCAGTTATTGCCACTTCCTCTTCGACTATTTCTGTGGTATTTCTTTCTTCTCTATAGTCGTCGTTTCTGCAATAGGTAACATTTCTCTTCAGTTTACAGGCTCCAAACGACTTTGTTGGGGGCTCGAATTCCTGCTTTAATAGGAAGCGCTTTTTCATATATTCGTCCCTTGTTCTGGGATGGCTCAGCGACTGCTATTTCTTCAATTTTCCCTTTTCTATCTTGACGGGTATCGCTTATTGAAGGTAACCGATCTTTCAATGTCTCCTCCTCTAATATTTTCTTCCTCCATCTCGCTGGTTTTTTCTATTCAATTGTCCTTCTCCCTTGTCAGCTACAACTAATGTTTCTGCTTATTTCTTCCTCTTTTTCAATCACTTCTTCGTGTAAAACGATCGGTTTCTTTTCAGTAACATCTTCCGCTTCGTAAGTCTGATGAGATTCGATTATTTTGTCCTCTTTTTTCTGAAATTGATTTTACTGTTTCTTTAACTGTGATGGTTCTTCTAATTCTTTTTTCCCCCTCTTTCCGATGGATACTTGGGGAATTTTCTTTCCTTCTACGGTCTCATTTTTTCCCTGCTCTTCAATCTCTTTTGCTCTGAGTTCGACGTCAACTCTATTCTTTGTGTCTTCTCTAAAATGTGGTGGGCTTTTTCGAGGGGGATTCGACTTCTCTTTCTTTTTCTTTATGTTTTATTAAGATAGGTTTTCAATTTTTCTCTTGACGTCCCTACGGATGGGTTTTCCTCCTCTTTCTCTCACATCCCGTTATTTTTTTCTCGGACCTTCTCAAGAGCTTCTATACTCTCTATGTCTATGGCCTCTTAATATCCGCGGATGTTAGGCACCTCTTTTTCTGGAGATTTTTCTTACAATGCGGATAATCCTCCATCGTTGTAATTTCGTTCTTCCTCCCTTTCTCTTCATAACTAATTTTCCCGTGTCTGTAATATCTTCCCTTCATCTCATCCAGCGGAAGAATTTTTCTTTTTCTAGAGGCATTTCTCCTTTTCCTCCAGTTCCTTCTTATATCGTTTCCTCATCAATTTCTGGCGACTTCACCAGTTATTGCCACTTCCTCTTCGCTATTTCTGGTGTTATTTCTTTCTCTATGTCCGTCGTTTCCTGCAATAGTACGATTTTCTCCTTCAGTTTACAGGCTCAACGACTTTTGTTGGGGGCTCGAATCTGCTTTACTCGGAAGCCTTTTTCTATTATTCTTCCTTTCTGGGATGGTTTCAGCGACTGCTATTTTCTTTCAATTCCTTTTCTATTTGACGGTTATCTCCTATCTATCTCTTCATCTGAAGGTATACCGCTTCTTTCAATGTCTCCTCCCTAATATTTCTTCCTCCATCTCCGCTGGTTTTTCTATTTTCAGTTTTCCTCCCTTGGGTGCAAAGATACACTAATGTGTCTGCTATTCTTTCCTCTTTTCAATCACTTCTTCTTCGTGTACAACGACGGTTCTCTTTTCAGTAACATCTTCCGCTTCGTAGTCTGATGGAGATTCGATTATTTTCCTCCTTTCTGAAATTGATTTTACTGTTTTCTTACTGTGATGTTTCTTCTAATTCTTCCTTTCCACGATGGATACTGGAAATTATCCTTTTCTACGTCTCGTTCCCCTGCTTCTTCAATCTCTTTTGCCTCTGATTCGACGTCAAACTCTATCCTTTGTTTCTTCTTCTAAAATTGGTGCTTTTTTCGACGGGGGATGTCGACTTCTTCTTTTTCTTTTTGTTTTATTAGATCAGGTTCATTTGTTCTTCTGGGACGTCCATACGATGGGTTCCTCTTTTCTCTCACCAATCATTATTTTTTTTCGGACCTTCTCAAGAGCTTCTATACTCCTACTCTCCTATGGGCCTCTTTATCCGCGATGTAGGCACCTCTTTTGTCCTGGAGATTTTTCTACAATGCGGATTCCCCCTCAATCGTTGTAATTTCTTCCTCCCCTTTCCTCTTCCATAACTAATTTTCCCGTTCTGTAATATCTTTCCTTCATCTCATCCAGCGGAAGAATTATTTCTTCTTTTTCTAGAGGCATTTCTTCGTTTTTCCTCCAGTTCCTTCTTAGTATCGATTTTCCTCTCAATTTTGCGACTTCACCAGTTATTGCCACTTCCTCTTCGAGAACTATTTCTGTGTTATTTCTTTCTCTATAGTCGCGTTTCTTCTTCTGCAATAGGTACGATGTTTCTCTTCAGTTACAGGCTCAACGACTTTTGGTTGGGGGCTCGAATTTCTGCTTTAATAGGAAGCGCTTTTTCTATTAATTCTTCTTTCTGGGATGGTTCACGACTGCTATTTTCTCCTTCAATTCCTTTTCTAATCTTGACGTATCTCTCATCTGACGGATAACCGCTTCTTTCAAGTCTCCTCCTCTACTATTTCTCCTCCTCTCCCTTGTTTTTCTTTCATGTCCTTCCCTTGGTGCAGCTACCACTAATTTTCATTATTTTTCTGCTATTTCTTCCGCTTTTGAATCACTTCTTCGTGTAAAACGATCGGTTTTCTTTTCAGTACATCCTTCCGCTTCGTAGTCTTATGGAGATTCGATATTTGTGTCCTCCTTTTCTGAAATTTGATTTTTTACTGTTTCTTTAACTTGTGATGTTCTTCTAATTCCTGCCTCTTTCACGATTGATACTGATTTTCTTTTTCTAACGGTCTCAG